>CM035416.1:2525708-3125708 GCA_020310875.1 Ceratopteris richardii | reverse complement strand
CATGTAGATTAGTAAGATGGTTCCTCTTACTAATGGAATATGACTTTGAGGTAGTGGTGAGGAATGGTAAGACTCACTTGAGAGCAGATAATCTATCGAGGCTCACATCTAAAGAGGCCCCACAAGGAGTATCCGATGGTCTTCTTGATGCTTACTTGTTTAATTTGGAAGTTGTACCGCAGTGGGCCAAGACATTAGTCCCATTATTGACATATGGGCCTAAACATCCAGTAATAAAAACTCAAGATAAGGAGGTAGTAAAAGCCCAGAAGTACCATATCATGGTAGGGAGTGTGTACAAGCATATAGATCAAGGAATATTAGCTTGTTGTATGAAGAGGAGGAGTACGCAGAGTGGTTGCAACCAACACATGTGGGTGCATTACAACAACACCATTTGAAACAAAGAACCCTTTAACCTCTACAAAGGTTGGGGGTATACTGGCCAAAAATGGAAGTAGATGTGCACAAGTTATGCAAAGAATGCTCAATCTGCAGCACTAGACCTCTAGTGGAGCACACCACTCTTTATCGAGTGTCATTAGCAGATTGGATCGAATGAAAAATTAGTAGCCTTTCTGAGGACAAAAACATTCCCTCAAGAGATGACTTTGAACAAACAAAGAAGCTTAGAACAAGAGGCACTAGACTACTCACCCATTGGAGATAATTGATATAAGCATGGTAAAGATGGTTACCTAAGACTGTGTGCCCATGAGAGTGAGTATCTTAAGATCTTGGAAACTACTCACCAAGGTGTAGCAGGAGGACACTTTGGACCAGACCGTGTGATTAAGGCATTCCTATTCGGAGGTTTTTGGTGGCCAACTCTTCACATGGATGCACATGCCTATGTGAAGTGGTGTGGCATTTGTCAGTGAACTTAGTATCCCATACGTAAAGATGAGATGCCACTGAAACCTATGATGGGTGGACGTGCATTCTCTAAGTGGGGAATAGACTTTGTAGGTCCCCCCAACTAAGGTTCACATGCGGAATACATCATTGTTGCCATAGAGTATCTAACCAAGTGGGTAGAAGTGAAAGCCACAACAAAGAATGATGCTCAAATGATAGCTAAGTTCTTATTTGAGAATGTGTTCACAAGATATGGGCTACCTATAGAGCTAGTAAGTGATAGAGGCACTCACTTCCTGAATGAAGTCATTGAAAACCTTCTCCAAGAGTTCTTGGTGATACACAAGAAGTCTTCTCCGTATCATCCACAAGCTAATGGGCAAGCCGAAAGCACTAATACGATTCTATGCAATGTGCTGACCAAATTAGTGAATAATAAATGATCGGATTGGGACAAACAACTATATCATGTTGTTTGGGCATATAGAGTTGCCTATAAAACAGTACTCCAAGCCACACCCTTTCATATCGTATTTAACCAAAATGAAGTGCTACCATTGGACTTGCTGATACCTACACTGAAAGTAGCACAAGAGCATGAGTGGATGCGTGATGAACTCTCTTTGAGGATCTTTGATCTTGAATGGTTAGGTGAAATGAGACTGAGAGCAACCGTAGGAATTTATACAATTAAGAAAAGACAAAAGGCATACTTTGATGACCATGTGAAGGATAAAGGCTTGAAAGTAGGAGACTTAGTTTTGGTGTACACCCTAAAACAACATGCAAGAAAGCTAGAGAAGCATGGCTATGGACCTATGATCATAAATAGAATCTCAACTAGTGGAGCAATTCAATTAGCTACTCTAGAAGGTGATGTCCTCCCTAGTTACATCAATGGATGCAAGGTCAAACTATATCAAGAACCCCTCACTTAGGAAATGTTTAATCGACTCAACACTATCAAGAAACATAAGGAAGAAGAAAAATGAATTCATGAAGAAGCACAAGCTAAAGCTTTAGAAATCATCCAAAGAATGAAATTGAGAAGAAAAGGTAGAGATGAGCCTAGATCAAATGCTTTTGAAGCTCCATGATATCACATGGCCATGTGTGATGCACCAGGAGTCCATTCCCATAGAATAGTGGACCAATGACCATTTGTCACTATAGAGGTAGGACAAGGAAATAATGCAAGGAAGGTAAGAGCCTTGATTGACTCAAGTGCAACCACTAGTGCCGTTAGACTTTCTTACTATCAAGCATCACAAGTAAAAGTTCATTCTATGAAAGCTTATCTTATAGGATTGGGAGGTGCGAAAGCCCCTTGCATGGGCGAGATGGAGCTTCCCATCTACATTCAAGATGTTCTTATGATAGTTAAGGTGCTAGTGTGTCAAGATGAGGATCTCACTGAACCTCTTGTCTTGGGTCAAGACTAGATCTATGATCGTGCAGTCAACCTGAACCTAAGAAGGGGACTTCTTTAGGTCTAGGTAAATCAGAATCGCATTACAATTGAGTTAGAAAATGAAGCACTCAAGGAACTAGGAAAGCCACCAACTCCTAATCCTTGCAGAAGTACACATGAAGATGACGATGCTATTCTTGTCCAAAACTCTATGATGTAGAAGGATGATGTTCCCAATAAAAAATCCATGGATCTAGTGGAGCTCCCTTCTTTTCCAAAAGTGATCGAGACAAGGCAACCAAAGGAGTACCAAACATAAACGAAGCAGATGGCCTATGCTCAAAGCCAAAGGAGAGTACGAAGAAAGGTGTCTTAGCCACTAAAACAAGTATGGATATGGAAAGGCGAGCATCATGTTGCAGCTAAGTTAAAACCACTGACTAAATTTCATGCTAGTGATCGACAAGAGGACACTAATGAGAAGTATTTCAAAGATTTGCCCACAAAAGTAACACTTATCTAGGTACCTAAGAAGTCAATGAAGGACCACCCAAAATCAAGACAAATTTGGGTGCCTAAGGCTTCTTGTAGGCCCAAATAGCCACACATAAACCACACAATGTAAAGCATTATTCACACACTTGAACAACTGATACCCACAATTGTTTGACACGCACGGCCATATGCTCATCCACGAGCACAAGTAGAATCACTTGTAAATGGTTCCCTAAAAAGCGTCATTTCCAAGTAAACACTCTTGTAAAGCCTTCCAAAGTCTCCACAAAATCAAAAGATATATCCATACACATGTTTGGTAGCCCAAATCTTGTAATAAGCCACATGATCCCACTGTAAGACCATCTCCACATACTAACTATATCCACACCATTGCACCACTCCAATTAGCACCTAGGAAGCCTTCATCCACTAACCACAATTCACACTCATGACCATGCAAGCACTAAGTAACCTACTAACCACATCACAATTAACCATGTTAATGTTGGAATGGGGACAAATGTTCATTTTGTGTCCATTGCAATGATAACATGTATTTATATATTCTCACAGAAATGACAATCAATACCCTCAAGATGGTAGAGGCTATAGGAATGAGCTCCCAGCAGGCAGTGGTCCTCAAATAGTGGACATTGAAAGTATCCCTATCCAAGAGGAGTTGAAGGAACAACCACAGGAGCTAAGAGTAGTGCACATTATACCCATTCAAAATCCTCGCTAAGGGCACACATCACAAGTTAGCAAGATTTCTCATTGGTTCAGTGAAGTTGCAAGACCCCTTGAGGATGGCACATATTTATGGGAATCTTAGATAGAGTTAAATGGACGATGGGGCCATTACCATCTCTTTACATGAGAGTTTGAAAAGCTTCATAACAATGAAGGATTTCAACTAGTATGGAGGAAGGCCGGATTGGATGACTAGTTTTGTGCTCGGTTACCTAAGCCTAACTTCCTGAGGTGTTCATACTTAGTTAGCTCACTCACTCCTAGCAGAGATAAGAAGGGGACAAGAACCTTTGTACTTCCTTCCCTTACACGAGGGAATGAACTTAAGCGTTTTAAATTAACCAACAATTTGGTGAGGAAAGCTCTAGAAGTGAGAGGTATGCACATCCCTACTGAGAAGAAGACAATGATCCCATACAATATGAAGAACAAGAACCTCACTAAGCTGAAGGACATGGTAGCGATGACCCCGCCTATTGCCATCGACCTTCACATGTGCATGAAGCACTTCATGTTCCCAACCCAAGAAAGATTTGCAATGCCGCCGAAGAAGATATGGTTTAGCTTATACTTGGTAGATATGTTGAACCTGACAATCAAGATGCCACATTGGATTATTGACCAAATCCATCTTGCACATCAATGTTGGTATAAGAAACAGAATTCAATGCTATATGGATGTTGTGTGCTTACTAGAATTGTGTATCAGTGCCTTGCATACAATCTGCCAATCCAACAAGCACTCATTTGAACTAAGGTGCAGGAATTTCAGTGAAGAATATTAGCCATAGGGCCCCCATCAAAGAAAATGAGAGGAACTATTTAAGTGCCATGTGTAGAGGCTAGGGGCACCCCATTGACACCAAACATGACTCTTCCACCCCAAGGGCAAGTATGACCCTTCACCATCCGATTACCAAGGCACAGTGCAGAGGGACCTAATCTTATCTTTCCACCAATCCCCACAAATCTAGAGTTCCCTCATGGCTTCACACTTGATGATTTAACTGATGAGGAAGTAGCCATAATGATCAATGCAACCAACTTGGAAATCAAAGTAGACCAGTTAAGTGGGTAACAAATAGTCACGAACCATCCCAACCAAACTCAACATGTCGTTGTCAAAGTAGAGGAAGATGAGGAGAAGAATGAAGAAGAACAAGATGAAGAGCAGAAAGGACCACCTGATAAAGAGGAGCATGAATATGTGCAACATGTTATACTGAGACTTGCAAGAGCCCCAGCATACAGAGTACAAGTAAAGAGACTATATGATACTATGAACCTGGTTCATGAACAACATAGACTATCCTTGTCATCTAGGAAAGCCGTAATGAACCAGATAATTGATGTGGATGATGAGTTCATAGCTTCCCTTGACATGCTCGCTGATGGATTGGGAGTACTCAAAGCTGTTCACTCCACCCTTGCCCACTCCCAGAGATTCGAACAAAGACGCAAGAAATGCCCTCCAATATCAAGAAAGCATATACATATTATAGTATCAGAACCACATGGCACCACTTCCACGACCACCCCCATAGCACATTCCACTCAACATATTGAAGAACCCCATGTGTCAAGTGCACCCCCATCCCCACCCTTACCACCCTCCCCTCCAAATCCACCCCCCTCACCTCATACCACCACCACCATTGTCTCTACTATCACCACCATGGTCTCAACCCTCTTACTAAAGCACATGATATGGGTTAACCCTCACAACTCTCACAATTTGACACTACTACCATTGTAACTATCACCACGGGCTATAGGGCTCTAACCATGGTTACAAGGAATCCCATTTCCCTTGTCACACATCTAGGAGGCCCACATGCATCATTAGGCACACCATTGTATACTTTCACCACAATCACCACACCTACCATTCCCATGTATATGGTAACTCCCACGACTACATCCACACACGACCAAATGGACATATCACCCACAACTACACCTCTCCCTCCCCCCATATTTCCACAATCTCCCATACCCCCATCACCAACATCACCACTTCTCACCACAACATTCACCATCCCCTTTCCTCCTCCATATCCCCTTGCATTCCAAACCTTCCTAGCATCCACCCCTATAAATAATGTATTCAACACTTTATATCAATGTGTTTCTCAATTACAATAGAATTATCAACATTTAGATGCACAACATATGAACCTGCTCAAAGACCAAGAGACATTACAAGAACAATTCAGGACCATGGAGAAGGACAAGATGGAACTACAACATAAGTATGATACCTTACAAAGACAATATGAGGAATTGGTGGCCAATCCCCCCCAACCAGACACACAGGCACAACAACACCTTGAGGAAATCCTACATGCCCAACAAGCATACAATCTCAAGATCTATTGTGACTTCACATTACTAAGAAAACACATGTCTGCAGCAATAGAAGAGAACAAAAGACTTCAAAAATGGAATGAAGAAAATCTAGAAGCAGTGATGGAAGGTTCACCTAAAGAGATCGACGTGGAGAAGCTCAAAGCCCTCCCTTCAGCCAACATGAAGATAATATTGGATACACATGCAGACCTCCTAAAGGCATATGATGCACTAGAAAAAGAGCATGATGAACTACGAAACCAATTGGCCAGTCAAAGAGAGCAACTGAAGGAAGCAACACCTACAACCGCCACATCTGAAGAGGTAATAGAAGTTTCAGCAAGATCAAAGACAATAGTCAACATCTCCTTGACCTTCTTGTATGAGTATGAACAATATAGATTTGGATCGCCAAAAAGTACCTAACAAATTGACCCACACCCACACAGATATGGGTACCCAAACAATGTATTATAGCTCAACACTCAAGCCATGTAATATATACCCCTCAACAATCTTTTCACTCCTCAATACCACCATATCCTATATCACCTTTTGCCCCTCAGTACAAACATACCACCAACTCAACAACTCTTAGGAAATGGATATTGAAATGTATCCAACTGTCTCCTCATAACCCGTTGTCTAACATTACTCCCACCCCGACTAAACAATACCCTTGTAATAACTCATTCACAATTGAACTTTGTACAAACTCACACACTATAACCCAACATCACTTGTAATAACATCTCATCAAGCAATGTATGCACTATCAAAAGCATGTAGGTGTCTAGAGACCTACATTAGTTTTGCAAAAAAAACATTCCATACACCGCATCACAACACTTGGCTACACGGGTGACACATTGGTTATGGAAAGGGATTGCGGTCTCACCTTATTGGGATCATGATTAATTCCCATACTAATGTGTTGATCTTTTGTACTAGATCTCCTCCACATTTGCATCATTCATCATGCAAGTAGAAGGACTGTCCACTATAGGTCCTAGTGCACCGCCAGCAAGTACGATTGTCAATTTATTGGCTGAATCATTTCCCACCATACAACCGCCACAGTTTCAAGGTTTTCTAGGACCAATGCCCATTGATGATCTACACAGAGGATATACCAACAAAGTTCACAGTAATTCTCATTGCTTCCAAGGACTAGTAGCACCCTTGGCAGATGCAGACTTCATCTTGGATGCCACATTAAGTTTTGATGGTACAAAGTGGGAAAATTTCAATTCTTCTCTAGAGACTTTGAAGAAATCCAGAAAACAAAAGACTTAAAGCATGCTTGGGCTAGAGCAAGTTTTACTGAATATTTTAGTGACCCATTGCCCAAGCCAGATTTTTATCGATGTTACTATTTGGTAAAGACGCTTCAAGAATCGGGGCACAAAGACTTACCGGGTACTTTCATTCTTCCGTCTTTGGTAAATGACCCCCCTTACAAGAAATTTTACCTCTTTAAAGATCTCATTCGGGCAGCAATTAAGATTCACGAGACTCACACGCCTATAGAACAGAACAAATGAAGCATGGTGATGTTTTGAAATGGGCAGATATTTAGGCAATCACATCAGAGCTCTCAAAGTTTCTATGTGTATGTCTGCAACATTTTGCATTCCCTGCCAGGGTCGCTTCATTATACCTCACAAGCGCATTTGGTTAAGCCTATATTTGGCCACGACTGGGCCCCAAACCATCGATTTGGCAAGTTGGATAATTGATCACTTGTATCTGGCTCAACAACATTAGGAATGCAAACATGTCCTCCATGGTTGTTGCACTCTCACTCGAATTATGTATATGTGTTTGGTTGATGACTTGCCTATAGAACATGCATTGACGAGGGAAGAATTGAAAGCATTCAAAGGAACAGCCAAGAAGGCCCGAAAAGCTAGCAAGGGACAGGCAGGTAAACACATGCGCAGATCCATCCCCTGTTTGAATGTCCCAGAGTCCCCATCGCCTCAACCGTCTCTCCAACAGTCTCCAACCGAACCACCCCTTGTACAACCTATCCTTATATGTCTTTCAAGACCAGTCATCACAGAAGGTACTACCAGTTGTTGTTATTTGGGTTGCCCACAATTTCCTCATGCAATGGCACCCTCTAGCCCTTATAAAAATACCTTTTTTCTTATATCTAGGAGATGTCCATATGAACACTCTCCTAAGCCCCTTTTTTGATATTTGCTTTAGACTATGGTTTTGATGCCTCTCAAATAAAGCATCTTTTTGACACACATGTATAAAACCCACGTAGAAGTTTTCCCACGCCTATATTTTTGTCTTGAAGAGAGTGGGTTGTTAGAGAATATCTACAAAGATTTAGAAAGATATGAGCATGTGCTCCTTTTTGACTAGTCAAAAAGAGCACATGGGAGAATGTGCTTAGCCTATAAATATAGGCTCATTTCTTGTAAAAGGAGGAGCTTTTGGTCGTGCTCTCATGTAAAATCCTTTCAATGGAAGAACTCTCCTTTCTCTTAAGGCTTTGTACATATGCCTTGGATAGGGGGTGGGTTCTACTCTCTCTATTCCCTCCCTCTCTTCATCTTTTCGAAAAAAATTACATACCAAAGAAAAAGCAAGATTTGAATTTCCCATGAAAATATGTGTAAAATTTTCTGTTAAGATATTTTGTTCTCTATTTAAAGGGGCTTTTAGTGCATATGTGGGTTCGAGGGTCGTTAGAGAGCATTTGAACATTGGAAGGAATAAAAGTACTACTTTTCCCTCTCTCTCACTCTATGTGATTTATGAATGTCACTGAGCCCCACAAATTTGAGGCGTTATGATCAAACCATGCATCTTTTGGTTGGTCCTTACCACCTACCACCTGAAGGGGTAGTTAATGTGGGGAGTACTCTCCCTTACGTGATTGGGGGGGGCTGTATTCGCATGTGTGGGGGAGCGTTAATGCTCTCCATCCCCTCCTGTCATTTCAAGTCCAGCAGCGTGATCGTGGCCTGCTCCACCTCCGTTCTATTCTATTGGGGGTTGAGACACTGTGTCTCCCCCTCTGCGCCACGCTTACCACAGGGTGCACTCGAGGCATGCCCTCTTCTGTGTAACTTCATGCTCGGTATGGGGAGTAGCTATGGCTTCCCCGCCAGTCTTCATCCACCCATCTATTCGCGAATTACATCTCGCCCTTGCGCTTCTCCTCTCTGTGGGAATTAACCTGGAGCCTCCCCCAGTAGGGATGAACTCTGTTGCGGTTTCCTCCATCTCTTCTCGGAGTACCTCATGTTGCCGCGGAGGGCGTCTCGTGCTGTCGAGAGATCTGCTGGAGTGCACCTTGCCATGCTCTTCTAAAGATGTTGCGATGTTCCTCGAGTTCTCCCCTGTTTGGGGGCTGAGCTCGGTTCTCTTTCTTTCTTGCTTTACACACCTGGCAGGACAAAACCTCGCTTTTCTTGGCGAATCTGCACCAAGCTTGGGCTCCCTCATAGTTGGGGTCGAGCCTGGTTCCTTCAGCTTTTGGGTCCTGATTTTGGGCGTGTTGGGCGTTTGGTCGGGCTTGGCAGGCCTCGAAAGGTAGAAGCCTCTGAGTTATATGCAAGGCTCACATATCGATTGTTGAAACTTAACTGGCACTCTTTGTATGTATTACCGTTGATTGATGTATCTAAAAGTTGAAGGATTTTGAGCCATATGTATCCAGGTTTCCAGTTTTGACTTGCCTTGATGTATAAACAGGAAGCCCAAAATTGATGTTTGTTTCTCACTGTTACTAGCCTATGATTACAATGCTCATTCTAAATGTTTTGTATTTCTATGCTTCTTGTGATTTTCAGGGCATCTTAGCTATGCTGAACAATGTTATTAATTGTGGGATGAACGAGTAGACTCCAATACTATTCTGTTGCATTCAATGAACATTTTCCGCATACATAATATTTCTAGTAGCCCACACTTGGCTAAGCATGCAGGCTGAAAGATTAAGGGGGAGTGCATTGCCTTCTCAACCCATAGTCCCGCATCTCCTGTCTCAGAAAAATGTCTACATATGTTTCTGTCGAGTAGATAGGCCAACAACCTCCACCACCAACCAATGTGATCTCAGCCAAGTATGCATCAGGTGATGAAAATCTAAGTAGAGCCCTAGTACATGCACCCCTAATGATTGCAAAAATTGATAGGAATGCTCAAAGCTTTGATTGATTGCATGTAGATAGCATGTTGGCTTACTACATGCATTCACAAAGCACACCGGGATTTGCTCTTATGAAGCCCCTAGTGAGCCTAGTTGGGAGCTAAGGAAAGGAACCAATTCCTAGTCCTTCTAGGAGTACACATGAAGATAATGATGATGTTTCTTATATAGAGTTTTATGATGCAGAATGATGTAACTATTGAGAAAATTACATAAGTGATAATGGAACTCCCTTATTTTCTAAAGATGGTTGAAGGAAATCGAGAAAAGAAACCAAAGCGATGGATAGAGCAGACAACCAAATCTCATACTCAGAATTCAATGAAAAAAAGGGAGGCTTATGAAGTGAGAAAATCTGGAAGAGTGAGCAACCCTCTGCTTCCTCATCAAGGCCACAAGTACGTGCTGAAAGAATGAAGCAAACAAAGAAAGTGATAGTTGAGCATTGCAAGATCCAACCTCAGTGAATCATTTTAATTTGGATACCTAAGTGATCAATGAAGGCCGACACCAATGCTAGACAAATTTGGGTGCCTAAGACCTACCCACATGCTCAATTAGTCATGCATAAATGCCTAGGTGTAAATTAATGCTCAAAGGCACTCACCCGACCAACATCAAGGATGAAATTTGCTATCACCACATCAACAAATAAAATCACACCTACTATTAATTGGAAATGGGTACCTAAAAAGTCCCAAATACAAGTAGAGTTATCCTTAAAACTTGTAAGTCATAGCAAAAGCAAAATTTGAAATACCATAAGGGAAGTGGGGAAAGTCCAACCTTGTGATAAACACCCTGACCCAATAGTGTAAATACTCTCACATAAGGATATATGCATTATGAGTATATTGCACATCCAGAGTATGCATCTAAGAAACTTACTAACCTCCTAACATCCACTCACATTCACATGACACATCATTGTTATTAATCCTCTAACCAAGACAAATATCATATTGGTATTATAAAGGGGAAAAGGTATAATCTCATTTATAATGCAATAATAATATGATCTTCTTCTTCTAGTAGATTCAGGAACAACAACAATCACTAGCACTATGGTGGAAGTAGCAGGAACCAGTTTGTAGGCATGAACTAGTCAACAAACCATAGATATAGAGAGCCTATCCATATTAGATGAACTTAAGGAATGACCAAAGGAGATGAGAGACTTACATATCATCCCTATCCAATATCTGCTAATGAGCCATACAACTCAGGTAAGTAAGAACTCTCATTGGTCTACAGAAGTGTGAGGAAACCTTGGGGAAGGATCTTTTATTTGAGAAGTGGAGATAGAGTACAAAAATCTATGGGGCAAGTATCACTTTTGTATTAGAGAATTTGAGTATCTATAGAATGCAGTGAAGCTACATATGGTATGGCAAAAAGCAAGTATGATAGAATATGTCAATGTCAAGCTTCCAAAGCCTAACTTTATGCATTGCTACTATCTTGTCAGCTCGCTAAAACCCAACAGAGATATGCATGGTGTGCGCATCCCCACTGAGAATGAGGGTTTAGTTCTTGATAGCATGAAAAATAGGAATCTCACAAAACTTTAGGATATGGTGGCCATGAAACCAAACATCATGATCCACTTGCAAATGTGTATGCAACATTTCACCTTCCTAGGGCAAGATAGATTCATAATGCCTCACAAAAAACTTTGGTTCAGTTTGTACTTAGTAGATACACAAAGCATGACCATCAACGTGTGGCACTATATTATTGATTAGATCCACCTAGCTCATAAGCGATAGCCATGGAAGGTAGTCTTTCATGGATGTTATGCCCTTACAAGGATCATCTATAGATGCATGTTTTACAACATACCCCTTCAAACTATCCTAGAATAGAGTCAAATAGTTTAAAAGTAAGAAATCCTCTTCACCATGATCAAAGAAGATGTGATGATCCATATCGTGTGCTCAACCCAAAGGAGCCACATTGACTCTAGATGTAATTCTTGCACCACAAAGGGTAGTATGACCATTCATGTTTAGTCTACCAAGAAGAAATACAGATGTTGAATGGAATTGCATAAAGAAGAAACAAGAAATTAGTCGGATCAACCGCAGATGCCTTACTCCAACAATTGGTATCAGAGCAGGTTGTTGCTTCATCTAGGGCGCTGTTGACACTCCTCCGGTTGCAGTCTCAAAATCACACGAATTTTGGTGAGCATACTGTCACTCTAGCACAATGGCAAGTACCAATGTGAGGAGCTTTACCTCATAAATGTCAATCCGTGGAGACATGAGGACCGGTATGATGACCAAGAGCAAGTGAAGTGCACAAGTGTGTGAGTGAAAGCACACAAGCATGCACACACATACACACACACACGTGCATAAGGTAAGAGCAAAGAGTGGAACAATATTGGAAGGACTTCGATTACAAAAGAACTCTATTACAGAAGCTCAAATCTACAACAAGCTAACCCCAAAAATGAGCTCTCCAGCCCTTTTTATAGTTTTTTGAGTGGTTTGACATGTGCTTCTTGGAGCTCCCTACGTGCTCCTTCTTCTGAAAATTTGACATGTGCTTCTTGGAGCTCCCTACATGCTCCTTCTTCTTGTGTGTCCACTTCATTGATGTGCTTCATTGCTTGTGTGTGACCTTGACTGTCAACACTTCCCCCCCTCTAGAGTCTGTCGTCCCAGACAGACCCTTGTTGTAGTGGTTGTTCCATGTAGTGTGTGGAGAGATAGTGTCCATCATGTATCCACAAGAGTGGTCCATCTTCCAATTGTAGCTTGGGCAGTTGTCTCGCTCTTCATTTTGTCACTGCCACCTTTGTACATATTTTCTTCCTTGCATGCCATCTTGATGGTGTCTTTGTGAGCTTTCAAAAATTGTGAGCTACTCAAAAGAGGTTGTCAATGTTGGTTATGAGTAACTCTCATGGTGGATTGCTTCCTTGCGCTTGTTGTTGTCACCGTGATATCCTCTGGTTCTTCCAAAGATGGCTTGCCTCGTTTTCATGCCAAGGACTTGTAACCCATAATGAATGATGGGTAAGTGCATTAGTGCATGGGTTTAACAAGATATGTGCCTTGTGCATGGCCTTCTAATGTGGCCCTATGTATGCGTACTTGGGGAACGCATTGGAAGCAGTATGGTGCAAGAAATGGGGTCTTGAGCTAAGTGCTCAAGGGTATTCTGACAAAGAGGTTTCCTAATCTATCATGGTTGTGGTGTTGCCGAAGTAGGCAATTCTTACCATGGTAAAAGGTCCTTCAATCTTCACTCTTCGTGTTGTATGCCCATCGTGATGATTGACCGATGGCTTGTCTTTCGTGTTGATGGATGTCCCTGTTGATGGTTCGCATCAGAGATTCTTCAAGCACACACTCATGTCCTGTCGCCTTTTTTTTGGTTGAAACAATGGAATAAAACAAGAAGAAAGGTGTTAGAATCAATAAAATAAAATATTTTACATATGTCAGATGTGTATCATGTGCCTCGAATTCTCAGTCGTGTCTATGCACGGTCGTGTATCCTGGCCCTATACTAATGCATACTTTGGAAATGCATGACCTGAATGGTGCAAAAGACAAGGTTGTGCCAAAGGCACATGGTTGTTGCACGTCGAGGCTTTCAATGTTGTTGGTGGGTGTTGATGCAGTCTTTGTTGGAGGTAGCCAGTGGACCTTGAAATGATGTAATCCTTCTTATAAAGATCCATTTCAGGATAGTATTTGGCCCTATAGACATAAGCTTTGTCCTCTTTATCTTTGGGTGGTTTTTGAATTTTGGTATCTAGCGTGGTTCGCTCTTTGGTTTTGTGGAAGATACTGGAACTTTTGGCTTCCAAACCCATACCCTTTTTGCACATCTTCCTACTCATTTGGAAGTGGTGATTTGATCTTCTTTTGGTCTCTGTGCTTGGTTCTGACCCTTGCCTCTCCTTGGCTTCTTTGTTAAGATTTTTCTTGTGAGGGAGATCAGTGGTGTTTGAGCATGTAAGAGTGCCTTGGGTTCCCACATGTGTAATTGTTCTTGTTGAGCTGCAACTAATTTCTTAGGCACCCAAATTTGTACATGATTATCTTCGGCCTTCATCGATTGCTTCGGTACCCAGATTTGTCCAAGACCTTGTGATTGAATTTGTCTGTGTTTCTTGGTTCGTCTTTTAGTGTGGTGGGCTTGCCACAATGGTAATGGTTGGGGAAACACTGGTGGTTTCTCTCCTTTTCGTACCCAAATCTGCTTCGTGCTGAGCTACTTTCTTCTTGAATTCTCGTTGTCTATTTGAAGAGCAGTTGTCATGTACGGTTTCACTTGCCTTGTTGGTTGAGTGGTTGTGAGGACATTAGTCTTTATACAAGAGGAGTCAACTTTCCTTTGAGTATGTTCTCCGTGATTGAGTGCTTTGGGAACATAGAGCCTTCGACACATACAACATCCTTTTTGCTAAGACTAGTCCTAGAAGAAGAACTAAGAGAATGAGTGACCTCTAGATTTGTGAGCATGCAATTGTCTAATTCTAATGTAATACATTGTTCATGCACCCAAACTTGAAGAAGTCGGCTTCTGAGATTTAAGTTGACTGCATGGTCAAAAATCCAATCTTGACCCAAGACAAGTGGCTCGGTAAAGTCCTCATCTTGACACATATTTTGACTTTCATTGGAACATCTTGAAGGTAGATGGGAAATTCCACCTCACCCAAACAAGGGGTTTCCATGCCTTCCAATCGTATGAGATAGGCTTCTATGAACTTGATGTCCAATCGCAGGTCTTGGCAGTATGAAAGTCTAACTGCATTAGTTGCTGCACTTGAGTCAATTATGTTTGACACATGCCAATGTGGTATCTTGGGGCCTCAAGATTGATATCTAGGCCTAGGCGTCTTAACTTATTTCTCCTAATGCATTCTCTAGCCTCTGCATGTGCTTCTTCTCTAACCCTTAACTCTTCTTCTTTTCCCTTCTTAGCAGTGTTGAGTCTCTTTAGCATATCCTCTGTAAGAGGTTCTTGATATAGCTTGACTCGACAACCACGAATATAGCTCAGCAAGACATCGCCTTCTAGTGTGGCCAATTGAATAGCACCGCTAGTGGAGATTCTATTAATGATCATGGGTCCGTATCCTCTTTTTTTCAATTTATGGGCATGTTGCTTTAGTGTATAAACCAACACTAGGTCTCCCTCTTTCAAGCCTTTATCTTTGATATGTGCATTGAAGTATGCCTTTTGTCTTTTCTTTGCAGCATAGATGTTTTCAGCCGCTCGTAGCCTTGTCTCACCTAATCGTTCTAAATCAAAGATCCTCGAGGATAACTCATGTCCAATTCAGTCATGCTCTTGTGCTACTTTTAAAGTTGGGATCAGGAAGTCCAAAGGTAGCACAACATTCTGTCCGAAGACCATCTGAAATGGGGTGGCATTGAGTACCGTTTTGTGGGCAACTCGGCAAGCCCAAACAGCATGATGAAGTTGTTTGTCCCAAGCAGAGTATTTGTTATTTACTACTTTTGTCAGTACATTACATAGGATCTTGTTTGCGCTCTCAGCTTGTCCGTTAGCATGTGGATGATAGGGGTCAGACTTCTTATGTAAGGTGAGTGGTGGTGTAGTGGGTGGTGATATTTCCATGTCACTAGACATTGTGTCGAGTGCAGTGACCATGAATAATCGAGTGAAAGTCAGTGCATGAGTGGGATTGAATATAGGATTTACAAAGGTTGCCGAATAATTTACAGATGGGGTTTCATTTATTGCTTGATGGAGAGGGGGAATACAAAGGGGTGGGAAGGTGAAACGGGTGAGAAGGTCAGTGGAGTGTGAAAGGGAAATATAGGTCATGGAGGGGTGGGGAAGGAAGGAAAGGATGGATGGATAAATGAACTAGATGGAAGGGTGGTAGTCAAAGGAGGAAAGCTAGGTTGTGTGGGTGTGGGAAGAGTGGGGGGGATGGAGGTGACAAAGGCTTCTGCTATCATACTATCAAAAGATGTAGATGGTCTACGAGAAGTAGGATGTATAGGCAAAGCGGGAGCGGCAGGAAGTGAATGAGGAGCGGTTGGTGTGGTGGGTACTTCGATGATGTTAGGGGTACTTACAGGAGAAGTGTGAGGCCGGGAGTCAATCACGATAGTTGCTTCATCAATAGGATCTTCCATTGAAGGAGTCATGCTTCTCTCACCTGGTGTGAGGATTGTGCATCCATTGGTACACGAATATACTAACCCAATTTTTAGAGCAAACATATTCATTGTGGATCGAAATGTAATAATGGTTTCCTCTGTAAATAATGTAATGCTTCATTAGTGCTTACTGACTTAACCAGTTCTCTAAACCCTTGAATATAAGCTTCTTCAAAGCCTCCTGTAGCGATTTCTTGTACAAGCGCTTGGATTTCTTCTTCTGAGAGTTTTCTATGCGCCCAGACTGCTTGCATGGTGAGGTATAGCTTTTTGATTGCCAATGTATATGCAGCTGCTTCAAATGTTTCATCTTCGTAAGTACTTGTGTCACCCTGAGTGTCAGTGTGTTGTTCCTATTCATCAGTCTACACATTCTCTTGAGATTCATGACTGGCCTGACTAGCTTCATCATCACCGTCTTCATCATCCGTTTCGGTTCTCTCTTCTTCTGAGCTTGAGACTAGTTGCTCTTGCGGTTGATTAGGGGATGTGGTAGGGTAACTTGGGTGTTTATACTCCTAAGAGAAAAATTCACCTTCTAAAAATTGAAATTCGTTTGAAAAAGCCTCTGGCATTTCAAAATCAAAAGTTGTATTTGTTGGTTGGACTTCCAAATTGGGTATAGGAATAGTAAATGCTTTCGCACCGATGGAGGTGGGAATTTCTGTTGTTGTAGTTGTGGGTTCTTGAAGGGTAGGTGCTCAAGAGGTAACAACACTGGTGTAGTATGCCCTTGGGAGCCAAGACCCACACCACCTTGCATGGAAGCAAGAAGGAAGGCCCAAGAAAGACTCTTCTTTCATCCACCCCATCCTCCATCATGTTCAAGCCATTGGCCATCAGCCCGCAGCTATGCCACATGCTTGAAAATATGGAGCAATGGGAGTCAAGGATCCTAGTCACATATGTAAAATACAAGAAAATAGCAACACTCTACTTACACACATAGGAATTGCTAGCATGCACACACACCTCACTCTCACACACTCCAAGACTAGATACATATATGTACAAAGCCTTAAGAGAAAGGAGAGTTCTTCCATTGAAAGGATTTTACATGAGAGCACGACCAAAAGCTCCTCCTTTTACAAGAAATGAGCCTATATTTATAGGCTAAGCACATTCTCCCATGTGCTCTTTTTGACTAGTCAAAAAGGAGCACATGCTCATATCTTTCTAAATCTTTGTAGATATTCTCTAACAACCCACTCTCTTCAAGACAAAAATATAGGCATGGGAAAACTTCTACGTGGGTTTTATACATGTGTGTCAAAAAGATGCTTTATTTGAGAGGCATCAAAACCATAGTCTAAAGCAAATATCAAAAAAGGGGCTTAGGAGAGTGTTCATATGGACATCTCCTAGATACAAGAAAAAAGGTATTTTTATAAGGGCTAGAGGGTGCCATTGCATGAGGAAATTGTGGGCAACCCAAATAACAACACCCTCCTCCTCCTAGACTTTGTCGTCCTCGACAAAGCTAAGAGAGAAGCATACAGTGCCGAACTGGTCCAAGTTTGGAGTCTTCAATTCTTCAATTATGCAATAGTTCCAATCTGAATTTTGCAAAGCTGCAAATCAGCAAGCCATCTGCCTTCAAATCTTCATCCTAGCAATGCTGAGCGACACAATCCCCTTGGGGGGCAGTCAGCCCAGCCTCCATCCAAATTGTAAATCTTCAAGACTTTTAGGCCAGTAATGCTGAGCGACACAATCCCCTTGGGGGCAATCAGCCCAGCCTCCATCCAATGTGCCTTCTCTCAAAGCTCCAAAACCTGAAATTTAAACATACACAACAAGTAGACTGAATTTGAAAAGAAGAAACCACAAAATGTAATTCCATGTTTAGTTTCCGCTTCAAGGAACATCTTTCAGTTAGGACTTGCTCTTCTAGTGAGAAGAACTCCTGAAAACCTCATCTTTGCACTCCAAAAAATGATTCCATAATCTGTAATCTCCAAGTGAGTGTGACATATTGCATTGCATGAGATGAATATGTAGTTGCATGTTTAACTTATGTTCCTGCCATCATTCATACTATGCTCCTAGTCAATCAAGTTTGCAATTTTAACATGAGTGTTATGTGCTCATAAAATAAATAGACAATAGTGCAACATTATGAGTCCTTATCATTTTACAAGCATTCATGAGATTCAAACAATTTACCCAACACTATTCTTGCAAAGCAAAGTAGCAAATCATCCTTAGGCGGTAAGAAGGATCAATGCTGAAGTTTTAAATGTGTTCGCCTGTAATGAATTTAAGCCTTAAATGAGGGATGTGGAACTAGAGAGTTACTTCCCTAGCAAAAAACAAACACTCATTTAGTGACTTCACACTTAATTTAGTTCAGGTCTAAATCAGAAATTTCAACCCCCCATGTGCATACTTTCCTGCAAATATCCTTTAAATAATACATGCTCACATCATGAAGATCTTTTTGAGGTATAAGCATTATGCCTCCTACTCAGGAATTTTACTAGAAACAATCGTAATAAAGAGTAGAATCAAGAGAGAGGCAAGAGCATGTAGCAAGATGTGCAATCTTGGATCCAATTTTCAGCAAGTGGGTTAATGGACACAAGACAAAAAGCAATATTCATACCCTTGTGACCTTGTACCACACAAACATATAAGCAATTTATTCATTTCCAATGACTATGACAAGCATGCAATCGAAACTTTCACAAGATCTGGAGGCCTCATCCTCATGCTTTCAAACCTAGCAAAAGCATCTTTAAACTAGTTGTCACCATAATGGACAGCTTCCCCAAAGAGAAGAGTTACCCACACTTGGTTCACTGGCATTCCTGCAACTTTCCCATTAAGCAAGAAGATCAAGTATATGATAAATGCATAGATATGAGGTGCATAAAGGAGTCAGCAGCCTTCAAAATCATCATGTGCATCACTCCTTGGTAGGGCACAAAAACTTGCATCTTCAAGAATTAGCAGAGAACACAGATGGTACTTTTGAGCAAGACATGGAGCATCCTGAGCATAGTTGATACTGTCTATGGACATAATTCCCCTAATCGGGCCATGCATATAGACAAAAGACCACAACCTTCCAAAGACAACAAGGGAGTGTGGAACAGCTAGCTATCTTTGGGTGAGCTACAAAGTTTTCTTCAAAACTGAAAATAAGATCCTCCCACACTCAGGTGTTTGTTTTTGGAAACAAATCCATAAGGATCATTGCCAACCACCTTTGATATGAAGTTCCTAAGAGATGTACCCAAAAAAATAGGGGTTCCACGAGATGAGGGCATCAGTCGACCTAAAATTTTCTAATTCCTCATGCATGTATAGTCAATATGAATTTTGAAGCCCGAATGGGCATCCTCGATTGTTAAGCCCTTGTGACACCCTAAACATATTGACTTATTGTCATGTAGCATAATGTAGTTGTGATTCTTTCATACCTTCAACACACATCCTTGCATCATTGCATTGCAGTATGAAAACAAAATGAATGACATAACTCAATGGTGCGAACACTTAAATAACCAGAGTAGAGTTCATTTCAAGCACAAGTAGAGTTTTTTGGACATAAACCACATAATAAAAATTGTTCCCATGGCAAGAGCACCGCATACTGCAACATCGAAATCCCGAACCCAAATATACAGCAAATCCAATATGGTTTAAAAAAGGATGTCAATTCTATCTTCTTATCTTGTACACTTTTCATACAACCTGCAAAAACATCTTGAATGTTGCACCCTGCCAAACATTATGAAGGTGTCCACGTGAAGGAGCATAGAAGCGAAAAAGTTGCCGTAGGCCGAGGTGAAATAATATGAGAGAGATGGAGGATGTTAAGAGGGGGCGACCTCCAAGCATGTGCTTTGCTGAGCTTGGTATGGAGGTTGATATGGTTGTTGGGGCCTAACGTAGTGTTCTGGTTGGTACGAACTTTGGTATCTCCCTTGGTGTTGATATGATTATGGATAATTTTGTCTAATCGCTTGCTTGTTGTAAGGACAATCTTGTACACTATGGTTAGTGTATCTCCTCTGAATAGTGTAGTATTGGATATAAGGGTTTCTATGGAGTTGAGCCATGATTGGGAAAACATTGGCCATGTGGTCTCCTACACAATTGTAGCATCGTTTCATTGAGATCATTCTAGGGGTATGCTTGCTTGAAACTCCTAGTTGCTTAGCTACTTTCTTTGCCAACTCATCTATTGAAGTAGATGGTTTAGAAGAGAAACTTCATAAATCTTTGAAGGCTCTAACTCATCACCTAGGTTATCCTCTATGTCTATGCACATGCATAGATAATGCTCTATGTATCTAGATTCCTTTGATTACACATATGACTATAGTTTGGCCCTTAGCAAGCCATCCAAAAACAATGCCACTTGTTTGGCTAGTGTGGGTAATTTTGGAATAGGGAACCTTTCCAAGTATTGTATAAATCTTCTCCCATCTAATCAAATTGTCTCATGGGGTGTTTGCATGAAACTATGTATCAAGCATGAGGTATTGTTCTTGATACCACTTTTGGAAGATCTAGCAATGAATGCTTCTAGAAAGTGGTCTATATTCTTGAATTGACATTGATGTAGTACTTGAAACCATGAAAGCACAAGATTCTTTCGATTAAGGCCCACAACATTGTATTGGGTGAACAAATCATCGATTTGTTCAGCTCGTAATACTTTTCTAAAGATTGTAGGGGTCTCTAATGCCATCAAAGTAGTTATTCATGGAGTAAACGAGTTTAGTGGGCATTGATATCCTAGGGTGTTGTCTAGGTTTTGGTAAGAAAAACTCATCCATGCCTCTCTAATGTCTCAAGCCTCTATACCTCTCCTCCTTTGTTCATTCTGTCTCCAATCCTATTCTATCTCAACCTAAGGGGTTTGCAAAACTCACTTCAAGGTCGTTCTTTATGTCTTTGCTTCTGGGTACCCTAAAATTGAGGTGATCTTGCTCCTTGTGGCCATGGAACACATTAGACCTTGGTCGTTTGTGATTCCAAGTGTATGCATGCCTACCATGCTCCATTACTATGAACATTTTCTCTGAAGTGTTATCTAGGTAGAAAACCTTGCGTGGTGTCTCGGGATCCTTAAACTCATATATTGTGACTTCACCTACTTTGTTGGGTCTATCTAGTTTAAATCTCCAAAAGGATTGATTCATACCCTATTCAAGAAGAATTCAATAATTCTGTTATCTTGAGGAATCCACTCTAGGTTGATGATTCTAGTCAAGATGGATTTTCCATGAGGTGTTCAAGATTCTCATCCCATGTTTCCTTGTTCTAGGTTTCATATCCCATCCTCTGGAATGACAATTCCAAACTCATCTATCATGTCCAATAAGTTGGTAACCACGTACATGGTTCCTTGCTTATCAATATATGAGCCCTCTTCAAATTTGACCACTGGAGCTCAAGTCTAAAGGTTTGATCAAGGCTTTTGAGCTGAACAATCGATCTTCATAGATCATCCTCATAGATCGGAGCATCTAATCGGTTGTTCCTAATATATTTCAACTACGTCTTATAGGGACCTTCATGTGTTTGTAAATAAGCTATGTGTAAACTACCTGTAGGTTATTCCATGCTAAATGAAATTTTTGAAACACTAGTCTCATAACTTAGCAGATAAGGATGGTCATTGAGTTGTTGATCCCAAGAACTTGCTATGTCATTGAAAATAGCTTCAAAAGATCTGATGCTTTGTCTATCCTAGCCTAACTGTCTTCTAGATCTAAGGTTCATATTCCCTATCTATTAACCCAATGATTCCCAACTACAACCATGTTACAATGGTCATTTTGTCACAAAAACTTGTTCTTGTTGGGTTCCGATTTGGGGTTTCAAATCTTGTCCAATGATTTTTGTCATCACGAATACTTGAGCTGTATCATCATTTGAGTTGATCGATGAATTTATGTTCTTCTTTACTTAGAGTTTTTTGAATTAATAGTCTAGCTATACTTGAACTTGAGTGATTAAGATTTCTTGTAATTGACTCATGCCTGGCATAACTCTAACCAATCAATATCTCTAGTTGCACTTGGCCTAGGCTAGGAATTGACTGAGGGGGTTCAAAATTCTTCCAACCTCGAGTTTGGTGCTCCAATAAGTGCTTCAATGCCCCAAGAGTGTGCTTCCCAAGTGTAATCTATATGTAGCTAGCCCCTTTGGCTTGATCAAGAGCTCCAATTGCCTGAAAAGAAACCAAAATTTAGCTTAAAAATTCACAAAATTCAAACCCTCATTCTCGATCGGAAATGGTAGGCTATCATGATTGACAAGTTCTATCTATTGTGATTGACAATGTATGTCTATCGTGATACAGATGCTCTCCATCAAGGGTTGTCGATCACAATGGATTGTTCTATTGTGATAGAAACCTATATGTCATGATTGATGGTCTATCTATCATGATGGACATTATTCACGATGAATACCCTTTATCATGTGGGCTATCTATCGTGATTGAAACAAGTGCTCAAAAGGTTTTTCTATTGTATTAAGTCTATTCTTCATGATGGATGGCCTATTCGTCATAATGGACAACTTGTCTGTCAGGGTTTGTCCATCGCCACTTGGTGATTGACACTTGTCTATCATGATGGATAGAGGTTTCTATCATGATTGATAGAAGAAACAAATATCTTCTAAAACATTTTACATGTATGTAATATGCATGGTCTCTACTCTACTATGGTGTGCTTTGTTTTACCAAATGATGAGTTTTTATTGTTTGTTGTGATTTACCTTCATCTTAGGGTGCATGCACAAAGATTTCATACCTGCTAGACCTAGTGTGCGTGTTGTGGATGTTGGTACCTACTAAAAATCTCACAAAACACACTAAAATACAATATGCATGATTTTTTTTATCTCTCTCTCTCAAACACACTTACACAAGGGAAATGAGAAGAATGAAGGGACAGAGAGAATATGAACAAAATTGGTGGAATTTTATGGATATGGAGATGGAGGTAGGGAGGGAGTAGGAATGGTATGATGAGGAGGGAGGTAGAAAAGTAAAAAATGAGAGTTTACTTATGACTCCAATGTCACATCTCTATGTTTGACCATCACACACTCGTCCTTGAAGCTTGATCCCCGACAATGGCACCAAATTTGGTGTCACTCTAGCACAATGATAAGTATCAAAGTGACGAGATTCACTTTAAAGTTTTTTAGTAAAAGTGTGTGAGTGAGAAGCACACGAACATGCACACAAACATACACATGGTAAGACAAAGAATTGGAGCAATGGAATCTTTAATTCATCAAAGACAAGTTTACAAAGTGCTTAAGTTGCTTCAACTCCCAACACTCTCTCTTTAAAAATAAACTCTCTAGATCCTTTTATAGTTTCTAAATAGCTTTGGGCTTGCTTAGACCTAACATATGGCCTGATTAAAAACTAGGTTTCTAACCTAATTTGGAGGCTCAAACAAGCTCTAAGAATTACAAAAATTGGTATGTACATAGACCTAGAACTCCTCAAGCTTCACGCTGCTTGGCTTGAACAAAATGGATTTCAAAATATCAAAAACGAGATTTACAATGTAGTGGAGTGATGAAAATCACAATTGATAATGGATTGATTTGAAAAAAAGAATTTCTTGGCCTACTCGTGGGATCTATGTTAACTTTCTAGTTGATTGGGTCCTGCTTCACGTTCCTTCTGTCTTGGATCTTTTTGACTTGACTGCCTCATGTTTGCTTGTCTTATCAAGCCTTCTATGTCATGAGGAAGGAGATAAGGATGAGAGCTCACACACAGTCTCACAATCAAAGAGAAGCATACACACTCATAGATTGAGGCAAGGAAAAATGATCTTCTTCTTCTTCTATTACATAAAAGGAATCTACAAGAATGACCTAAAACAACAATACAACAAGTGCAATATATAAAGAACAATAGATAAGGAAAATCCTAATGTGCATGAATGAGTGAGCTAGCAAGAAACAAATGTGACATCACTCTTGGTAGATAAATCTAATAAAGCTCAATGAAGTATCCCTGACATATACTGGCATGACCATTACACATGTCAGAGAAAATGAAAAAGTGATGCTTGTCATCTTGAATCATCACATGTTGAGCTTAATATCTCAACACTCCCCCTCAAGCTCAATGTCATATCTTATCATCCAAGCATCCTGCAAAACTTCTTCAGCTTTTTTGCTTCAAGTGATTTAGTGAAAATATTAGAAGCCTGCTCATCTGTTCTCACATAAACAAGATCAATATCACATGCTAATACCTTCCCTCTTATGAAGTGATAATGTACCTTGATATGCTTTATTCTAGCATGAAAAATAGGATTATGTGCTAGTTGTATGCTCCTAAGATTATCACAATAGATGTTGATAGGCTTTTGCACTTCCACACCTAAATTTGCAAGTAGCATCTCTAGCCATGATGCCTCACATGTTTCCATTGCATCACCTCTATATTTAGCCTCTGTACTTGACAAAGCAATAGTGCATTGCTTCTTATTGCTCCATGTAATAGCTGCACTCCCAAGTGAGAATAGAAAATCACTAGTGGATATTCTATCTAGAATGCCACTAGCCCATCGGCATCGATGTATCCATCAACCTACAAATATACACCAGCTTAATAAAATAATGCATAATCCAAACTAGCACTCACATAATGTAGAGTGCACCTTAGAGCATCTAAATGTGATTTCCTGGGAACCCGCATAAATTGACTTTTAAGTCGAACATTGTAGCTTAGATCAGGCCTTGTAATTGTGAGATATATCAAACGTCCCACAATTTTCATGTACATAGTAGCATTTTTCAATGCTTCACGTGATGTAGTATCCAACTTCAAATTCTCATCTACTAGCATAGATATTGGCTTAGAATCAACCATACCATATTTTTGCACCATATTCAAGGCATATTGCCTTTGCGACATCCACATACCTATTTTTGTATGTGTAAACTCAATGCCCAAGAAATAGCATAGCACACCAAGACCTTTCATGTCAAATTCCTACATAATGAGTTGTTTAACCTCTTTAATTCTTGCTTCATTGTTGTCTCCTACAATCAAGTCATCAACATAAATAGCCACAATTATGATGCCATCATCACCCTTCCTTGCATATAATGAATGATTTGCATCACACAAAGAAAACACAATGGTAGTTAAGTATTCTGCAATCCTTGCATGCCAAGCAAGAGGGCTTGTTTAAGCCCATACAAAGCCTTTTGCAACTTGCAAACATATTTTGGGTGCTTTGAATCTTCATATCCATGTGGCTAGTCCATTTATACTTCTTCTTGTAACTCACCATGTAGGAAAGCATTCTTTACATCCATCTAATGCAAAGTCCATCCTTTTGTTGTAGCTAATGCAACAAGTGTTCTAACACTAGATATTTTAGCAATAGGACTAAATTTTTCCTCATAATCAATGCCATAAATTTGTGCATATCCTTTTGCTACCAACTATGCTTTGCACCTGCTTATGTTACCATCAGCATTGTGCTTTACCTTGTAAACCCACTTGCAACCTATGGGTTTTGTTTCCTGGTGGCAATGGAACCAACTTCCATGTTTCATTTCCATAAAGTGTATCCATCTCCCCATCCAAAGAATTTTCCTAATCTACATTTCCAATTGCATCTTCAAAACAAGAAGGTTCAACATCTTGTATTACCTTGGCCATGTAGGCATAATGACGAGCCATATAACTATCATAGGATAATTGTTGCATAGAATTCTGCATCCTTCGAGATCTTATTGTTGGAGAATTCCTTTCCTAATCGCAGCGGAAAGTGTAGAAGACCTTCTCAGGATGAAGACTCTTGCCAACAGTAGAACCTTCAAATGAAAACTGGTACCAACTGAAATATCCAATGAACTTGAAACTTTGGTCACTCAAACTAGACACCTAGAGCTTTCAAATGAGATATCAAACACTCAATTTGGAGTAGATTTGAGTTGTCAACTATTTGATTCAAAACAGACTACCTGTCCACTCAGTTAGGCTGAAAACTGGACTTCACTAAAACCTGAATAACTCAGAGAGCATAAAAATTTCATAAAACTGTTCTAGACAGAGGAAGTACTCAAGATAAGCTTTCCAATGAATGTTTAAACACTAAATTTGGATACATATGTTGAGAGATATGACTCTCACAAGTAGACTACCCAAAAATGGGTGTGCGGCTGGTCATAGCTGAAAACTGGACTTCACTAAAACCTGAATAACTCAGAGAGCATAAAGAATTTCATAAAACTGTTCTAGATAAAGGAATTACTCAAGATAAGCTTTCCAACGAATGTTTAAACACTAAATTTGGATACATATGTTGAGAGATATGACTCTCACAAGTAGACTACCCAAAAATCGGTGTGCGGCTGGACACACTCTATGAGAGTGAACTGAACGAAATGACTCAAACCAAATGAAGTAGATACAAGGGGGCTTCCACGCCTTCTTGCTCTCAGCTTGAGTGTCCTCCCTTGCTTCTTTTATAGCCAAGTGACCAAAAACTCTCATGATGAGTTTGAGAGCTCTTCTCCATCATTTCTCCACTACTTTGGATAGCCACTCCTCTTACAATTCAGATTTTGGATTTGATTCTCTTTTGAATGATTCCTTTTGGCCTCCACTACTTGCTGAAGTAAATGCTTCTATTTTTCATTTTTGTATTTTCCTTCTACTTGAAGAAAATCTTTTTTGCAAAAATATATACGAGCTTACTTCTTTATTTTTAACACTCCCCCTCAAGCTCACATGTGAGCTTGCACCTTCAACCATATCTTGTAAGTTGATGTCGTCCTTGAACCTCTTGAGCTTAGAAGCATCGAGGGACTTTGTAAGCATGTCTGCAACCTGGTCATTAGTTCCAATGAACTTTATATCCACATCCTTGCTCAAAACTTTTTCTCGAACATAATGATAATGCACTTCTATGTGCTTGCTTCATGCATGAAACATTGGATTGTTTGTCAAGTGAATGCTTGACATGTTGTCACCATAAATTGGAATGGTCTCCACCTGCACATCAAGATCAGCCAAGAGCTTCTTAATCCACATAGCTTCACAAGTTGCAAAGGCTAAACCTCTATATTCAGCTTCTGTAGATGATAGTGCAACAGTAGGTTGCTTCTTTGAGCTCCATGTGATAGGTTTGCTACCTATCATGATCACATAACCTGAAGTGGATCTTCTATCCTCCTTGGAACCAGCCCAATCAGCATCACTGAAGCCCTTTACCTGCAATTCTTCATCATATCTATAAAACAATGCATGATTGACAGTGTGCTTCACATATCTTAGCACTCGTTTGGCTGAATTTAAATGTTCACTTGTTGGAGCTTGCATAAATTGAGAAAGAACTCCAACAATATAACACAAATCTAGTCTTGTGATCGTAGCATAGATCAATGAACCTATAATACTCATGTATGTAGTTACATCATGTAACTTCTCTCCATCATTTGAGCATAGCTTCACATTTGTGTCCATAGGTTGAGTGAGTGGTTTGCATTCACTCATTCCAAATCTGAAAAGAACATCCAATAGGTACTTTCTTTGCATTAAGTAAATGCCATCTTTCCCATAGACTATCTCAATGCCAAAAAAGTATTTCAGCTCACCAAGGTCTGAAATTTTAAACTCCTTACCGAGTTTCCTTTTGATCTCTTGTATTCCTGTAACATTACTTCCTGTTATGATGAGATCATCAACGTATATGCAAATATATACCTGCTTGCCTTCTTCTTTCTTCATGTAGAGAGAGGGATCTGCATTACTTGGACTATACCCACACCTTGTGAGGTACTCGACCAATCTTTGATTCCAAGCACGTGGTGCTTGCTTCAGCCCATACAAAGCTTTCTTCAATCTACAAACAAAATTTGGATGCTTTTTGTCTTCAAATCCAATCGGTTGACTCATGTATACCTCTTCTTGAAGTTCACCATTGAGAAAAGCATTTTTTATGTCGAGTTGGTACAATGGCCATCTCCTTGCTGCACTCACTCCAATCAAGGTTCTAATTGTTCCCATCTTTGCAACCGGGCTGAAAGTCTCTTCATAATCGATGCCGTGAGTTTGCTTGAATCCTTTTGCTACTAGTCTAGCTTTATGCCTTGCTAGAGAGCCGTCAACATTTCTCTTTATTTTAAACACCCATTTATTTGGAACAATCTTCATACCTTCAGCCTTTGGAACTAGCTCCCATGTGTGATTGTCCTTGAGAGCTTTCATCTCTTCTTGCATAGCTTCTTGTCATTCTTTTTGTGTACATGCTTCTTCATATGCATCCGGTTCTTTATCTTTGACCACCTGTGTCATATATACAAAATGTTTTGCAATAAAACTATCATAGCTCAGCCTTTCAATTGGATACCTTGCTCTTGAAGACCTCCTTTCATTTCCTTTTGAACATTGCTTCTTCAATCGGTTCAACTTTACCTTCGGTGTGATCACCTCTTCATACTCTTCTTCACTTGTATTTGAATCACTATTTTGGGCAGCACTTTCAGCTTTAGATCTTTCATAAGCTGATGTTGGTGATGAGGAATGACTCCTTAGCCTCCCCTTCCATGTTGAGCTTTCTCCAAGTGATGTAGAAGCTTCTGGACCTGACATTTGAGTGCTTGTTTGCTGAAATTCTTCTTGGACAGCACCTTCATCATCTTCGCAATCTTCTTCAAGAGTCTTCTCTTTCCCTTTGTCTCCAAACCATGGTCTTAGCTCATCAAATACCACATCTCGTGAGACTCGTAGCTCCTTTGTCACCGGATTGTAGCACCTATATCCCTTTTGCTCCGATGAATATCCAATAAAAATACATTTTTCGGACTTTGCCTCCATCTTTGTCCTTAGTTCTTGAGGGATGTGAACATAACACACACATCCAAAAACTTTGAGATGTGTAAGATCAGGCTTCTTACCTGAATAAACCTCCTCGGGAGTTAGATTATGCACTCCAGCCGTTGTGCACTTGTTCATCAAATAAACGGCCGTACTAGTTGCTTCAGCCCAATAGTTTAGTGGCATCTTCATCTCGTTGAGCATGCATCTTGCAACTTCTGTGATATGTCGATTTTTCCTTTCAGCTATTCCATTTTGTTGAGGTGTGTACCTACATGTAAATTGTCTCTTGATTCCATTTTCTTAAAGAAAGTCTGAAAATTCTTTGGAGAAATATTCTCCTCCTCCATCGGACCTCAAGGTCTTTATGTAGCGTCCTGTTTCCTTTTCTACCTGTGCTTTAAATCTCTTGAACATGGAGAACACATCTAATTTTTGTTTTATGCAAAACGTCCATACTTTCCTTGAATGATCATCAATAAAAGTGACAAAATATCTATTACCAGCCACTGATGGTTGTTGTGATGGTCCCCATACATCCGTGTGTATCAAGTCGAGGACATTCCTTGCCACATAGTTGCTTTTCTTGAATGGTTGTCGAGTTTCCTTTCCTAGTTGGCATGCTTCACAAAACTCATGTAGTTCGGCATCATTGAATCTTGGAAGACCTCTTACCACTTCAGGGTTGCTCATGTCCTTGAGCTTGGGAATGTTGATATGTCCAAACCTTTTGTGCCACAAATCGATTTCAGCTATCCTCTTGTTTCCAAACTGAATATACATCACCTTTCCATGCGGTTGTTGAATGTCCAAAGTGAACATCCTTCCTTCTTTCCTTCCTTGAGCAATGACCTTGAATCCTTCTTTTGGATTCTTTATAAAGCAGCCTTTTTCATTGAAGATAACATGATATCCTTTCTCTACCATTTGTCCTACTGAAATCAAATTCTTTGCAATAGTAGGAACATGAAGAACATCAGCCAATACCTTCTTGTCTCCAAGCTTGATATCTCCAACATGCTCAATTGCGTGTTGAGTTTCATCGCCGGTCTCTACACATCCTTTTCCACTTGGAGCTTGTAGCTTTGTGAACAAATCTCCTTGGCATGTCATATGGTTGCTGCAACCTGAATCTATGAACCATTTTTTGTCATCACTTCTCGAGTTGTTGTAGTCATGCTTCATGGCAAGCATGGTTTGCTTGTCTCCTTCACTTGATGTACTCGCATAGTTATTTTGGCTCCTTTGGTTGCCTCCATTCAGCCTTCCATTCTTTTGCCAACAATCATTTGCATAATGTCCTAGTTTACCACAATGATAACATGTTATACCTTTATGAGGATTGTATGAACCTCGACCTCTTCCTCTATTTCTTCCTCGACCTCTTCCATGTGTGTTGTCATTTGAGTTGTCCTTGTTGTCGTCCGAGTTGTGTTGGCTGAAATTTGTATTGTTGTAGCTTCTTCCTCTTCCTCTCGAGCCTCCTCTTGAGTTCCTTCCTCTACCTCTTCCTGCATATAACATTTGACTATGGCTGTCCTTACCTTTGTTGCCTTCTCCTTGTTGAGCAACCTCTTCAGCCACAAGATTTGGTATAATTTCGTCGAATGTTGGTAGAGGATCTCTATAAAGGATGTTTGTGATGAGGGGCTTCCACTTTTCTTCACTCCTCAAGCCATTGAGGGCTGTTTGGACGATGTCTTCCTCTTCTATCTTGCATCCAACTGATGCTAGTTGATCTCGAAGCTCCTTAATCCTCAATGTATACTCACTAATGCTTTGGTTTGAGCTTTTCTTCATGTTGTTGAGCTCGTTCTTGAGTTGCATCCTCCGAGACCTTGTTGAGGTAGCATACACCTTCTCCAATGCTTCCCAAACTTCTTTGGCTGTTTCTAAGCTTTGCACATGACCAATCATAGTGTTAGAAATAACTTGTGAGATGAGGAACATCACCCTTCGATTCCTCTCTTCCCAATCAGCAAATTGTCTCCTTTGTGCCGGAGTAATGTTGGGATCTTCAAGGTCTACCGGTTGTGGATCATCTCCACTAACTAAACCCCATAAACCTTTACCTTTAAGGTAATTTATCATTCTATACCTCCAAGACTGAAAATTGTCTTTGTCTAACTTCTCAACTTGTTGTCCTAAATCAGCCATTGAAAACTTCCAAGATTGAAGTTTACCTCAAGTATGTTGTGGCGCTCTCTCTTGAATTCACGAAGCTCCCCCTTGATTTGTAGCTTTCCCTTTGCTTCAGTTTAGTTCCAATGCTTTGCCTCTTCAACCTCCAAGGCTCTGATACCAAATGTTGGAGAATTCCTCTCCTAATCGCAGCGGAAAGTGTAGAAGACCTTCTCAGGATGAAGACTCTTGCCAACAGCAGAACCTTCAAATGAAAACTGGTACCAACTGAAATATCCAATGAACTTGAAACTTTGGTCACTCAAACTAGACACCTAGAGCTTTCAAATGAGATATCAAACACTCAATTTGGAATAGATTTGAGTTGTCAACTATTTGATTCAAAACAGACTACCTATCCACTCAGTTAGGCTGAAAATTGGACTTCACTAAAACCTGAATAACTCAGAGAGCATAAAGAATTTCATAAAACTATTCTAGGTAGAGGAAGTACTCAAGATAAGCTTTCCAACGAATGTTTAAACACTAAATTTGGATACATATGTTGAGAGATATGACTCTCACAAGTAGACTACCCAAAAATGGGTGTGCGGCTAGTCATAGTTGAAAACTGGACTTTACTAAAACATGAATAACTCAGAGAGCATAAAGAATTTCATAAAACTGTTCTAGACAGAGGAAGTACTCAAGATAAGCTTTCCAAAGAATGTTTAAACATTAAATTTGGATACATATGTTGAGAGATATGACTCTCACAAGTAGACTACCCAAAAATGGGTGTGCGGCTGGACACACTCTATGAGAGTGAACTGAACGAAATGACTCAAACCAAATGAAGTAGATACAAGGGGGCTTCCACGCCTTCTTGCTCTCAGCTTGCGTGTCCTCCCTTGCTTCTTTTATAGCCAAGTGACCAAAAACTCTCATGATGAGTTTGAGAGCTCTTCTCCATCATTTCTCCACTACTTTGGACAGCCACTCCTCTTACAATTCAGATTTTGGATTTGATTCTCTTTTGGCCTCCACTACTTGCTGAAGTAAATGCTTCTATTTTTCATTTTTGTATTTTCCTTCTACTTGAAGAAAATCCTTTTTGCAAAAATATATACGAGCTTACTTCTTTATTTTTAACACTTATTAGTCCTAGGTCACTTCTCCTTGTATCATTTGCAAGTTCCTTTCTAACCCCTAGAGTCTTCACAGAGGGAAATCCAAGTTCCTCACCAAGGCTCTTTTCTAAACCGCTTGAATCTCCATCAATGTCTTCAAAACATGTAGATGTTTTACCACTAGCAAAAATATTTTCTTTACCTTTCTTTGATGTAGTTGATGAAGTTGTTGGACTAAAATTTCCAAGAAATCTTCCACTCCATGGATTCGAGTTGGAACTATTGCTTGGTGATGCATCGGGTCCACTCAAGACTTGAGATGTTGCACTTAATTTTTCAACATTTTCTTTCTCATTTGGTTCAAGATCAAATTGATCTTTGGCATCTACAGAGAAGCTTGACATTTCATCAAACACCACATCTCTGCTTACCTTCATCTGTTGTGTGAGTGGATCATAATAGTTATACCCCTTTTGCTCAAGGGAGTATCCAATGAAGATACATTTTTTTTCTTTCAGATCAAGATTCATCCTCAACTCATCTAGAACATGTACATATGCAATATAGCCAAATACTTTCATATGTGATAAGTTTGGCTTTTTACCTGGAAACGTCTCTTTAGGTCTAACTCGATGTACAAAAATTAGTTGTTTTGTTCGTGATGTATACATAAGTATGCATAGCTTTTGCCCAATAACAATGTTTCATATTATTCTCAACCATCAAAGCTCTTGTTATTTCTGCAATATGTCTATTTTTTCATTCAGCCACCATTCTCTTGTGGTGTCTACCTGCATGAAAATAAATGTCAAATTCCATGAATTTTAAGAAATTTGCTAAACTCACTCGACATGTATTCAGTTGCTCCATCATACCTTAATATTTGAATATAATTTTCAATCTGCTTTTCCACCATATCCTTAAAATTCTGGAAGAGAGTGAACACCTCACTCTTCTCTTTCATGAAATATGCCCATACTTTCCATGTATAGTCATCAATGAAAGTAACATAAAACCTGCAACCACCCATAGATGTGGTCTTTGTAGGAGCCCAAACATCTATATGTAATATTTCTAGTACATTCTCACTAACATGCTTGTCATGCAAAAATGATGCTCTTGATTGTTTATCAAATTGACATGTTGCACATACCTTTTGCATTTCTACAACTTTGAACTTCAGTAGTCCATTGACAATCTCCTTAGACTACATAAATTTTAACCTCTACAAGTTTGCATGTCCAATTCATTTATGCTAGATCTCTATATCAGTAATGATTCCTACACCTTTTGCAAACATGGCTGCATTCATTTCAAGAATTTTCACATTTAAGGTGAACATCCTACCCACTTTATTTCCTTTGGCAATCAATTGTCCATCCTGTTTATACTCTTCTACATATAACCCATCAACATTGAACCTGAGTTGTAATCCTTGGTCAACTATTTGTCCAACAAAAACTAGATTCTTTGTTATATTTGGAACATCCAACACATCAAAAAGATGTTTTACCTTCCCATCCTCCATAAACAATGCTATGTTTCTTGTATGATCGATAGGATGTGATGTGTCATCACTTGTTTCAACATATCCATGAATTGGTAATTTTTGCAAACTACTAAACCATTCCACATGTTTGTTCATGTGTTTTGAAGCACTTGAATCAATATACTAGACATTGATGTTTGATTTTTAAACACCAGTAGACATCATATTCATCATATGATATTGAACCATGAACAAATTCTCAGAATCATCTGCACTTGTGGATGCATAGTTGTTTTGTGTTGAAGCTCAAAGTCAAGGACAAAGCATGGAAGCACATCAAAAGGTGGACACACAAGGAAAGGGAGCAAGTAGGGAGCTCCAAGAAGTGTATGTCAAATTTTCAGAAGAATCCCCTACAAAAATAGTGATTTTCATCACTAAAAACCATTGTAAATACCATTATCTATTTTTAGTAACTCCATTTTGTTCAAGCCGAGGAGTCCTCGAGCTTGAGGAGTATTAGAAGTACCATCGTACCAATTTTCATATTTTTTAGATCTCGTTTGAGCCCTCAAATAAGCCCTGGAACCTAATTTTTAACTAGGCCGGACACTAGGTCTGAACAGGGCCAAAGCTAGTCAAAAACTATAAAAGGAGCTAGAGAGCTCATTTTTTAGGGTAGATTGTAATAGAAACAAACTTGTAAGAGCTTTTTGAAGAGTAATCGAAGAACTCCATTGATTCTCTCTCTTTGTCTTGCCGTGTGTGCGCGTGTGTGTGTATGTGTGTGCATGCTTGTGTGCTTCTCACTCACGCACTTGTGCCGCCACTTGCTCGAGGTCTTCATACCATCCTCACGTCTTCCCGGATTGACATTAAAGGAGGTGCTACTCATCACTGAGCTACACCAAATTTTGGCGCCGTTGCCGGGGATCGAGCTTTGAGGACGAGCGTGTGATGGTAAGACGTAGAGAGGACGCGTTGGAATGGTAAGTAGTAGGTAAATTTCTGATTTTTCTCCATCTTCATCTTCATCTTCACCTCCATCTCCATCTCCACCTCCACCTCCTTCTCCACTACATATTCCCTCTTCCTTATCATTCCCTCATTTGTTGTGTGCGAGTTTGAGAGAGAGCGAGTGTGTGTGCTTGTTTTTGCGTGTTTTTTGCATGTTTCTTGCAGGTGGCAGCTCCATCATCACCTCCAGCAAGCTCAGCAGGTACAAAAATTGTCTGCACAGTCCTCGAGGCGTTGAGCTCGAGCTATCGCGACACTCCGAAAAATTCACCCAATCACGATTCTGAGTGCACCACGACACTGCGCAGGCCTAGAGCTCCCAGGATCACTAGACAGAACAGAAAAATTCACCATATCCCGAGCTATCGCGACACCTCGAGGTATCGCGACACTTCCCACCTATCGCGACACCTCACGACCTATCGCGACACCTCGACCTATCGCGACACCTCACAACCTATCGCGACACTTCCCACCTATCGCGACACCTCACGACCTATCGCGACACCTCACGAGCTATCGCGACACCTCGACCTATCGCGACACCTCACGACCTATCGCGACACCTCGACCTATCGCGACACCTCACGACCTATCGCGACACCTCACGACCTATCGCGACACCTCGACCTATCGCGACACCTCACGACCTATCGCGACACCTCACGACCTATCGCGACACCTCGACCTATCGCGACACCTCACGACCTATCGCGACACCTCGACCTATCGCGACACTTCCCACCTATCGCGACACCTCACGACCTATCGTGACACCTCACGACCTATCGCGACACCTCGACCTATCGCGACACCTCACGAGCTATCGCGACACCTCGACCTATCGCGACACCTCACGAGCTATCGCGACACCTCACGAGCTATCGCGACACCTCGACCTATCGCGACACTTCACGAGCTATCACGACACCTCGACCTATCGCGACACCTCACGAGCTATCGCGACACCCCGACCGCTCGTGAGGTGTCGCGATACCCCGACCTATCGCGACACTTCCCACCTATCGCAACACCTCGACCCGACCTATCGCGATACACGGCCTTTAACGCATGAAAAGTTAGGGTTAATTTTGAGTGAATTGAAGGGTAGTTGAGCTTAATTTTAGGCACCTTGGTATAACTTTAGAACCTTGGAAGTGGGCAAAAGACCTAGAAACCAGAGAGGGATCTCCTGAACCCTGAGAGCCTGTTTTGACCCTATAGTGCCTGAATGGTCATAACTTGACCATACGAACTCCGATTGATGAGATTTTGGTCTCGTTGGAAAGCTCGTTGAGAATCCTACGTGGACCTCGACTGGTTTTTGTAAGAATCATACGCGGAGTTTTAGAACATGCATTTTTAAGTTGACCTTTAGGTGGAACTAAGTTGTTCTCAGATTCAGGGGGTACAGTGAGTTACTCCAAGGGGACTAAAAATATTGATGTGTGTCTTCCAATTATTTGTGGTGATAAAGCTATACTAACTGGTGAGTTTTTGCAGGAACTTTGTGTGCACTCAAGGCAATCCAAAGCAAGCTAGCAAGGGTGAGTACCAAGCTTGGGAGAAGGCTTCCTGGGCTTGTGTAGCAGTCTGGTCAACCAGCTAATTGAGGTTGGAAGATCTCTCAACCCTCCTTTGTCAATTCCTAGCCTAGGCTAAGTACGACTTAGGTGTGGTAATTAATTAGGGCACGTCAGGCACGAATCAAGTCCAAGAGTATTAATCAACGAAGTGCAAGAAGTAAATAGGTCTTAAGTGCGAAAACCCTAAGGGACATAAGGTAAACGGAAATCGATCACTTATCCAGTGCGGTAATTCACTTAAGTACTCCTGACGACGCGATTTCAGACAAGACCATAAACATAATATTCAACTAAAAAGAACAAAGTGATTGGTGCAAAATCAACCTGCAACGAGAGTGTGCTTGGGTTCCAGGGGATAAATAAATCAGGCATATGAACCTTAGATCAGGCAGACACTTAGGCCGAGACAGACAAAGCCTCAGATCTTCTGAAGCTAGTGTCAATCACACAGCCAGGTCTTGGGCCCAGCAGTTGAGTGAGTATCCATACACTCCCAGATCAGAAACAAGTGATTCTGAGATGTCCTATCACATGGAGAGACCAGTAGGTAGTTCAGGGTTGGCTTATCTAGAAAAGCCAGAGGGGCCTTATAAGACTCAATTGGAATATATCAGAACGAATCGTCTAGGTGCTCGCATCTACGAAGACGGACTGAGAAGATCGGTGGTCCAGATTAAGAACCCCGATCAACCCCATGGATTAGACCACCCGGTAGTCAAGTTTGAGAATGGAGCCTACCTAGATAAAGAAGGGACTATATATGTAGTCACCACTCTTCCTGATAGAACTGATGAGTTTGGAAATGTGATTGCGGAGACCGACATGGGTGATATAGAGCAAGGGAACTTAGAGAGAGAGCCAAGAACTCCCCGTGGTAAATCTGTCTTGACCAGAATCATGACTCCAGAGTGGATTCCACAGGATAATAAAAGCATAGATCTGCTTTTAAACCGAGAAACCGATGAGGCTTTTTGGAGATATAAATCTTCTCAACCTCAGGAAGTGAGTGCCCTCACAATCTATGAGTTTAAGGATCCTGATAGCCCAGGCAGAGTGACCTACCTAGATCACACTTCGGAGAGGATCTTTGTGGTAACACAAAATGATAGGCATGCTTACACTTGGAAGGGTGAATTCATTTTCCCCCAACCAAGATCGAATGTATCCCATGGTCACCCTGGAGCTGGAACATCCCAAGCTCATGGAACTCAAAGAGACAGAAGTAGAGAAAGACCAGAAGTAAGCTTTATCAACCTAGTGGGCAGAGAGAGAACGAGGACGGAAACAAATAGAGTAGAACCTGAGATACTTAGAGCTCACAGGAATCAAAGAAACGCGGATGAGTTCCCTCTACCATGACCTAGAGAGCACACAAGAACCTTGAGACCGACTCAGCTAGTCAAGTCCATGAAGAACTACTTCGATGGCACTGGAGATCCATATGATCATGTGGCGGAGTTCAAGCAAGTCTTGAGAGCTGAACAAGTGGAGGATCTATTCACGCAGTACAATGCCTTCGGTCTAACCATTAGGAACACAGCACTTACATGGTTTCAGCCATTGGATGAGCGACAATTCAGGTGTATAGACCAACTCCTAGAGGCTTTCATTGTAGAGTTCTCTAAGAGTGGCATAAGACACAATACCTCATCATTGATTCACAGCTTCAAGCAAACCCCTCAAGAAACCGTGAGACTTGCAGGAAGAAGATTTAGGCAATACTTAGAAAGATGCCCTGTCTCGGAGCTACCCACACCAGCTAAACAAGTGGCTATATTCCTGGATGGATTGCTAAGTACTAAATTGAGATCCTATGTGTATCTAAAGGATCCTAGGACTATAGAAGAGTGTGTACGCATGTGCATTGACATTGAAGATAACCTAGGGGAAGAACTGGAGCTTTCCAAAATCTACAAAGATTCAGATAGTGCATCTAGTCACTCTTCCACGCAATCCACATAAATTGAGGAACTCGCAGAGAAAGTGGCCCAAAAACTAGGCGTCTCTAGCAAACAAATTCCGAGGTTTACCCCAGCGAAGAGGTGCTATACATGCGGTGGTGACCATATGGCAAACGTGTGTCCCATTATGGCTCAACCCCAGGTCAATCCAAATAGCCAATATTGCACCATAGAACGAAGGTACACCAATCATACTGCACAATATTGCCCATACAACAAGCAGGCAGTTAGGCAACCCTACCCTCAGCCATACCCGCAGCAAGGAAGATACCAGAACCCGTACCCTCCACAACCATATGGCAGGCCACAAAAACCGTATCAGCAACCCTACCAAAACCAACAAAGGCCTCAGCCAGTGTTAGCTCAACAACCCCTTGCCCCAGCTAATGTGATTCCGGTAAAGTATACTGCTGTAGAAGAGAACCTGAATAGAGCCTTAGTCCCGGTAACGTCCTTGCTTTCTGAAAATGATCCCAGTGACCATAACTTTGATTCTACACATGTTGATAGTCCCCAGGCGTACTACATGCAGTCTCCAGAACATGGTGAGTCCTATTACAGCGAAGAGCCAAATGAACCTAGTTGGGAGTCAGATTATACAAACGTCATGTATACAAACCCCAACCCTAGGCCTCAACCTAGGCAAGTAAGACCTCCATTCCCAAGAGGACCGTGTTACAGATGCCAAGGAGATCACCTCATTCGTGATTGCCCTTTACCTCCACCTACACAACCCCAGTCAGTGATGATCCAAGGCTTTTGCCAAGATTGTGGAAAAGAGCATCTCTTACGAGATTGCCCTAAAAATCCTAATAATATGCCAAAAATCACTCCCATTAATGTGATTGGGTTGGTTGTAGATTCCTCAGGAAGTGTCACTTCCACCGCACCAGTACAGGTAGTCACTAGAGCTCAGGCATTGCAGCAAAACCAAGAGGCAAGCCAGGAAAAGGTCCCAGAGGCTAGTGAAACTGAGAGCATAACCAAGAAAAGGACTAGAGCTTGGAAAGATAGTCGGGAAAGAATGAAAAGACAATGGGCTAAAAAGATGAGTGAACTTGAGGAAAGCATAAGAGAAACCAAAGCCAGGATAACTGAACTCACAACTCAAACTCCCTCTCACACGACTCCACCACCACCATTCCCATCTCCCTCCGACCAGCCACCTTCCAACCCGCCTCACCTAAACCCACCACCCCCTAGAGTAGGATCAGTCCTAGCAGATCCCACTCCCGAAGACCTTAATATGATGCTTAAAGCATATCAGGCCAGAATCCAAGAAGGGCCAACCATAACCGATCATGAAAAGTGCTACCCTAGAGCCGAGCTAGAGCTTGAACGAACTAAAATTTGTGCTAAGATGGTGGAATTGGCTCAAGCCATGTTCGAAGCTAGCTGCCTCTTTAATATCTCTAGCTCAGCAAAGACACAGTTGCACTTTGACGGACTGCTAGAAAGAATTCAGAGGCTAATTGCACAATCAGAAAAGGAACCAGCCCCTCAAAGAAAGGAAAGGGCAAGGGAACGGATAAGCCAGTCTCTTCAGGAAGCCCATGTGCCTCCTCAAGAAGCTTATCTTCCCCCCCAAAAGGCAGATGAGCCTCCCGCGAAAGCTTACGTACCTCCACAGGTTGCCTACAGTCCTTCTCAGGGAGCGTATGAGCCTGTTCGGAAAAGTAATAGAAAAGATAATCCTCCCCAGGAAGCTTGTGCTCCAAACATCTATGAGAGCGAGGAAAGAGCCAACAATAGAATAAACCCTCCTTCCCAAGTTGTTTATGTGCCTAATTCTACGGAGCCTGACACTTCTTCTTCTATGAATCGGTTTGCACCAGACTTCCTACGAGAGATTCAAGAAGACAAATGGGATAACGAAAGTGAAGTCGCCCCTCCCTTTGAACTTGTGGATGATGCACACGACCAATTCCCACAAGACATCCCATCTATTTACGGGGAACATGAGAGTACTCAGTCTCACGAGAGATTGGACTTTGAGTCTAATTCCATACAAGAGCTACCCCACTTCACAGGCCCATGGGAAGCGAAGTCCACGTGTATGAGAGCACCCACAGTCATGGTAAGGGACGACGACTCAGTCATACCTAGGAACACGGAGGTAGTAAAGAACGCCAGGGAGCAGCGCGATCTCACTTTGGAAGAACTGCCTAAGGATAGACCAAAAGCGCGGAAATATGTAGCTAGTCAAGTAACTGAAGTTGCAAAACCACGTTCCCGGGTAGGATCCCATAGGACAGTGCCAGAAATTCCCTTGGACAAGATAGGAGATATGTGTGAAGGTGAAGAAGGGAACACCTATCTTCCCATCACCTACCAGGAGTACACCACCAAGGCAATTTTGGACTCAGGTGCAGGAGTTGCAATTGCCACTACTTCCCTATGGAAGCGTTGGGGCAAGCCAGCACTCAGGCCAACGAGAATGAAATTGCAGATGGCCGATGGTCACATTGAGAGACCCTTAGGATTGCTAGAAGGAATAACTCTCACCACTTGTGGTGTCGAGTTCGAGCATACATTTGCTATATGTGACTTTAGCAAAAATCATGCCTATGAGATGATTTTGGGAAGACCATTCATGCGACAGTTGCAAGTGGTACAGGATTGGGGAACCAATTCCTTGTACCTGCAACACTTAGGTGTTACGACCAAAGTCAATCTCAAAGATTACTCTCATAGAGATGTACCTCCTATCCAGTGGAATTCCATCCATAGAGCCAAAGATGATACGGAATCTGTGCATTCCATAGGGTCAGGATCCTCATGGATGCATGAAGACACCCACTTATGGATGTGCAAAGTAGCAGTAGAGGAAGAGAAGAGAGAAAAGGCCAGAGAAATAGGTGCAAACGAAACCCATAGATCAATTCAAGACCCAACCTATGCACCTGTAGTTTTTCCTGACGAAGAATTTGAACCTCACGGTTGGGCAGAAATTTTAGCAACAATGGACGTAGCCATCAATGAAGAACAATGGACACCTCACTGTGATGAGGATGGCTATGACATTTCAGTCTTCTCCATAGAGCCAATCATGGGAGAGGCAGTTCTAGAAGAATGCGAACCTAGACCTGATGCATTTGAGGATGCAAGTGACTCCGATCTAGAGTCAATCATTATGGACCCACCATTTGCATCAGATGAAGAATACTTCCATGAAGTAGAATTTCAACCCCAGAGGCATGGAGAGGTTACAAATGATGTAAGATTAGCAACACATGTGACCTCGAAGGAAGAAGGAAAGAAACGAAAGAAGAGAGAAGCCTCACCAGAAGAGGAAGAATCTTTGTTTGAGGTCCCAGAAAATTTTAAGAAGTATGAGATAGACGACAGGAGAGTCATGATAAGAATGCCTAAACGAGAGGCACAATCAGGAGAGGCCTATGATAACAAAGAAACTACCAAGAAAATCGTAGTGGCCCTAGAAGAAGGAGAGGAGCGATGCACGTACATAGGTCATGACCTAACAGAGGAAGAAGAGCATGCGTTAATTGCCTTGCTAAGAGAATACAGAGATGTATTCGCTTGGAGTTACAAGGATTTGAAAGGTGTTGACCCAGACATATGCTCACACACCATCCCCATGACCTCAGAGGCCAAACCCTCTAAGCAAAAGCCTTATACATATAACGATAATTACGCTGCTAAGATCAAAGAAGAGATAGATAGACTGGTTGAAGCTGGATTTATCTATGAAATTGAGCACACTGAGTGGGTATCACCCATCGTTGTGGTGCCCAAGAAGAATGGCAAGCTGCGTGTGTGTATTAACTTGAAAAAGGTTAATGCGGCCACAATTCGAGACAACTATCCGCTTCCCATCACAGAACATCTCTTAGAAAGAGTGGCAGGCAAGGAAGTGTACAGCTTCCTTGATGGATTTTCGGGCTACAATCAAGTAGCCATAGCTCCAGAGGATCAGCATAAGACTGCCTTTGCCACAGAATGGGGCATTTTTGCTTTTAGAGTAATGCCATTTGGGCTTACCAATGCACCAGCTACCTTCCAGAGGCTGATGTGCCATGTGTTTAAGGAGTTCCTGAGGAAAAGTTTAGAAGTCTACCTTGATGATCTTTGTGCTCATTCCAACATTAGACAAACCCATATTCCTGAACTCAGACAAATCTTTGACAAATGTAGAGAATATCAAGTCTGCTTAAACCCCAAAAAATGTGTTTTCATGGTCAGACAAGGCAAGATTTTAGGGCACATAGTGTCAAAGAATGGCATATCTACTGACGAAGAGAAAGTGAGAGCCATAGCAGAGCTACCTAGGCCAAAGAATCTCAAGGAAGTACAAGCTTTCATGGGGCATTGTGGTTATTACCGACGATTTATACACATGTATGCTGTCATTGCGAAGCCCATGTACGGACTTCTGACAAACTTTGAGTGGACGGATGAATGTGAGAATTCCTTCCAGGAGCTTAAACGAAGATTATGCTCAGCACCAATCTTGACCACACCAGATTGGAATAAGCCATTCCATGTTCACGTGGATGCATCCAATTATGCCATTGGATGTGTGCTTGCACAACCTACTGGTGAAGGTAATATGGATCTTCCAATTGCCTATGCCAGTGGACAGTTGAATGCAGCTGAACGAAATTACACCACTACGGAGAGAGAAGGTTTAGGCATGGTATATGCAGTTAAGAAATTTAGACACTATTTGCTTGCAAATAAGTTTAAATTTTTTACGGATCATCAAGCATTGCTATACCTTGTAAACAAGCCTTGCAATACAGGAAGATTAGTAAGATGGTTTCTCTTGCTAATGGAATATGATTTTGAAGTTGTGGTAAGGAAAGGGAGGACTCACTTGAGAGCAGATCACCTCTCTAGGCTCACATCGGGAGAAGCCCCACAAGGAGTGTCAGATGACCTTCCTGATGCTTACTTGTTTAATTTGGAAGTTGTACCGCAGTGGGCTAAGCCATTGGTACCAGTATTGACATACGGGCCTAACCATCCAGTGGTAAACACACGGAATAGAGAGGTTGTAAAAGCCCAAAAGTACCACATCATGGCAGGAAGTATGTACAAGCACACAGATCAAGGGATCTTGGCTTGTTGCGTAGAAGAGGATGAGTACGCTAAATGGTTGCAATTAGCACATGTAGGTGCACTAGAGCAACACCATTCAAAGCAACGAACTTTACAGACACTAAGAAGACTCGGAGTGCATTGGCCGACTATGGAAGCGGATGTCCAAAAGTTGTGCAAGGAATGCCCAATCTGTTGCACTAAGCCACCTGTGGAACACGCCACTCTTTATCAAGTATCCATTGTGCCAGATTGGAGTGAACCACTAGTATCCTTCCTGAGGACAAACACATTTCCCCCAAACATGACTCTAGCTAGGAAAAGGAGTTTAGAACAAGAAGCCCTGGATTACTCACTCATTGGTGATAATCTATATAAGCGCGGTAAAGATGGTTACCTGAGGCTATGTGTCCATGAAAGTGAATATCTCAAGATCTTGGAAACTTCTCACCAAGGTGTAGCAGGAGGACACTTTGGACCAGATCGGGTGATCAAGGCAATACTATTTGCGGGCTTCTGGTGGCCTACCCTTCACATGGATGCACATACCTATGTGAAACGGTGTGATGTCTGTCAGAGGACTCAGTATCCTATACGCAAAGATGAGATGCCACTGAAACCTATGATGGGTGGACGTGCATTCTCTAAGTGGGGAATAGACTTCGTAGGTCCTATTAATCCCCCAGCTAAAGGTTCTCATGCGGAATACATCATTGTTGCAACAGATTATCTCACCAAGTGGGTAGAGGTAAAGGCTACGACAAAGAACGATGCTCAAACAACTGCCAAATTCTTGTTTGAGAATGTATTCACAAGATACGGGCTACCTATAGAGCTTGTAAGTGATAGAGGCACTCATTTCTTAAATGAAGTGATTGAAAATCTACTCCAAGAATTCTTGGTAATACACAAGAAGTCTGCCCCCTATCACCCTCAAGCTAATGGACAAGCTGAGAGCACTAATAAGATCTTATGCAATGTACTGACGAAATTAGTGAGCACTAAACGCTCTGACTGGGACAAATAGCTACACCATGTTGTTTGGGCATACCGAGTTGCCTACAAAACGGTACTCCAAGCCACCCCCTTTCAGATGGTATTTGGCCAAAACGCCGTGCTACCTTTGGACTTCTTAGTACCTACGTTGAAAGTAGCACAAGAGCACGAATGGACAGGTCATGAGCTCTCCTCTAGGATCTTTGACCTTGAACGATTAGGAGAAACAAAACTGAGAGCAGCTGCAGGAATCTATGCAGCTAAGAAGAGGCAGAAGGCATACTTTGATGCCCATGTGAAGGATAAAGGCTTGAAAGCAGGAGATCTAGTCTTAGTCTATACACTGAAACAACACGCGAGGAAGCTAGAAAAGAGAGGCTACGGACCTATGATCATCAATAGGATCTCCACGAGTGGAGCAGTACAATTAGCCACGTTAGAGGGTGATGTTCTCCCAAACTATATTAGCGGTTGCAGAGTCAAGTTATATCAGGAACCCCTCACGGAGGAAATGCTCAGCCGACTCAACACTGGTAAGAAACGCAAAGAGGAAGAAAAGCGAGTTCGAGAAGAAGCTCAAGCAGAAGCTTTAGAACGCATCAGAAGAATGAAGTTACGAAGGCAAGGTAGAGATCAGCCTAGAGCGAATGACTATGCAGATCAAGGATATCCTATGGCCATGTGTGAAGTTGCAGGAACAAGCTCGCATAGGATAATTGATAGACGTCCTTTCATAACCCTAGATATAGGACAAGGAAAGGGTGCAAGGAACGTAAGAGCCTTGATTGACTCAGGCGCAGCCACTAGTGCTGTTAGAGTGTCTTACTGTCAAGAGTTACAGTTAACTGTCAATCCTGTGGAAGCATATCTCATAGGATTGGGAGGCGTGGAAACCCCTTGCATAGGCGAGGTGGAACTTCCCCTCTACATTCATGATAAGGAAATTTTGACTGTTAAAGTACTGGTGTGTCAAGATGAGGATCTCACTGAACCTCTTGTCTTGGGTCAAGATTGGATCTATGACCACGCAGTCAATTTAAACCTAAGAAGTGGACTTCTCCAGGTTTGGGTCAATCATAGTCGAGTTACAGTAGAATTAGACAATGGAGCACTCAAGGAACTAGGAAAGGCACAGACTCCTGGTCCTTCCAGGGGTACACATGAAGATGACCATGCTGTTCTTGTCCAAAACCATGTGTTGCAGAGGAATGATATTCGCAAAAAAGGAGTCAGGGATGCAACGGAACTCCCTTCTTTTCCAAAGGCCAGAAGGAGGCAGCAACTAAGGGCAGATCAATCACTAAAGACTCCCCGGACGAGAGACCAAAAGAACGCGTGAAGCAGAACAACTCAACCGATGAAGCAGATATGGGTACGCAAAGGAGAGCAACCACCAACCTTGCCCCCACAAATTCCATCCATGCAAACCATCCAGGCCAGAAGACGAAGGAAGCAGCTCAGACAAGCTCAATCACAAGGTATCCAACAAGTTTGGGTGCCTAAGAAGTTAGCTGCAGCTCAACAAGGGCAATTACAGATGTGGGTACCTAAGAAGCTTCTACATCCACAACAACCTTTGTTCTCCCACATGCAAAAGGTTTCAACAAAGAAGCCAAAAAGAGAAAAGGGTAAGAACCACGTACAGAGACCAAAGGAAGATCAAATCAGCTCTTCAACATTAATAGGAAGACATGCAAAAAGGATATGGGTTAGGAAGCCAAAAGTGCAAGTAGTCTCCACCGAACCAAAGCGTCAACCACACTGGATACCACAGTTCAGAAAGTATCCAAAGAGAAAGACGCCTGAAGTGACCCCCACAGTGCCAAATGATGTTCTAAAATGGACTCCAATAAGGAGGATCACATCAGTTCGAGACTCAATGGATACCTCCACCAAGGTCGGCATCAACCTCCACAAATGACATCGAAAGCCTCGAACGAGCAACAACCATGTGCTCCTTGCACAACCCTGTCCTTTGCACCATTCAGGTCATGCATTTCCAAAGTATGCATTAATATAGGGCCACATTACACGGCCGTGCATAGACACACTTGAGAATCCCACGCACAAGAGCACAGTGACATATGTCAAATAATTCTATTGATACTAACTTTTGTGTTCTTGTTTTGTGATATCCTTTTCCTCAAAAAAAAAAAAAAAAAAAAAAAAAGGGGGAGAAAGAAAAGCGGGAGAGAGCTTGTTCCCAGGTTTGGCTTATGAAACATGAATGAGTCATGCTTAGTTGAAGGTGGAACTGTTGATTACTAGGCATTTATCAATTTGGATAGAAGTGTGTCTCGGCCAGCAGTGAGATTATTGCTGCCTTATCTGGAATGAAGAGCTTGAAGGTCCGCAACTTGAGTGATGCTTAACTACTTCATGTACCAGAGCATCCAAGGAGATATCTGCAAAAGGTAGTTCTGGAGGAGAAGACTCCTGCATATGAGGAGAGAGGATCCACCACTCAAAAGATCTCATCAGTGGACAATCAACATGGACATTCATCAACAATGTTCCATCCCAAAGGCCGAGTGTACAACACGAAGAGACAAACATCCATCAACCTTCTCCATGGTAAGTATCTTTACTCTAGAAACACCATAACCATGATAGTTTAGGAAACCTCTTCGTCAGCATACCCTTGAGCACTTAGCTCAAGACCCGCAATTTTTGCACCATACTTCTTCCAATGCATTTTCCAAGTAAGCATGCGTAGGGCTACATTACCAGGCCTTGCACAAGGCACATACTTTTTTCAACCCAGGCACGAACACATTTACCCATCATTCATTATGGGCTATGAGTAGTTGGCATGACTGCTCTCAACATCATCTTTGGAAGAGTTAGCGGACGTCATGGGAACAACATCCATATCTCCGAAGCAAATTGAAGCCAGTAGTTGCTCCAAATCACTCTTGACAACCTCTTTTGAGCAACTTGCAGTTTTGAAAGCTCACAATGACACATTCTTGCTGGAATCCAAGGAACCAGCTCATACAACGGATGGACACCACCTCTCAAAGCACTACATAGAACAGCCCTTCCAACAAGGGTCTGTCAGGGACGACAGACTCGAGAGGGGGGGGAGTGTTGAAGCTCAAAGTCAAGGACAAAGCATGGAAGCACATCAAAAGGTGGACACACAAGGAAAGGGAGCAAGTAGGGAGCTCCAAGAAGTGTATGTCAAATTTTCAGAAGAATCCCCTACAAAAATAGTGATTTTCATCACTAAAAACCATTGTAAATACCATTATCTATTTTTAGTAACTCCATTTTGTTCAAGCCGAGGAGTCCTCGAGCTTGAGGAGTATTAGAAGTACCATCGTACCAATTTTCATATTTTTTAGATCTCGTTTGAGCCCTCAAATAAGCCCTGGAACCTAATTTTTAACTAGGCCGGACACTAGGTCTGAATAGGGCCAAAGCTAGTCAAAAACTATAAAAGGAGCTAGAGAGCTCATTTTTGAGAGTAGATTGTAATAGAAACAAACTTGTAAGAGCTTTTTGAAGAGTAATCGAAGAACTCCATTGATTCTCTCTCTTTGTCTTGCTGTGTGTGCGCGTGTGTGTGTATGTGTGTGCATGCTTGTGTGCTTCTCACTCACGCACTTGTGCCGCCACTTGCTCGAGGTCTTCATACCATCCTCACGTCTTCCCGGATTGACATTAAAGGAGGTGCTACTAGACATTGATGTTTGATTTTTAAACACCAGTAGACATCATATTCATCATATGATATTGAACCATGAACAAATTCTCAGAATCATCTGCACTTGTGGATGCATAGTTGTTTTGCTTCCTTCTATTATTTTGATTCTTCAATCTACAATCACGTTCAAAATGTCTAGGTTTACCACAATTCCAACATCCGTTACTCTCATTATCTCAATCATTTCTTTGGAAATTTTTGAAGCCTCTTTGGCTCCCTCTACCTCAAAATTGTCCTCTACCTCCTGCATGATTCTGATGTCGACCTTGGTCTTGGTTATTATTTTCTCTTCCACTTTCAAAACCTCTACCTTTGCCTCTTCCTCTGTGAGAGTAGAATACCTACTCAGAACTAGATTTTCATTGGGATTTTGAGTCCTCACCAAGATTCTTTTCTTCAATAATTAACATGGATGCCAGATCAGCAAAATTCAGAATATTTTCCCTGGTCTGTATAGAAGTTATGAACTTCTTATATGCACCTCCTAAACCACAAAGGCACACTTCCATCTTATCATCATCATCTACATTCATGCCAATAGATGCAAGTGACTCACATATGTTTTTGATTTTCATGGTGTAATCACTTATCGACATGCCCTTTTTTTCCAATGTATGCAACTCATTCTTGAGTTTCAGTTTATGTGCTTTTGTATTGGTCTTGTACAATGTGACCAAATTGTTCGAAGCCTCTTTCAGATTCTTGGCATCTTGTATATGTCCAATCATGCTATCTTGTATGCTAACAGATAGCCAATACATTAGCTTTTGCCCCTTGATTCCATTCTTCATACACTTTTAACTAGTATGCAGTCTGATTTCTCTCTGGTAAATATGGAGCAATTTTGTTCTCTCCTTCAATGTACTTCTAGTAGCCTTTTCCCATCAAGAAATTCATCATTCTGAATCTCCAAGCATGGAAGTTGTTCTTATACAGCTTATCGTTCATAAGCTCACTCATTCCATCTATGTTTTCCATTTCTGCAGCAATGCACAACAGTGCAAAAAAGTAGTAGCACTTTTGCTTGAACACTATCGTACTATGACATGACAGTTTGATCTAAAAAAACACAGTTTTTGAGTATCGACAATACACGAAATCGCTTGAAATTCTAGATCTAGAATATATGAGTGTTGCCAAATAGGACACAATTTACAATTTTGTGAATCTATCTAGTTTTTCTATGGCCCCCACCTTGCGAGCTCAAAACAGAGGTCAAGATGCCTTCGAGATAGAAATCTAAGGCCAATGAGTGACCCTAATGATTAACTTTTGAAAATATTTTGAGGCCTTCTACCTACATGCCCATTTTCATACATAGCAATTTGAGGTCATTTGTGAATCATGCTTTCTCCATGCCATCTCGCGTACTCTTCACCATCGGCCTTCTCCACGAGCTCTCTACAACTAGACTGGCTCTAATACCATGTCATGAGGAAGGAGATCAAGAAGAGAGCTCACACACATAGTATCACAATCAAAGAGAAGCACACACACACACACACAAATTGAGGCAAGGAAGAATGATCTTCTTCTTCTTCTATTACATAAAAGGAATGTACAAGACCTAAAACAAAACTACAAGTGCAATATATAAAGAATAATACATAAGGAAAATCCTAATGTTCACGAATGAATGAGATGGCAAGAAACAAATGTACCATCACTCTCAGTAGATAAATCTAGTAAAGCTCAATGAAGTATCCCTGACATATACTGGCATGACCACTATACATGTCAGAGAAATGAAAAAGTGATACGTCTCATCCTAGATCATCACATGTTGAGCTTGATATCTCAACATTCTAGACCACCCTAACTACTATGAAAAGGTCCCAAACCCACCAAAGTGCTAGTGTGGGTTGAATTCATAGACCTCTCTATTCGGTATTATCCTTGGCTTAATGGCCTTAGTGGGATCCCCAAGTCTCTAGCGGAATTCGTCTGGGTAGTTATGTTCAACTTTTTGAGATACAGTCAATTTTCTGCATCAAGGTATTTTAGTCACCGGCCATGGCTGAAAGCAGTGATGTATTCCGCATGTTGGCTGTTGAGGATAAGTTGGATGGTACCAACTACCCGTTATGGGCTTATATGATGCGACATGTGTTGGTTGCAAAAGGACTGTGGAACATTGTGCAAGGTGTCAAAAAACATCCTATGACACTTGCAACTATTACAACTGCAGGTACTTAAGCTGATGCAGAAGGTGTCGAAGATGCTGATATTCTGCATATTCCTATTCATGCTACGGTTTCTGCCGCACCTACTACAGAGCAGATTCATTCGGATGGTAGAGATGCCCAGGCACATGCATTGATAGCTTTGTCTATCAAACATGCCATTATTCCTCATATTCACTCTTTCAAAACAACTAAGGATGCTTGGGATACACTTACCACATTGTACCAAGCTAGGAATGAGGCTCGTGTTGCTTACCTCGGAAAACAGTTGGAGAGTGAGCACATGAATGAAGGTGACTCTATGGACAGTTTCCTAACAAAGATCAAAGACTTGAAGGAAGAGTTGATTTCTGCTGATGAGGTTATACCAGATAGCTCACTTGTGCAGACCGTTCTGAATGGTCTTCTTGATTCATATCAGAGTTTTGCTTCTACTCTGCGGTTGATGATCAAAGGCAATCCAAATGCCTTGTCATTTAAGGAGCTAGTCTTTGTTCTGTTGTAGGAAGATCAATCCAGGTAGAACAAGTCCATTATGCATGTTGCAAATCAAGCTTTCCTAGCTAGTCAGAAGGCAAAAGAAAATGGAGCTCTTCTACTAGTAAGCAAAAATTTGCAAATGCTGCAAATTCGAAGAACCAAGACAAAGATGAGAAAGAATCAGAAAAGCAGAAATTGTTTTGTAAGTACTGTAAAGGGAATGATCATATCATAAAGAACTGTCCAAAACTGGCTGCTAAAGAGGCAAAGAAGAAAGAGGCTAGAATGGTTGTTGCAGAAGCCTCTACACCAAAAACGGAGTCTGCTAATCTTGTGCAGGAAGAAGAATGGGTGTTTACTACTGTTTGCAATTTTGACCCATCTTCTCATGAGCAGTGCATGTCTGCAGTAGACTCAGATGTTTGGTACTTTGACAGTGGGACGACCAAACATATTACCTCGCAGCATAGTTTCTTCTCTTCACTCGAGCTTGCCCCTATAGGGAATATTGTTACATGCGCCAACAACTCCTCTTATCCTGTTATGGGAGTTGGTAAGATCATTTTGACTACTGCTGATGGTAGTTCTTTCACTTTGTCAAATGCTTTATTTGTGCCAGGGATCAAGAAGAACCTATTATCAGTTTTTGCATTAGCCAAGATTGGCTTGGTTGTGAAATTTGTTGATGATATGTGTACAGTCCATGATCTCTCAAATGGTGATGTGATTATTGCTTCTGGCATTCTATGTCATGGGCTGTATAAGCTCCATAGACTATGAAAGATCTGTAAATGATTTGGTATGTGCAATAAATGATTCTCAGGCTATGTGAGATGCAAAGCTTTGGCATGCACACTTTGGTCTTCTGAATTTTGCTAGTTTGCTATGCCTGTAGAAATTTGAAATGGTGTCCTCTTTGCCCAAACTTGAGGCACCTGGAAAACATGTTTGTGAAGGCTTTTGGGCAAAATGCAGCGTTCGTCTTTTCCAAAAGATGGTTCAGTTCGGGCTACTTAGAAATTGCAGCTTGTACATAATGATGTCTGTGGTCCTATGCATACACCTTCTTTTGGGAATTATCTTTACTTCGTGACTTTCATCGATGATTTTTCCACGCATGCATGGGTATATCCATTGAAGGCAAGGTCCGAAGTGTTCATGTGCTTCAAACAGTTATTTTTTTTGGCTAAAAATATGTCAGCATGTAAAATGGGCACCCTCCATTCAGATCGAGGGGGGGGGGATATATGTCTTCTGATTTTAATGCATTTTTGGTTGAACGTGGGATAAAACACCAATGTACAATGCCGTATACATCTCAATAGAATGGAGGTGTTGAATGAAAGAACAGGTCACTCATGGAGATGGCGAGGTGTATGGTCAAGGGTCAAGCTTTACCACATAGTTTTTTGGCTTGAGGCTGTCATGTGTGCAACATATGTCCTAAACAGGTATCCCACTAAAGTGTTGCAGTCTATCACTCCATATGAGGCTTGGCATGATCGCAAGCCATCTGTTGCTCATCTGCATGTTTTTGGTTGTTTGGCATATGCATTAGTGCCTCAACAACATTGCAAAAAATTGGATGATAAAGCAATAAAATGTATTGTTGTTGGGTACGGTTCTGAAAGCAATGGCTATCGTCGATATCATCCATAGACTAAACACATTCTGGTTAGCCTTGATGTTGTTTTTGTGGAAGATGCTATTCAACCATTCCTTTCATGTACTAAGGAGACATTTGTTAGCTCCAAAGACATGTATGATACTTTACTGCCTCTTTTTACAGGTGGACAGTCTAGTGCTGGTCCTAATGAGGCAACTTCTCAACCTTTGCAGGTTTCATGTGATGATGCAGATAATTCCATTTCTGATGCAAATATACATGATGCACTTATTGATGAGAGATCTGATATTGAGTAGGCAAGAACTATGCCAAAATGGTTGGTGTGGACCTTGTGTGATAGAAATTTAGATGCACCTCTATCATATCATACTCGATCAGGCTCTAATAATGCCTCTTTTGCATCAGATTGCTATGCTATGGCTGCATCTAGTCTCTGTGATGAGAATGAGCCTGTTTCGTTTGATGAAGCACGAAATTAAGAAAATTGGATGGCTGCTATGCAATCTGAATATGATGCAATAATGAAGAATGGTACTTGGTCTTTATGTGACTTTCCTCTTAGCAAGAAGGTCATTGGCACTAAGTGGGTATACAAGCTAAAGCATAAACCTTATGGTACAGTTGACAAGTATAAGGCTAGGCTTGTTGCAAAGGGTTATACGCAAGAAAGAGGCATTGATTTTGACGAGACATTTGCACCTACATGCCGTATGAATACTATTTGGAGCATTTGTGCACTTGTAGCCCATCATGGTTGGAATGTACATCAGTTGGACATTAAAACAACATTTCTGAATGGTGACTTGCATGAAGAAGTGTATGTTTTTCAGCCCCATGGCTTTGTGCAAAAAGGGCATGAAAACCAGGTGTGCAAGTGTTGCTCTGCCACAATGGTGAGAACCACGTTAAGAAGCTCCAACTCCTTAATGTCAATCCGCGGAAGAGATAGGAGTGATATGAAGATCGTGAATGTGAGATGAAGTGAGAGTGAAGGTGAGAAGCATAGAGATGCACACACACATACACACACACTAAGAAGAGACAAGCAAGACACAATGGAAGGTGAGAAATCAACTCTATTGCTCAAGATCTCAATTACAAGCTCAAAATAGCTCTAAGCTCACACTAACCAACAAGCTCACCTCAAAAATGAGCTCTCTAGCTCTTTTTATAGATTCTAGACTAGTTTTGACCGGTTTCACATCTAGTGACCGGCATAGTTAAAAAATAGGTCCTATGCGCTATTAAAGAGGGTAAACGGTGTCTAAAAATAACCAAAATTGGTACGCTCATTCTACCTAAACTCCTCAAGCTCGAGGACTCCTTGGATTGCACAAAATGGAGCTATGCATTACAAAAAGGGTTTTTTCTATGTTACATATGTTACAATAGTGATGAAAATCACTGTTGGAGGTTTTGAAGAATATTTATAAAACATAAATCTTTGAAAAATTGATTCGACTGGCTCCCTACTCTGTCTTTACATGCTTCCGTGTCTTCTATGCCTCTGGCTGCTGCCAACACCCCCCTCCCTCTCGCTTCTGTCGTCCTCGACAGAACCTTGTTGTGCGGTCTGTCGGATGTAATTCTGGAGTAGTTCCTGAGCGAGGGTGTGTTCTGATATTCGAATGCCTCGGGCTAGATCTGCCTCGAGTTTCTCCCAATCAATTGGTTGCGGTTCATTGGGTGGCGGGAGTCGATAATGTGTGGAATATACCATCTGTTCACAGGCGAATAATTGAAGCAAATGTGTGGGCCTGTTGATGAACACTTCTAAATGGTATTCCCAGAATCTAGTTGTGAACATTTCTTCGAAGGTTTGCTTGTAGCACGCCGGTAAGTATTTGATTCTGCAATGCCAGGCGTAACACACCAGTAGCGATGGCATTGTACTCATATCATATGCAAGATCTAGATTGCCATGCTTGAAGCCCGGGGTGTTTACATGGGGTGCCTTGACGCGTCTGAAGACTTTAAAAACCATTTGCATCATGTCAAATATCTTGATAGTCATGTGCGCTGCTATATCGTCCATATGTTTCAAGGGAGGGAGCTAGTGACGAATCGTGGCCATCATGTATCCAACTGTTGGTGGTCCTATGGGTGGAGTGAAGTATGAGTAGTTTAACCAGTCCTGGCATTGTTTGTTGTTCTGTATTTTAATAGCGAATGCCTTCCAGGAGCAGCGACGTGGCATTGGTCCCCAACATGGGTTCTACTTTAAATGTAGTGGTGCCTTGGCCCATGTACTCATCGTTTCAGGATATTTCTGTAAGAGATCCTTGCGCCATTCCGGTTGATAGATTTCTCCTTGCTACGCATCTAATGGAAAATCTTCCGGTTCAAATTGAGTTGCGTGGGAGGGCTTTTCGCCTGTTTCTTTCTCTATGGCTAACTGATATTCTACCATTAACATGAAATAAGGTTTATATTGTAGCTCGTGCCCTGATATGTATCTGCGTGGGGCCAAGTGAGCAAAGTAGGACTGTAAAATGCGTTCTTCAATCATCGCCATTGCGTGTAACTGCGCCTCTACCCGTGCTGAGTGGGTTGTCCCAAGTTCTTATATCGTCTTCATCCATGCGGGAGTTGGAAGTTTGAAAGTCGTCTGGCCTTCAGCCGTGATGCGTCCGCCTGGGATGGGTTGGGGCTCATAGGCTTCTTCAAAAGTTTCCTCCACCGGAATAGTGATTGTTTCTTCCTCGGCTGGTAGGTCCGGTGGGGAGTCTGGTCTGGGTGGTGCTTCATATACTTCTATCCGTGATTGAAGAGTAGATACCTGGGCCCGTAAATCATTGAGTTCCTCTAGGATGTCAGGAGATGGGTCCGTAGGAGCTGGTAGGCCTTGTGGTATTGGTGCTCGTAACTGCAAGATCTTGTTTTTATCTTTGAGTTTCTAAAACTCCTCGTTCATGCTGTCGTACTCATCTAACAATCTGATATGATCCTCTAACAACATTTTCATTGATTCTGAGGGCACGGCGTTAAAGCGACTGGGGCTTAGCGGTTGGTCTGGCTGATCTAAGGCAGCTTCTAGATTCTCTCTATTTTGTTCTTGTAAGCGCTAGTTTTCTTCTTTCGCGGCTGCCAAGTGTCGTTTAAGTAATCCCATGTTTCGTGTTAACATTGCATTGCGAATGGTCTGTGCCCGTAACAAATTATCAAGATCAGCATTGGCTTCTTAGGTTTTCTCTTCACTTTCTAGTTCTAGTTTGTGGTATGCCTCTCGTTCTTGGTATCTGGTGTTTAGGGAGGCATTCTCGATGGTCAATGAATTTAGCTGCGACTGTAAATCATTGGTTGTCCTCTGCAGTTGCTGATAATTATTTCCCAGAGATGTGAACTCATCTCTTACTTGAGTCATACACGTGAACATCTGTCAAAATGTAGTATCTACAGTGGGTGATAATATTAACAATGTGCTAAGCGAAGATGCAGTAGGTGTAGATGCAAAGGGAATGGGGAATGGGGTGGGAATGTGGATGTTGTGGTGATTGTGGAAAATTGTGGTGTGCTTAAATATTGTGGTGCCACAAATGAAGTGAGGGGAGGTGCGGTGGGTGGTGATATATCCATATCGCTAGATGTGGTGTTGAGTGCGGTGACTGTGACTAGTGGTGTGATCGTGGGTAAGTGTGTAGGTGTAAATATGGGATTTACAAAGGTTGACGAGTAATTTATAGAGGGGTTGTCTTGGACGGCTTGGTGGAAAGGGGAAAGAGGAGTTACGGTGGGTCGGGGTGGTGAGACTAGGGAGAAGGTTAATGGAGGTGGGAATGGGAAAAGGGGTCTTGGAGGTGTGGGGAAGGACGGAAAGGATGGTGGGAAAATTGGATTTGATAGAAAGGTGGGTGTGCTAGGGGGTAGACTAGGTTGAGTGGGTGCGGGAATTGTGGGATGAATGGGAGTAAGGACGACTTCTGCTACTCCGTCGGAGAAGGAGGATGTTGTTCTGGGAGAAGGAGGGTGTATGGGGGAGACTGGATGGATGGGAGGTGAAGGAGGAGCGGTTGGGGTGGTAGATACTTCGACAACTGTGGTGGTATGTACAGCAGTGGTACGGGGTGGGGAGTCGATGATAATGGTGTCTTCTGCCAATGAGCCTTCAGGGACGAGACATGCTTCCCTGGCATGTTCTGAATATTGTCCGCCGGTGGGTACCCGAATGTATTCACCCGGTTTGGTTAGTAGACGGATTCTACGAGGGTCATACTGCGGTAATGGTTTCCTCTGCAAATATCGTAAGGCTTCTGTGGATCCCACTGATTTGACAAGTTCTCGAAAGCCTTTGATGTATACTTGTTCGAATCCACCTGAGACAAATTCCTGTTCTATAAGTGCTTGACTCTCCTCCTTAGTCAATTTCTTTTGTGCCCAAACTTTTTCCATCGTACGGTATAGCTTCTTGATGGCTAGTGTATAAGCTGCTGCTTCAAAGGTTTCATCTTCATGTGTACTGGTGTCTCCCTAGGTGTCGGTGTGATGTCCTTGTTCGTCTGTCTATCCATGCTCTTGGGATTCGTGAGTGCCCTGGCTGGCTTCGTCATCGCCTTCATCTTCGTCGGTTTCCGTTCTTTCTTCCTCGGAACTAGACACTATTTGTCCTTGTGGTTGGTCTCGGGGCTTGGTCGGGTAACTTGGCCGCTCGTATTCTTGAGAGAAGATCTGACCTTCTGAAAACTAAAATTCATTCGAGAAAGCATCCTACATTTCAAAATCAAAGGTTGTATCTATAGGTTCCACTTCTAGGTTGGGTATTGGAAAAGAAAAAGCTTCCGCACCAATAGTGGTGGGAACTTCTACTGTAGTGGTGGTAGGTCCTGGGACGGTGGCTGCTTGAGGAGCAATTGTGCTAGTGGTGGCCTCCGTTATAATTGGTCTTGATAACCGTATGTGAATAGGATGTACAGATGGAGTGGCTTCTGTCGGGGACTACTCTAGAGAGGGTTGTGGTGAGGGTGATTCTGGCACGTGAAGGCAGGGGATAGTTCCTCTCATTCGCTTTCCTGCTCTTCCTTTGCTGGCCTTCCTAGCTTTCTTTGTTGTTCCCTTGAAGGCTTTCAGCTCCTCACTTGTCATTGCTCGCTCAATAGGTAAATCGTAGGCCAAACACATGTATACAATGCGCGTGAGAGCGCAACATCCATTGATGACTTTCTTTCTCTCCCATCTGTGTTGTGCTAAGTAGAGCTGATCAATGATCCAGCTTGCGAGATCAACTGTCTGGGGTCCAGTACATGCTAAATACAAACCAAACCATATGCGCTTGTGAGGCATTGTGAATCTACCCAGATCGGGGAAAGCAAAATGCTGCATACATATCCGCAGTGGTTTTGAAAGCTCAGGTGTGATCGCCAAAATCTCTTCCCACTTAGTAACATCTCCACGTTTCATTGGCTCTGGAACCATCCGTTCTCGTTCCGTTGGAGCGTGGGTTCCATGAATCTTGATGGCAGCTCGAATCAAATCTTTAGAAAGATAAGACCGTTTATATGGCGGATCATTCACTAAGGATGGCAAAATAAAAGTGCCAGGCAGATCCTTGTTCTCCGAAACTATCAAAGTGGTGATTAAGTAATAGCATCTGTAGAAGTCGAGTTTAGGCAAAGGGTCACTGAAATACTCTATAAACCTTGCTCTTGCCCAAACATGCGTTAGATCTTCCGTGTTCTGTAATCCTTCGAACTCTCGTGAGAAAAACTGATATTTGCCCCAGGTACGGTCATCAAAAGTCAAATTGGCCTCAAATATAAAATTAGCATCCGCTAATGGTCCTGCTAGCCCTTGAAACCAGTGAGAATTGCGATGAATCTTCTCAGTATAACCCCTGGGGGGATCTTCAATCGGCATGGGTCCTGGGAAACCTTGAAATTTGGGCAGTTGAGCCGTAGGATGGGGCTCCGCTAGTAGTTCTCCAATATTGGCCATTGGTGCACTGGGGCCAGCTTCCGATGGCCCTTCTGCCTGCATGACGAATGGTGCGAATGCTAGTAGATCTGCTACATAAGATTAACACATTAGTATGGAAATTAATCATGATCCCATGAAAGTGAGACCGTAATCCCTTTCCATAGCCGATGTGTAACCCGTGTAGCCAAGTGTTGTGTTGTGATTGATGCAATGCTTCTTGCAGAACTAGTGCAGGTCTCTAGACACCTATATGTTTTCAGATATTGCATGTAGTGCTTTGATGAGATGTTATTACAAGCATTGTTGGGTTATAGTGTGTGGAGTTGTACAAGGTTCAGTTGTGAATGAGTTATTACAAGGTTGTAGATTAATCGGGGTGGGAGTTATGTTAGATAAGGGTATCGGGGAAGTCTTCTGGATACGTTTCGGTATCCACTTCCTACGAGTTCGTGTGCGGGTGATAGGTTTCTTCTGAGGGACAGAAGTTGAGATCGGATGTGGTGGGGTTGAAGGGTGAAGAGATTTATGAGGCTTATATATTACATGGCTTGAGGGTTGAGATATAATACACTGTTTGGGTACCCAAATCTGTGTGGGTGTGGGTCGATTCTTTAGGTACTTCTTGGCGATCCAAATTTGTCGAGTGTTTGTACTCGTAGAAGAAGGTCGACTAGACTTTGAATACTGACTCTGATTTGTCTTTAACTTCTTTGTATCAATGTCTGCGTTGTCGGGAAGATTTGCATCTTCCAATTGATGACCCGAAAAATTAAAATATTTATTGGTGAATTCTAAACCTCTTTTATATCACTGTTGATCAGTTGTGTTAATTGGATTAACTATTTTGAAAGTGTTTTCAGGTATGAAGGATGAAGCAGAACATATGTTCATGTTAGGGTTTACCCTAATTACTCATTTAATGAGAATTTCCTATTTTTACATTCAATAATTATGGGTATTTATCCCTAGGGTTTCATAAGTTCAAAGATTGTATTTTGCTAATGGTTAAGCCAAAGGGTTTAGATGATTTATAATGAGTTAATGGTAGGGTTTCAGAAGGATTTTAATGGTCTAACCCAGGGGGTTTTATGGGTTTCCAATAGGTTTTCTAGGATTTAATATATTTAAAGGGTTAACATAGATGTTATTCAAAAACATTAATATCTAAATTACATATTTATGTATTAAACATTAAACTATGTCATTAAAAAATTACTTTAATTAAATATGTGTATTTAAATACTAAGGTTCTAATTAATTAAACCCTTAAACTAAGCTTAAATTAATTGATTTATTTAAATAAGAAATGTAGGCTAATTAGATTAAAATGATTAATTAAATGGATAAATAACTAGTGGACTATATGAGTGCTAGGAAAAAGAATGGCTTATATAAGTTGTGTAACTAAAGAGATTTAAGGAGTGGTCTCAATAGAAGATGCACTTAAAGTGAAAAAAGTTGGTTAAGAGAAAGAGTGGAGAGAACTAGTGAAGATGAAAAGAGAGGAGTAGAAATTAAGTGTAATTAAAGTAGAAAAGTTAAACTCGAAAGTGTGGTGGAAGTAAGGAGATTAAAGTGTGGTTGTAGATTAAAAGTTAAAACTAAAAAGAGTGGTTTAGAAATGACTTGTGTATGTATTTAAATGAGTGTTGAGCTCAAGTTTCTCATAATGTTTCTTTGCAGAAACATTGATGAGTTCAAGCTATTGAAATGAAGTAAAGAGAAGGAGCAAGATTGAAGATTCATTTAAATCTTATTTTCCAATTAGTCAGCTATCCAATTGATTAGACATTTATCCCTTTATTTAGACCTTCCATTTGTATTAGAATTATTGATTTGAACCATTAGATTATCAATTAATTTATTCAAGCAGTTTTGCAACAATATTGTTTCCCATTACTTTCTTTGATGTCTTCTAAATTAGTTCACGAGTCTGAGCACAGTACTATTGAAAATATAGAAAATGTTCCGCCAACTCTAGACAGACCAGAAACCTCTAGCTTACCTGATAGTTTAGTAGAAGAAACCATGATGGAACGCGTAACAGAAGAGTCACTAGTTTTAATCTCATATCAGGAAGCTGTTGCTAGGTACGAGGCTGCCCGTCCTTACGGTCCATAGCTATTTAAACTATTTAAAGACCTTAGTTTCAGTCATAGAATTAGGTAATTTAATTTTTTTTGTCATTAGAACCCTTATTTTCATAAGCCTGAGTTTGCTACAGACACCCCACGTGTGCCGAACGATTTAGGCGGATGACTTGATCCACCATCCGAGCATCTCTCACGACCCGACATTGGTGAACCCGACGTGAACAAACGGCCTTGCAGCTCAGGTATAAAATTTAAATTTTTCGTGCATGTGCATACATGATATCGACAGGTTGGATTGCAGAAGCTTTTTCATCCGTGGGAGCAGTGGCTTTGTCTTTGACTCCTTGCACTCTTCTAGGTGTTGAGGGCTGTTCCCTAGGGAACTGAGCGCCTCCACGAAGAGTGGCAAGTAGCTATCCTCACCTCGCCACCCCTTTTCATCGACAATAGAAGCAAGAACGTTTGCACAATCATCCATTAGCAACTGATGTATTAGATTTTGATTCTATTAAAAATTGTATAAACTTATACACAAGTCACTCTTTAAGCCTCTTCTTCGATTCAGATTCTAAGTATTTATATTTGGATTCTTTTTGCTTGCACATAATTAAATGAAAATGACATCTAATGTAGAGAATCTTCTGCATGATATGGAAGCACGCTTAATTTCATCTATAGATTTAAAGCTTAATTCCAAGTTTGAGTCCTTAAACTCGTTTCTTTCAATCTTAACTACAGTAGTATCTGATTTTAATGCAAATCTTAAGTCAATAGATACTCAATTTGATCACGAGTTTAGGAATTTAGAAGGAATTCTTCATTATGAACTCTCAAATTTGAATGAAAATATGGAAACAATAGCAAATCATGTAAAAGAAATTTCATCATTCAAAACGATTGGTCATGAAATTGCAAGTTTAAAAGAGAACATTGAAAGGTTAAACAATCAAATACACGAAAGTGCTACATGTGAATGCAAAGATAGATATCAAGTACGAGTTCAAAGTAGATCTATGTATTCTATTGACCAAAATCCTTTACCCGATCATAGAAAAGTTGATCCTAAGGCTTTATATAAAAGACCGAAGAGAACTGTAAGATGCTTCTGGTGTGACCAACTAGGTCATACTTATGGGTATTGTATGGCCTATGAGAAAGCATGTAGCCAACAATTGGTATTAGAAAGTGAACAGAAAATATGTGATTATCAAACGCATCTACCATTGAGATTAAACTTAGGTAGAGGAGGAATGATAGACTATTTTGACCAAGAAAAATTTAGTCCTAAAACCAAACTTCAAAAACAATGGAAACCTAAGAGTCATAAGGAGAAAAGCAATGTATGTCAATTACATTCTATGAACACCAAGATTGTGCCTAAATGTGAATGTTTGGACAATGATCAAAACCTTATTAAACCTAAATCTATGAATAACATTGATCTTCAAATTAAATCTAAGGATCAAGATACATTGAAAAAGTTTAAGAAAGAAGAAGATGTAAAGATAAAAGATGATGAAAATGAACAATCAATTGATGGAAATATAGATATACACGCGGTTAAAACGGAATCTAAAGTCATAGAAATTGACAATAAATGTGATCAAAATAAAAATGATGAAAGAATAGTACAAACATCTGAAGACGAAAATCTTCAACTTCAATCAGAACATGACAAGAATATGGGAAAATGGGTACAAGAAGCCATATGGAAGATTGAAAATAATATCAAAAACTCATCTAAAGGTAAGAAAAAGGAGAAGAATTTAAGTGAATAGTTTTATTGTGATGGAATTGTTTATTGAAGATAAAACGTTTCAAATTTTGATTTTTGCTTGCTGCATATATGCTGTTTTCCTAAAAATTGAGAAACATATACCTAAATTGTTTAGTTTTAATGTTTGAAAAGCTAATTACAAACTTATGATTAAGTTTACATTACGATTTGTTTAATCAAAAGAATTCTAAAATATGAAAACACAAAGTTTGTTTCAAATTAAACAAAAACATGTTTGTAATTATGCTTGCAAATGATTTTGATCAATATGCTTGTCATTTCCTAAACTTATGATAAATTTATGATTTTTTTTCTTTCACAAATAAGAAGAAATCTATTATGAAGAACAATTATGAAGAATATTATTATGATGAATATTTTGCACAAAATGATCTTTGTTTACAACAATTATGATGATATACTTTTAAAAGAAAGAAATATATATGATATAAATATGATCATGATAAATATGAAGAACATGAAAAAAATGTTACAATATGAGGATGATTTTATTGATATACCATATGATGAGTAAGAGGAACTTTTATAATCCAGATATGAATTTTTCATTGATATAAATAAAATGATGCTCATTTATAAAGATACAAGTTAAAAACTTTGAACATTTTGATTTTTCCTAAATTTTATGAAATTTTTTTCATAGGTTGAAAAACCTATTTAAAAAAAATAAGAATGCATTATTTATGATAATTATAACCACTATGAATTTCTTATGATGAAATTTGTGACATGATGAAGATGAATCTGATAGAATATATGAATTTATATTTGCAAGATAAATGATAATGAAGATTACTTGTTTTGTAGCTTCTATTTTATAAGTGATTACAGGTTCTGAAGCAATTGAAGATGTTATGCCAAAAGTTCTGATGAATTTAAAGAGAGCAGATTGAAGATGAAGCAGATTGAAGATAAAATTGATTTTAGGTCGTATTTTTCTTTGTCTTAAAATTTTGTTTTACGTATTTTATTTGCATTCATATAAAACTAATTGATAAAATCTGGAATGAAGAATATTAATTTATAAAGGACTCTATTTAACCATATTAGGAAAATAGACATAATTTATATTTCTACATTTATAGATTAAGTGAGATTTGTTAAAAATAGAAGGATTTGTAGTTCATTTAGATAACGAAAGTAGTTGTATATGTGTAGGAGCATATTGTTGCATGATTCATGTCTGTGAAAACCTAGATCTTTCTTGTCCATGCAGCTAGATCCTTAGCTCGGATTAAGGGGTTAAGCCTTTCCCCTTTAAAACAAAAAAGTAGCGAAAAAAAAAAAATTGACATGGAAGTTATACCTTCTTCCACCCCAAAAAGGTATTTACATTTATTATCGATATGAAGTTTACATCATATTTATATGAAGAAACTAGTTATGAAAAAACACATCTAGTGATTAAAATTGGGCATACAAGGCGGCTGTCTGTCCAAGTAGATTTAGTAGATTTCTTTGGCATGCTTGATTGCTCATATGTGAATGCATATATATGACGAAACCTGCATTTGAATGAATGAAAATGAATTCTGTTTTATACTAATCTTTACATAGTTTATAAATGGATAAAATGTAAACTAATGTTTGTTGACTGAAAAGGTTAATAGTTTACCTTTATACTTTAATATGTTTTTATTGCCAGATGTAATTGAAATAAACTTCATGTGCATGTTGAAAAGATTTAAAATTTGATAAGATTAAATATATTTAAAAAAGAATTGATGCTGTTCTATGATTTAATTTCAGGAAAATCATTGAAAATGCTGCTTCCCTTAATCTGCAAGTTGGCCCATCGGGACGATGTGCAGGTTTGGTGGCGGTGGATGTCGGGAAGATTTGCATCTTCCAATTGATGACCCAAAAAATTAAAATATTTATTGGTGAATTCTAAACCTCTTTTATATCATTGTTGATCAGTTGTGTTAATTGGATTAACTATTTTGAAAGTGTTTTCAGGTATGAAGGATGAAGCAGGACATATGTTCATGTTAGGGTTTACCCTAATTACTCATTTAATGAGAATTTCCTATTTTTACATTCAATAATTATGGGTATTTACCCCTAGGGTTTCATAAGTTCAAAGATTGTATGTTGCTAATGGTTAAGCCAAAGGGTTTAGATGATTTATAATGAGTTAATGGTAGGGTTTCAGAAGGATTTTAATGGTCTAACCCAGGGGGTTTTATGGGTTTCCAATAGGTTTTCTAGGATTTAATATATTTAAAGGGTTAACATAGATGTTATTCAAAAACATTAATATCTAAATTACATATTTATGTATTAAACATTAAACTATGTCATTAAAAATTACTTTAATTAAATATGTGTATTTAAATACTAAGGTTCTAATTAATTAAACCCTTAAACTAAGCTTAAACTAATTGATTTATTTAAATAAGAAATGTAGGCTAATTAGATTAAAATGATTAATTAAATGGATAAATAACTAGTGGACTATATGAGTGCTAGGAAAAAGAATGGCTTATATAAGTTGTGTAACTGAAGAGATTTAAGGAGTGGTCTCAATAGAAGATGCACTTAAAGTGAAAAAAGTTGGTTAAGAGAAAGAGTGGAGAGAATTAGTGAAGATGAAAAGAGAGGAGTAGAAATTAAGTGTAATTAAAGTAGAAAAGTTAAACTGGAAAGTGTGGTGGAAGTAAGGAGATTAAAGTGTGGTTGTAGATTAAAAGTTAAAACTAAAAAGAGTGGTTTAGAAATGACTTGTGTATGTATTTAAATGAGTGTTGAGCTCAAGTTTCTCATAATGTTTCTTTGCAGAAACATTGATGAGTTCAAGCTACTGAAATGAAGTAAAGAGAAGCAGCAAGATTGAAGATTCATTTAAATCTTATTTTCCAATTAGTCAGCTATCCAATTGATTAGACATTTATCCCTTTATTTAGACCTTCCATTTGTATTAGAATTATTGATTTGAACCATTAGCTTATCAATTAATTTATTCAAGCAGTTTTGCAACAATATTGTTTCCCATTACTTTCTTTGATGTCTTCTAAATTAGTTCACGAGTCTGAGCACAGTACTATTGAAAATATAGAAAATGTTCCGCCAACTCTAGACAGACCAGAAACCTCTAGCTTACCTGATAGTTTAGTAGAAGAAACCATGATGGAACGCATAACAGAAGAGTCACTAGTTCTAATCTCATATCAAGAAGCTGTTGCTAGGTACGAGGCTGCCCGTCCTTACGGTCCATAGCTATTTAAACTATTTAAAGACCTTAGTTTCAGTCATAGAATTAGGTAATTTAAATTGTTTTGTCATTAGAACCCTTATTTTCATAAGCTTGAGTTTGCTACAGACACCCCGCGTGTGCCAAACGATTTAGGCGGATGACTTGATCCACCATCCGAGCATCTCTCACGACCCGACAGTGTTGTTGAAATTAGTCGGTGCTTTCCATTCTTTTGGCACCCATATATGTCTCATGTCGCTTTCTTTGTGATACTGATATTGTTGCTTTCTTTGTGTCGTCTGATATTGTCGTCGGCCTGGGTTCCTTTGCCGTGGTTGACTCCTTTGTGGTTGAGGTTGAGAGGTCGGATGGACATTCTGCTTTGGAAAAGAAGGGAGGTCCAACACTTGCAAAACCTACCCATTAGGAAGTGCTCCATTTTGTACTTTTAATCTAGGCCAGTCCGTAGTAAGTGTGGAAGGATGGGCACCGCAGGGTGTTTTGCCCATGTGGACACTGATGAAGTCCACCTGACCGCTGATTGTCCCCATTTGTCCGCTGATTGTGCCTATTTGACCGCTGATGGTGCCCATTTGACCAAGCGGTTGGGTGGTTGATCCTTCTAATTTGCAGGAAGCCCAAGGGAAAATCTCTTGACGTCCTTCTGGTTGACAATTGTCCATTGCCAAGCCCGCATGGGTTGGTGTAGACGTAACGTGACTGATCTGACCAAAGATCGTTCGGTCTTCCGTCGCATGTTGTTCATAGGGTCTAGGTTCGCGTACTTCAGGCAAACATCCGTTAGGGAAGTCAAGCGGTATCACTCGCTTCTGATCTAAGGTTCCAATCTGCAAGGAGCCTTGTCTAAGATTTAGGTCCACTGAGTGATCGTATAGCCAATCTTGGCCAAGGATTAGGGGTTCTATCAGGTCGTCATCATGGCACACTAGTAGTTTCACTGTCAAGGTCACTTCATCTATGAGGATAGGAAGATCCACCTCACCCATGCAAGGGGTTTCCATGCCTCCTAGCCCTATGAGGTATGCCTCAATTGGCCGCATTTCTATTCCTGAGTCCTTATAGTGGGACCATCTAATCGCACTAGTCACAGCGCCTGAATCAATTAAAGCCCTGAGCTCTTGGCAAGGGTTGCCGTGCTCTAGCCTGACTGTGATGAATGGTCTCCTATCCACTATGCTAGGATGAGTGGTTGACTTTGCTTGACACATGGCCATGGGGTATCTGGGTGTTGTTTCCAGATGGTTATAATGTTCTCTCCCTAGTCCTTGTCTTCTTAACTTCATGCGCTCAATGCGTTCTATAGCTTCTGCATGAGCTTTAGCACGTATTCTATTTTCTTCCTCCTTACGCTTCTTTGCCAACGTGAGTCGTCTAAGCATATCCTCAGTAAGAGGTTCTTGATATAACTTGACTCTACAACCACTAATGTAATTAGGCATTATGTCTCCTTCTAAGGTGGCTAATTGTACTGCTCCACTTGTCGAGAGTCTGTTAATGATCATAGGTCCATAACCTCGCTTTTCTAACTTCCGTGCGTGTTGTTTCAGCGTATATACTAGAACTAAATCTCCTTCTTTCAAGCCTTTATCTTTCACATGTGCATCAAAATATGCTTTTTGTCGCTTCTTTGCTGCGTATATTCCTACTACTGCTTTCAACCTGGTTTCTCCTAATCGTTCCAAGTCCATTATTCTTGATGATAATTCATGGCCGGTCCACTGATGTTCTTGTGCAACCTTAAGTGTCGGTATCAAGAAGTCCAAAGGAAGCACAACATTCTGACCAAAAACCATCTGAAAGGGAGTTGCATTGAGTACGGTCTTGTAGGCCACTCGATATGCCCAAACAGCGTGGTGTAACTGTTTGTCCCAATCTGAACGTTTGTTGTTCACGAGTTTCGTCAGTACATTACAAAGGATCTTGTTAGTGCTTTCAGCCTGACCATTGGCCTGAGGATGATATGGTGCGGATTTCTTGTGAATCACCATAAAATCCTATAACAAATGAAATGACTTGGTTTAGAAAGTGAGTTCCTCGATCGCTCACTAACTCTATAGGCAATCCATATCTTGTAAAGACATTTTCAAATAAGAATTTTGCAGTCGTGTGTGCATCATTCTTTTTTGTGGCTTTTGCCTCTACCCATTTGGTTAGATAATCTGTCGCAACAATAATGTATTCAGCATGTGTACCTTTTGTAGGGGGGTTAATGGGTCCTACAAAGTCTATACCCCATTTAGAAAATGCACGTCCGCCCATCATGGGTTTCAATGGCATTTCATCTCTGCGAGTAGGAAATTGAGTTCTTTGGCACACATCACATCTCTTAACATAGGTATGTGCATCCATGTGAAGAGTGGGCCACCATAATCCTGCAAAGAGGATGGCTTTGATTATCCTATCTGGTCCAAAATGGCCTCCTCCAACACCTTGGTGTGCAGTCTCTAGTACGCTCAAGTAATCGCTTTCATGAACACATTGTCTTAGATATCCATCTCGTCCTCGTTTGTACAAATTGTCGCCAATAAGTGAATAGTCTTGAGCTTCCTGCTCTAGACTGCATTGTCGTGCTAAGGTCATTCCTTGAGGGAATGTGTTCATCCTCAAGTACGTCACTAAGGGTTCACTCCATTCTGGTGTGAGAGACACGTGATATAATGTAGCATGTTCTACTGGTGGTCTTTCACAACAAACATGGCATTCTTTACATAACTTGTAGACATCTGCTTCCATCGAAGGCCAATATACTCCAAGTCTATGCAGAGGCTGCAAAGTACGATGTTTTGAATGATGTTGCATCAATGCACCTACATGTGCTAGTTGCAACCAATTCGCATGTTCTGATTCATCTACACAACAAGCAAGGATCTTTTGATTGTCTTGTTTATATATACTTTCGACTATGATTTGATATCTTTGAGATTTGGTAATCTCTCCTTCCTTGATCCTCATCCTAGGATTCTTGGGTCCATATGTGAGAATAGGGACTATCGACTTAGCCCATTCTGGTGCTATCTCAAGGTTAAACAAGTATGCATCGAGTAATTCATCCACTATTCCTTGAGGAGCTTCTCATGTGGTTCATCTTGAAAGGTGGTCAGCTCTAAGATGTGTCTTTTCTTTCCTGACTACCACTTCAAAATTGTACTCCATGAGTAATAGAAACCAACGTATTAATCGTCCTGTGTTACATGGTTTGTTGACTAAGTACAATAGGGCTTGATGATATGTAAAGAACTTGAACTTGTTTGCCAACAAATAATGTCTGAAATTTCTTTACCGCGTAGATCATCCCTAATCCTTCTCGTTCCATAGTGGTGTAATTTCTTTCTGCTACGTTCAACTGTCTGCTCGCGTAAGCTATGGGGAGATCTATATTACCTTCATTCGTGGGTTGTGCTAACACACATCCTATGGCATAGTTGGATGCATCCACATGTACATGGAATGGCTTACTCCAATCCGGGGTTGTCAATATAGGTGCTGAGCCCAAACGTAGTTTGAGTTCATTGAATGAATTATCGCATTCGTCTGTCCATTCAAAATTGGTCAAAAGAGAGTACAGAGCCTTGGCTATGATTGCATACATGTGTATGAATCCTCTATAATAACCGTAATGGCCCATAAATGCCTGTACTCTTTCACGTTAGTTGGTCTAGGTAGATCTGCAATTACTTTCACTTTTTCTTCATCTGTCCAAATTCCATTCTTTGACACAATGTGTCCTAAAATTTTGCCTTGTCTGACCATGAAAACGCACTTTTTTGGGTTCAAACAAACCTGATATTCTCGACATTTGTCAAATACTTGTCTTAACTCTAGGATATGTGTCTGCCTGATAATCGAATGAGCACATAAGTCATCGACATAAACTTCCAAATTCTTGCGTAAGAATTCCTTAAACACATGACACATGAGTCGCTGGAAAGTAGCGGGTGCATTTGTTAAGCCAAATGGCATCACACGAAATGCAAATATGCCCCATTCTGTGGCAAAAGCCGTCTTGTGTTGATCTTCTGGAGCAATGGCTACTTGACTATAGCCTGAGAAACCATCAAGGAAGCTGTAAAGTTCCTTGCCCGCAACTCTTTCCAATAAATGTTCCGTGATAGGAAGAGGATAACTATCTCTAATCGTGGCGGCATTAACTTTTTTAAGGTTAATACACACACACAATTTTCCATTCTTCTTGGGCACAACCACAATGGGGGATACCCATTCGGTATGCTCAATTTCGTAAATGAATCGTGCTTCTATCAATTGATCTATCTCCTCTTTAATCTTCGCAGCGTAGTTATCATTCTAAGTGTATGGTTTTTGTTTTATGGGTTTTGCATCTGGAGTCATAGGGATTCTATGAGAACATATGTATGGATCTGCTCCTTTCAAATCTTTGTAACTCCAAGTGAACACATCTCTATATTCGTGCAATAAGGCAACTAACTCTTCTTCTTCTTCCTTCGTCAAATCATGCCCTATGTATGTACATTTTTCTTCTTCTCCTTCTATGGCAACTATTATTTTTTTGGTTTTCTCTCGGTTATCATATACTTCTCCAATGTCAGCTTTTCTGTTCGGCATTCGTACCATTATTCTTCTATCTTCTATCTCATATTTCTTGAAGTTGTCAGGAACTTCAAATAAGGATTCTTCTTCTTCTGATATGGTTTCTTTCTTCTTTCTTTTCTTACCTTCACTCTTAACTGTCACTTGTGTGGCTATTCTCACATCATTCATATTTTCTTCGTGTGTCTGAGGGTAAGTTTCTACTTCGTAAAAATATTCTTCTTCTGATGCAAAGGTTGGGTCCATAATAATTGACTCTAAATCGAAATCACTCGCATCCTCAAATGCATCAGTGTTGGGTTCACATTCTTCTAAAATTGAATCACACATGATCGGCTCTATCGTGAAAACTGAAATGTCATAGCCATCCTCGTCACAATGGGGTGTCCATTGTTCTTCATTGATGGCTACATCCATGGTTGCTGGGATTTCTGCCCAACCATGGGGTTCGAATTCTTCATCTGGAAATACTACAGGTGCGTAAGCTGGGTCCTGAAGGGTTCTTGGATGTTGCTCTGCACCTAAGGTCCTTGCTTCTAACCGTTCTTCCTCTTGTTTTGCTACTTTACACATCCATAAATGAGTGTCCTCATGTAACCATGAGGGGTCTAACTCTAATGAGCGTATAGATTCCGTTTCTACCTGTGTCTTATGGATGGTGTTCCATTGTATTGGGGGTACATCTCTATGGGAATAGTCTTTAAGATTGACTTTAGTAGTCACTCCTAAATGTTGCAAGTACAAAGAATTAGTTCCCCAATCTTGTACGATTTGCAACTGATGCATGAATGGTCGTCCCAATATCATCTCATAAGCGTGATTTTTCGCAAAGTCACAAATGGCAAAGGTATGCTCAAACTCCACACAAGTGGTGAGAGATATGCCTTCTAGTAAGCCTAATGGTTTTTCTATGTGTCCATTAGCCATTTGTAGCTTCATCCTGGTAGGTCATAATGCTGGCTTACCCCAACGTTTCCATAAAGCGGTGGTAGCAATGGCTACTCCGACTCCTGAATCTAAGATGGCTTTCGTGGTGTAGCCATGATGGGTGATTGGAAGATAAGTGTTACCTTCCTCTCCTTCGCTTACATCTCCGATCTTTTCTACTGGTATCTCTGGTACCTTCTTGTGTGTTCCTATCTGTGAGGGAGTAGTAGCAAGCTCAGGGAATTGATTTGCTACGTGCTTCCACAGTTCTGGTTTAGCCTTCAATAATTCCTCAAGTGTGAGGTGACATTGGACTTTAGCGTTCTTGACCACTTCCGTGTTTCTAGGGATTACTGATTCTTCATTCCTCACTATTATCGTGGGTGCTCTCATGCTAATAGACTTGTCTTCCCAAGGACCTGTGAACTTAGGTAATTCTTGTAAAGAGTTAGGTTCAAAACCTGTTTGTTCACTCAGTTGTTCTTCCTCTACATCATCGTAAATAGAGGGAATGTCTTGGGGAAATTGCTCGTGCAAGTCGTCTATTTCTTGAATAGGAGGATGGGTTCCTTGTTCTTTTTCCCACTTCTCTTCTTGGATTTCTCTCAGAAATTCATGTGAATACCTATGTATGGAAGACAGGTTGGCTTCCCCTTCTGTGTTTGGTGCTTGAGACAGGGATGGTGCATTCTTTTCCTGTGTCTCTGAGGCAATAGGATTCCTATGCTGATTCTTTTTCTCCTTGCTATCAATCAAATATTCTAGCGTCTCCATTAATCCTTGAAAATGCAATTCAAGTTTTGCCATGTTATTCCAATTTAGATATCTAGAGGCTTCGAACATTGCTTGTGCTAATTCTACCATTTTCATGCAAAGCTTAATTCTCTCAATTTCTAGATCAGCTCGAGGGTAGTTTTTACTCATTTCAGCTACTTGAGGTCCTTCTTTTATTCTTGCTTGATATGCACGAAACATCATGTCTAGGTTTTCTGGTATGGGTTCTGCTAAAACTGATCCTGATTTCTGAGCTGGGTTCTCTTGATTTGATTCTTGAGAAGTCAATTCTAGGATTTTAGCTCTAGATTCCTTGAGACTTCCTTCCAACTCCGTTATCTTTTTACTCCACTTTTTCTTGATCCTTTCTCTAGAATCTTTCCAAGATTTTGTCTTTTTACTGCTAGATTCTCCAACTTCACTAGTTCCGGCTAATTTCTCCGGATTAAGCTGTTGGTTCTGTAAGAGCCCCTCGGCTCTGGTTATAGCTTGGATAGGCACGTATGTAGGGTTTGATCCATCTGCATTATTTACAATACCTATCACATTGATCGGTGTCACATTTGAAGCATTAGCAAGGTTCTTAGGACAATCTTTTATGATGTGATCTTTACCACAATCGACACAAAAGCCTTGTATGTTATAGTACTGTGACTGTCCTGCTATCGGAGGATGTGGACAATCCTTTATGAAATGATCTCCTTGGCACCTAAAGCATGGTCCTCTAGGGCCCTGTGGTCTTTGTTGTCTTAATTGGGGCCGTAGATTCGGGTTTGTGTACATCACATTAGCATAGTCGGGCTCCCAACTAGGTTCCACTGGTGGACTATCATATTGATATGTCTCTATGTGTTTTGGTGACTCTGTGTAGTATGCGGGTGAACTATCTACATGAGTAGAGTCAAAACTGTTAGAGTTCGGATCACTCTCTGTGATCAAGGGTGAAGAAGGCACTAAAGCCCTACTTAGATTCTCTTCTACAGTAGTGTATTTGATTGAGATGATATTCGCTGGTGGGGGTGGCTGTTGAGCCAAAACAGGTTGAGGTCTTTGTTGAGTCTGATATGGATAATTTTGAGGAGGCCTATAGTAATAAGGCTGAGCATTGTATTGGCCTTGATACCTACCTGGCTGTTGGTATGCTTGCGGGTAGTTTTGTCTCACTGTTTGTTTGTTGTATGGGCAGTCCTGAGCCGTATGATTCGTGTATCTTCTCTCAATAGTGCAATAGTGGCCACTAGGGTTGGCTTGCGGTTTTGTTGCATTGGGACACACATTTGCCAAATGGTTTCCACCACAGGTGTAACAACGTACGTTAGTTGTTAACTTGGGCATCTGTTTACTAGAAACTCCTAGTTTCTGGGCCACTTTTTCTGCTAGGTCCTCTATCGAGTTAGATAATTTTGTGGATGCTAGAGATGAACAATCTGAATCTTTATAGACCTTTGAGAGTTCCAACTCGTCTCCTAAGTTGTCCTCAATGTCTATGCATATTCTTACACACTGCTCTAGCGTTCTGGGTTCCTTCAAGTATACATAGGAGCGTAGTTTAGAGCTGAACAAGCCGTCTAGAAACAATGACACTTGTTTGGCTTGTGAGGGTAGCTCTTGCATTGGACATCTTTCAACATATTTTCTAAACCTACGTCCTGCAAGTCTAACTGTTTCCTGAGGGGTCTGTTTGAAACTATGAACCAACGAAGACGTGTCATGCCTAATTCCACTTTTAGAGAACATGTCTTTAACATTAGTCCAAGTGCATTATATTGCGTGAACATGTCTTCGACTTGTTCTGCTCTGAGCACTTGCTTAAATTCCGCTACATGGTCGTAGGGATCTCCAGTCCCATCAAAATAATTTTTCATGGACTTTACTAATTGAGTGGGTCTTCGTATTCTTGCGTGTTCACGTGGTCTAGGTAGAGGAAAATCATCTCTACCACCTACTATTCCATGTTCCCTTTGTCTATCCGCTCTATTAGTGTCCGTGGTTGATCTATCTCTCCCTATGGGATGATTGAAGCTTACTTCGGGTCTCTCTTTGTTTTTCTCTCTTTGATTAGCGTGGGTTGAGGATGTTCCTGCCCCTTGTTGGCTCGCATTTACGTTTGTTCGTGAGGGAGGGAACACCAATTCACCTCTCCATGTGTATGTGTTTCTAGCGTCGTCAGGTACCACAAAGACTCTTTTTGAAGTCTCATCCAGGTATACAACCTTTCCAGGTGTATCCGGGTCTTTAAATTCATAGATTATGATGAAGCCTACCTCACTAGGTTGTTCTGTTCTGTATCTCCAAAATGCTTCGTCAGTTTCTTTATTTACAAACAACTCCATGCTTCTATTATCCTGAGGGGTCCAATCTGGGACTAGTACTCTTGTCAATACAGATTTCCCTCTGGGTGTTCTACGTTCTTCTAATGGTTCTTTTCCTTGAGATCTCGCTTCCGTCTCCAACTGAATTACGCCAAACTCATTCGTATTGTTTGGCTATGTACTTAAGATGTACATCGTTCCTTCTTTATCTATGAACGCGTCTCTCTCGAATTTCACCACTGGACGTTCCAATCCAATGGGTTGATCAGGATTGTGCATTTGCACCACTTGTCTTCTCAAACCATCCTCATAGATGCGAGCACCTAAGCGGTTGGTTCGGAGGAATTCTAACTAAGTCCTATAGGGTCCTTCGGGTCTTTCTAAATATGCTACGTTTGACCCTCCTTCTGGTCTTTCTGTGCTAAATGCCATTTCTGATTCACTCGTGTCTCAGCTCTCGTAGGGGTAACTTGTGTTCAATTGTTGAGCCCACGATCGAGCAGTAGTGCCTAGACTTGCTTCTAATGATCTAAAGCTTCGTCGCTCAAACTTACATATATGTTTGCCCGATCTAAGGTTCATGAATTTACTTCCTTGCACACTCAACACATGCTCAGATCGTCAATGATTTTTTGTTCTTACTTTCTTGATTCTTTTTAAACCCCTTTAGATTCTTGTCTAGATGTATGCGTCAGGAATTCCACTTTCTGTGGTACTTTGAGTTCTCGTTCCGTCAGACTTATGTTCTTTCCCTTAAGTTTTCGTATCACACACCTTTATCTTTAGTCTTAGACTTGATAAATTTAAGTCTCTTATACTTGATGTGTTCCTATCGTCGTTAATCCACAATGCTAATGTTTATCCTAAGCTAGTAATTGACTGAGGGGGTTGAGTACTCTTCCAACCTCAAGTCAGCTGGTTTGTTGATTGCTCTGATTGCCCATGAAGCTGCGCTTCCCAAGCTTTATTCCCTTCACTGCCTTGCCTTGAATGCCCTTGATTGCCTTTGCTAGACCTGGAAAAATCCAATATTAAACCAATATCACAATGGATGATCAAGCACTTGGATATAAACACTTTTAAAGTCCCTTAACCTTTGGCAAAATTTTCTTCCAAAGCCCCCCTTTCTTTCCTAGTCCCACACTAGGTCAACCTCAAATTAGCTTATTTAAGAATCAACATATTCTTTATGAAAAAAACAATTGAGGTCACGTAGTACTCGTCAAGAGCTTTCTAAAGAGCTATTAAGCTCAAAAAACGGACTTCAAATGAAGAAGATATGAGCGTTCAAGCCCTGGGGGGTAAAAACTGACAAACAGGTTTTCCTCCAATTATGAGCTAAGGGGTCTCCTATGAGTCTAATCACCCAAAAATTTGCCAAAAATAGCCCCAAAATTGGTCAAAAAATCAATTCCAAAAAATCCATTTGGGGTGGACAATCGCGATGGTCTAGGACCGTCGCGATGGTCCAAGTGAACCGTCGCGATGGTGTGGCACAATCGCGATGGTCCGAAGGTGCGAACTGTCGCGATGGCGTAAATTCGAGTAGTCGCGATGGCGTGAGTGTGAACTGTCGCGATGGTCTGAAATGCATAGTCGCGATGGTCTGGAATGAACGATCGCGATGGCTCGATCGGCGAACAATCGCGATGGCATCAGTCAACGGTCAACGTGAGCCGTCGCGATGGTCCAAAGTGAACCGTCGCGATGGTCACAGATGCGATGGCGTGAGCCAATCACGATGGTCCGAGCGCGATGGCATGAGCCAATCGCGATGGTTCAATTTTCGAGGTGTCGTGATGGTTTGAGGGTGTCCTCGCGATGGTCCGAGGGTGCGAACTGTCGGGATGGTCTAGCTTGCCACGTGGCAGCATCGGCGCGATGGCATGAGCCAATCGCGATGGCGTGGGGTCGACGGGATCGTCGCAATGGTCCAAGTGAACCGTCGCGATGGCTCAAATGAGCCGTCGTGATGGTGCAAGACCGTTGCGATGGTCCGGCCGAGCCGTCGTGATGGTTTGAGCCAATCGCGATGGTGTGACACAATCGCGATGGTCTGAGCCAATCGCGATGGTCCACCAAAATGCAAATTTTTGCAATGCAAGTATGGATTCCTACACACGCAAGGGTCGCCTACACGCTGGTGTGGTCGCCTACCTCAAATTCTGAACTTTGCAGACCATCACGATGGTGTGACCTAGTCGGCAATTTTTGACAGAGAGTACATTTCTTATCTTTTTACAGCCTTCCTGATGCACTAGAGCTCTGTACCTGCAAGAAAACTCAAAAACACACAAGCACAAAAGATCTCTCTCTCTCTCGCACATGCACCAATGAGGGAAAATGAGGAGAATGGGTAGATATGGTGAATTTTTTGATTTTTTTAGAGATGAAGATGATGATGCGGTGATGAAGATGGAGTGTGGGGGAGGTGAAAAACACTAAAAACTAAGTAAAAACAACAACAAAAACTGAAATTTTTACCTTCCAATGCCACTTCTTGCTATACTCTTACCATCACACATTCGTACTAGACTCCATCCCCGGCAACGGTGCCAAATTTGGTGTTGCTCTAGCACAATGGTGAGAACCACGTTAAGAAGCTCCACCTCCTTAATGTCAATCCACGGAAGAGATAGGAGTGATATGAAGATCGTGAATGTGAGATGAAGTGAGAGTGAAGGTCAGAAGCATAGAGATGCACACACACATACACACACACTAAGAAGAGACAAGCAAGACACAATGGAAGGTGAGAAATCAACTCTATTGCTCAAGATCTCAATTACAAGCTCAAAATAGCTCTAAGCTCACACTAACCAACAAGCTCACCTCAAAAATGAGCTCTCTAGCTCTTTTTATAGATTCTAGACTAGTTTTGACCGGTTTCACATCTAGTGACCGGCATAGTTAAAAAATAGGTCCTATGCGCTATTTGAGAGGGTAAACGGTGTCTAAAAATAACCAAAATTGGTACGCTCATTCTACCTAAGCTCCTCAAGCTCGAGGACTCCTCGGCTTGCACAAAATGGAGCTATGCATTACAAAAAGGGTTTTTTCTATGTTACATATGTTACAATAGTGATGAAAATCAATGTTGGAGGTTTTGAAGAATATTTATAAAACATAAATCTTTGAAAAATTGATTCAACTGGCTCCCTGCTCTGTCTTTACATGCTTCCGCGTCTTCTATGCCTCTGGTTGCTGCCAACAGCAGGTTAAAGAAGGCATTATATGGTTTAAAGCAAGCACCATGTGCTTGGTATGAGAAGATACATGCCTATCTGATTGCACATGGTTTTGAGAACAGTCCAACTGAAAGCACCTTATATGTTAAGCATGCTAATGATGTGCTTGTGATCATTGTTGTCTATGTTGATGACATCCTGCTCACTGGTCTTTTTGAGAAGCATATTGCTGATTTTAAGGTTGATTTACATGCCTCATTTGACATGTCTCATTTGGGGCATTTGCATCACTAATTGGGCATTCAGTTTAGGCAAGTTGATGATGGAATGGATTTGTGTCAAATGAAATATATTGACACATTATTGCAGCATTTCGGCCTTGAAGACTGTAAGCCTATTGCCACTCCTATGGAGACAGGTCTACGATTGAGTCTTCATGATGCTGGAGATGCATTTGATGATGTTCAATATCAGCAGGCTGCTGGATGCTTGATTTACTTATGCATTACTCGGCCAAATATTCAGTTTGTTGTCTCACACATAAGCAGGTTTATGCATTGCCCAGGAGTCAAGCATTGGCAGGCGGTTAAGCGCATCTTTTGCTACTTGAGTGGTACTTGGCTACTTGGGTTGTTTTATCCCAAGGGGGGATCACTACCGCCAGATTTGCATGCTTTTTCTAACTCTGATTGGGTTGGTTGCTATGACACTGGTGTGTCCACTAGTGGCTTTTCCTTCATGCTTGGTAGCTCATGTATATCTTGGTTGAGCAAGAAGTAGCCTGCTATGGCCACTTCCAGTTGTGAGGATGAGTATAGGGCGGCTTTCATAGCTACTGTTGAGTGTGTGTGGCTCAAACGCCTTATGGCTGATTTCGGTGTTGGTCAGTCTTCTACCACCACCATCTTCACTGAAAGTCAGAGCGCATTGGTAGTTGCAAGGAACCCTATGTTCCATGCTCGCACTAAGCACATTGAGGTGCATTATCATTATGTCAAGGATAGGTTCTCTGCTGGGGAGATCAGCTTGGCATATGTGCCCACGCAAGAGAACATTGCAGACCTTTTCACGAAGGCTCTGCCTAGAGAGAAGTTTGAAGCTTTCTGCAAAGCTTTGGGCTTACTTCCTTTTGTGGAGTGATTTCCACATAGCTTGGCACTTCCTTATACATGAGTGCCAACTACTTGTTCACCGCATCACTCCCAGGGGGGATTTGTTGATATATTTAGGTAGTGATGTGTGTGAACACTCTAGGACTATCGGGGCACTTTTTTCCCTCTTTAGGAGGTTTTTTTCCCTGGCTTGTATATACGCCTATTTCCCTAATGGGCTACTTATCTTTGCACATTCTCTAGTAATACATTCAGTATTGTGTGTTGTGCTCCACGCTTCTTCTTCTTCCTTGTGTTGTTCACGTGCTTCCACAGACGTCTATCTCCAACAATGCATTTAGTAGCAAGGTGATTAATGACGAGGATACCGAAACCCCATCTTCAATTTTAAACCCCATCTTCAATTTTATGGAAGCATGTTGAGAAAGCTACCAATGGGGCTTTCTCATTCCATAAGAAAATAGAGAAGAGGTCTTTGAGCTCTTTCATTTGAGGCTTGGAAAGAAGCTATCACCAGCATCCATAAATCATAGAGGGAATGATGAAGTGGTTAAGGATAAATCTTTTATGCATCAATGAAGGGGAATACTTATTCAAATAGTCAATCTTTGCTTTAACTCTATCGAGCACCCAAGCCCTGCATTGATGACTAGAGATATGGAAACCCATGGGAGCACTAAATAAATGAAAGACTTGATTTAGCCTTCCTCCATAATCCAATCCGAGATGTGACTTTTAAAAGCGTTGAGAAAAGTTTTATTGTGATTCATTATAGATACACTTTCCAATTATAAAACTTTCAAAGCACACCAAAAAAATAGAGAGATCACCTTCTAAATTTTCCATCAAGGTGTTGTTATTGTCTGCATGTCATTGGCACTAAATTGGTATAAAAGGTGAAATATAATCATGATGGAATTGTTAATAGGTATAAGTCTAGGCTTGTTGCCAAAGGTTATGCTCAAGAGAGAAGCATTTATTTTGATGAGGCGTAGCAAACTAGCAAAATTCAGATGGCCAAAGCGTGCATGCCAAAGCTTTGCATCTCACATAGCGTGAGAATCATTTACTGCATCATTTACATATCTTTCATAGTCTATGAGCGTATACAACCCACGACATAAAATGCTAGAAGCAATAATCACATCGCCATTTGAAAGATCATGAACTGTACACCTGTCATCAACAAATTTCACAACCAAACCAATCTTGGCTAATGCAAAAATTGATAATAGGTTCTTCTTGATCCCTGGCACAAATAAAGCATTTGACAAAGTGAAAGAACTACCATCAGCAGTAGTCAAAATGATCTTACCAACTCCCATAACAGGATAAGAGGAGTTGTTGATGCATGTAACAGTATTCCCTATAGGGGCTGGCTCGAGTGAAGAGAAGAAAATGCGCTGCGAGGTAATATGTTTGGTCGCCCCACTATCAAAATACCAAACATCTGAGTCTACTGTAGACATGCACTGCTCATGAGAATATGGGTCAAAACTGCAGACACTAGTAGGCCACTATTCTTAGCATTTATGCACTTACAACTCGTGATGGTTGGAATGTACATCAATTGGACATAAAAAATACATTTTTGAATGGTAATTTGCATGAATATGTGTATATATTGTAGCCCCATGGTTTGTCCAAGAATGACATGAGAACAAAGTGGAGGTTGAAAAAATAATTATATGATTTGAAGCAAGCACCACATGCTTGATATGAGAAGGTACATGCCTACTTGCTAGCACATGGTTTTGAGAATAGACCAAATAAGAGCATCTTATACGTTAACCATGCACATCGTGTATTTCTAATCATTGTTGTATATGTTCATGATATGTTGCCTAATGGCCCTAATCAAAAGCATATTGTTGATTTCCATTATGATTTGCATGGCTCTCTTAAGATGTCACATTTGGGGAATTTGCATCATTATTTGGGCATTAAGTTTAATCGAAGAGCAGATGAAAACACAACTCTCATGTGGCTAAATAACATTGGTTACACAAGTCTCTTGTGGCAACAACATCATTGCACAAACAAATCTAGGTTCCCAAGAAACTCATAACATTATCCAAGGACCCTCTTTGCACTCTCAAGAAGAATCATCCTCACACCCAAAGCTAGTTCGAGTATGTACACCATCACATAGTGTGCCATGACTTATCGTCAAATAGATTTGAATACCATAGAATATTCTTCGAGCCCATCAAAGTTCATCCAATCAAGTTTGGGCTCTTAAATCTATCTTTAAGGCTCAATCTATACCAATATTCCCAAAGAATCCCAAGAACCCAAGGTCACAAAGAGAAATGAGAGCTAACACATGAAAAAGAAAGCAACCACAATAATAAAATCATAAGACCGTTCAAAAGTGGATACCTAAACCTTCTCAACCGGAACCAAAGAAGAACACAATGTGTATTATGTGGTTGTAGAAGAGGTGTTCAATTCCTCTTCCAAATCCCATAGTCAACTCTTGATTATTCACTAAGTAAAAGAAACCACTCATCATTAAAAGTAATGATACATGTCCATCTTATGCTATTGCACTTTAGGCATATGTTCTCATAGACCAACCATACACTTGTATATATGTACATACATTATCTTTCTTTTTCGTAGCAAAAAATAACACTAGCAATGGAGAACTTCAAGTTGATTTGATTCAAAAAATCAAGCATAAAGAGTTGATATTTCAAGGATCAAATAACCTCTGTGTGCCATAACCATGGGCTCAAACACAACCCTATCTTTAGCACCATACAAAATCTCTTGCACTTAAAGTATGCATCATATATACAGCCACATTGCACAGCCTTGCATAGGACACATGTGGTCCAATGCCATGCATGAGAATGATCTTTTGTGATGTGAGGATACATCATCTGTAAACTTTGTTTTGCCACTCACATTTTCTTTTAGGTGAACCTCACTCATTAAAACTCCCAAGCTACAAGAGAAGTGGCACCATGCCTTTCATATAGAAAAATTGTTGGGAATCGAACTCACAACCTCTTGGTTAGGAGTGCGATGGGCTAACCACTTTTCCCAAAAGCCATGGTTGAGGATTACTTCCTAATCCTCTCTCTTAAGACGTGGTTGAACCATCTCCTACTAGGATTATGTGACATTCCTTCCCCCCTAGACTGAGCATTGTCCTCAATGCTCACTTGTGGACCCTTCTAACTCTTGGATCCAGTTTCCATGCATGAGTGCTTCCACTGTTGGCGATAGACGTCTGCGGAAGCACGCGAACAGCACAAGGAAGAAGAAGAAGAAGCTTGGAGCACAAACACACAATACTGAATGTATTACTAGAGAATGTACAAAGATAAGTAGCCCATTAGGGCAATAGGCGTATATACAAGCCGGGGGAAAAAAACCTCCTAAAGAGGGAAAAAAGTGCCCCGGCGGTCCTAGAGTGTTCACACACATCACTACCTAAATATATCAACAAATCCCCCCTGGGAGTGATGCGGTGAACAAGGAGCTGGCACTCATGTATAAGGAAGTGCCAAGCTATGTGGAAATCACTCCACAAAAGGAAGTAAGCCCAAAGCTTTGCGAAAAGCTTCAAAGTTCTCCCTAGGCAGAGCCTTCGTGAGAAGGTCTGCAATGTTCTCCTGCGTGGGCACATATGCCAAGCTGATCTCCCCAGTAGAGAACCTCTCCCTGACATAGTGATAATGCACCTCAATGTGCTTAGTGTGAGCATGGAACACAGGGTTCCTCGCAACTGCCAATGCGCTCTGACTATCAGTGAAGATGGTGGTGGCAGAAGACTAGTCAACACCCAAATCAGCCATAAGGCATCTGAGCCACACACACTCAACAGTCACTGTGAAAACTGCCCTATACTCAGCCTCACAACTGGAAGTGGCCACAGTAGGCTGCTTCTTGCTCAACCAAGATATACGTGAGCTACCAAGCATGAAGCAAAAACCACTGGTGGACACACGAGTGTCATAGCAACCAGCCCAATCTGAGTCAGAAAAAGCATGCAAATCTGACGGTAGTGATCCCCCCTTGGGATAAAACAACCCAAGTAGCCGAGTACCACTCAACTAGCGAAAGATGTGCTTAACCGCTTTCCAATGCGTGACTCCTGGGCAATGCATAAACCTGCTCATCTGTGAGACAGCAAACTGAATATCTGGCCGAGTAATGCATAAGTAAATCAAGCATCCAACAGCCTGCTGATAGAGAACTGCATCAAATGCATCTTCAGCATCATGAAGACTCAATCGTAAACCTCTCTCCATAGGAGTGGCAATAGGCTTATAGTCTTCAAGGCCAAAACGGTGCAATAATGTGTCAATATATTTCGTTTGACACAAAGCCATTCCACCATCAACGTGCATAAACTGAATGCCCAAATAGTGATGCAAATGCCCCAAATCAGACATCTCAAATGAGGCATGCAAATCAGCCTTAAAATCAGCAATATGTGTCTCAATAGGACCAGTGAGCAGCATGTCATCAACATAGACAACAATGATCAGAAGCACATCATTAACACGTTTAACATATAAGGTGCTTTCAGTTGGACTGTTCTCAAAACCATGTGCAATCAGATAGGCATGTATCTTCTCATACCAAGCACGTCGTGCTTGCTTTAAACCATATAATGCCTTCTTTAACCTGCAAACCTGGTTTTCATGCCCTTTCTGCACACGGGGCTGAAAAACATATACTTCTTCATGCAAGTCACCATTCAGAAATGCTCTTTTAATGTCCAACTGATGTACATTCCAACCATGATGGGCTGCAAGTGCACAAATGCTCCGAACAGTAGTCATACGGCATGTAGGTGCAAAGGTCTCATCAAAATCAATGCCTCTTTCCTGCGCATAACCCTTTGCAACAAGCCTAGCCTTATACCTGTCAACGGTACCATCAGGTTTACGCTTCAGCTTGTATACCCACTTAGTGCCAGTGGCCTTCTTGCCAGGAGGCAAGTCACATAAGGACTATGTACCATTCTTCATTATAGCATCATATTCAGATTGCATAGCAGCCATCCAATTTTTTGAATTCTGTGCTTCATCAAAAGAAACAGGCTCATTCTCATCACAGAGACTAGATGCAGCCATAGCATAGCAATCTGATGCAAAGGAGGCACTATGAGAGCCTGAACGAGTACGATATGACAAAGGTGCATCTAATTTGTTGTCACGCAAAGTCTGCACCAGCCATTTTGGCATAGTTTTTGCCTGCTCAATATCAGCCCTCTCATCAGCAAGTGCATCATGTAAATCTGCATCAAAAATGGAATGATCTGCATCATCATATGAAACCTGCAAAGGCTGAGAAGTTGCCTCATTAGGACCAGCACTAGCCTGTCCACTTGTAAAAAGAGGCATCAAAGTATCATACATGTCTTTGGAGCTAACAGATGTCTCCTTAGTACATGAAAGCAATGGCTGAATAGCATCTTCCACAAAGACAACATCACGGCTAACCAGAATGCGTTTAGTCTGTGGATGATACAGACGATAGCCTTTACTTTCAGAACTGTACCCAACAAAAATACATTTTACTACCTTATCATCCAATTTTCTGCGATGTTGTTCAGGCACTAATGCATATGCCAAACAACCAAAAACACGCAGATGAGCAACAGATGGCTTGCGGTCATGCCAAGCCTCATATGGAGTGATAGACTGCAACGCTTTAGTGGGACACCTGTTCAGTACATATGCTGCACACATGACAGCCTCAAGCCAGAAACTATGTGGTAAAGCCTGACTTTTGACCATGCACCTCGCCATCTCCATGAGTGACCTGTTCTTTCGTTCAGCAACTCCATTCTGTTGAGGTGTATACGGTACTGTACACTGGTGTTTTATCCCACGTTCAACCAGAAATGCATTAAAATCTGAAGACATATATTCCCCCCCTCGATCAGAACGGAGGGTGCCCATTTTACATGCTGACAGATTTTCAGCCAAAACCAAAAACTGTTTGAAGCACATGAACACTTCGGACTTTGCTTTGAGTGGATATACCCATGCATGCCTGGAAAAATCATCAATGAAAGTCACGAAGTAAAGGTAATTTCCAAAAGAGGGTGTCTGCATAGGACCACAGACATCACTATGTACAAGCTGCAATTTCTACGTAGCCCGAACTGAACCATCTTTTGGAAAGGAAGAACGCTGCATTTTGCCCAAAATACAGCCTTCACAAACATGTTTTCCAGGTGCCTCAAGTTTGGGCAAAGAGGACACCATTTCAGATTTCTGCAGGCGTAACAAACTAGCAAAATTCAGATGACCAAAGCGTGCATGCCAAAGCTTTGCATCTGACATAGCCTGAGAATCATGAACTGCACATGCGGAATCATTCACAGATCTTTCATAGTCTATGAGCTTATACAGCCCACGACATAAGATGCCAGAAGCAATAATCACATCACCATTTGAGAGATCATGGACTGTACACCTGTCATCAACAAATTTCACAACCAAGCCAATCTTGGCTAATGCAGAAACTGATAACAGGTTCTTTTTGATCCCTGGCACAAATAAAGCATATGATAAAGTGAAAGAACTACCATGAGCAGTAGTCAGAATGATCTTACCAACTCCCATAACAGGATAAGAGGAGTTATTGGCGCATGTGACAGTATTCCTTGTAGGGGCAGGCTCGAGTGAAGAGAAGAAACTGCGCTGCGAGGTAATATGTTTGGTCGCCCCACTGTCAAAGTACCAAACATCTGAGTCTACTGCAGACATGCACTGATCATGAGAAGATGGGTCAAAACCGCAGACAGTAGTAAACGCCCATTCTTCTTCCTGCACAAGATTTGCAGACTCTGTTTTTGGTGTAGAGGCCTCTGCAACAACCATTCCAGCCTCTTTCTTCTTTGCCTCTTTAGCAGCCAGTTTTGGACAGTTCTTTATAATATGATCATTTCCTTTACAGTACTTGGAGAACAATTTCTGCTTTTCTAATTTCTTTTCATCTTTATCCTGGTTCTTCGATTGTGCAGCATTTGCAGATTTTTGCTTACTAGTAGAAGAGCTCCATTTTCCTTTGTCCTTTTGACTAGCCAGGAAAGCTTGATCTGCAACAAGCATAATGGACCTGTTCTGCCTGGACTGATCTTCCTGCAATAGAACAGAGACTAATTCCTCAAATGACAAGGCATTCGGATTGCCTTTCATCATCAACCGAAGAGTAGAGGCAAAACTCTGATATGAATCAGGAAGACCATTCAGAACGGTCTCCACAAGTGAGCTATCTGGTATAACCTCATCAGCAGAAATCAATTGTTCCTTCAGGTCTTTGATCTTTGTAAGAAAACTGTCCATAGAATCACCTTTATTCATGTGCTCACTCTCCAATTGTTTTCGGAGGTAAGCAACACGAGCGTCATTCCTAGCCTGGTACAAAGTGGTAAGTGTATCCCAAGCATCATTTGCTGTTCTGCAAGAGTGAATGTGAGGAATAATGGCACGTTTGACAGACAAGGCTATCAATGCATGTGCCTGGGCATCTCTGCCATCCCAACGAATCGGCTCTGCAGTAGGTGCAACAGAAACAGCAGCACGAACAAGAATCTGCGGAATATCATCTTCGACATCATCTTCATCAGCTCCAGTACCTCCAGCACCTGTATTTGTAGTACCTGTAGTCGCAGGTGTAACAGGACGTCTTTCAACACCCTGCACAATGTTCCACAGTCCTTTTGCAACCAGTACATGTCGCATCATATAAGCCCATAATGGGTAGTTGGTACCATCCAACTTATCCTCAACAGCCAACATACGGAATACATCACTGCTTTCAGCCATGGCCGGTGACTAAAATACCTTGATGCAGAAAATTGACTGTATCTCAAAAAGTTGAACGGAACTGCCCAGACGAGTTCTGCTAGACCTGTAGCAGACTTTGAGACGCTTAAACTGGCGAACAAAAACTGGTATATACCTTTGGCAAAAAAGGACGAAATAGCCTGCATAAGCGCTACGATAGTGCGTTCGGAGGCCGAAACGAGCTCAGATTGCGATTTCGGCACCACAGAGCGAAGCAGTTTTGATCTCGAAAACACCCTGAGTATGCTCACCAAATTTCGTGCGAATCTGAGACTGCAAACGGAGGAGTGTCGACGGCATCCTAGAAGAAGCGACGACCTGCTCTGATACCAATTGTTGGAGATAGACGTCTGCAGAAGCACGCGAACAACACAAGGAAGAAGAAGAAGAAGAAGCTTGGAGCACAAACACACAATACTGAATGTATTACTAGAGAATGTACAAAGATAAGTAGCCCATTAGGGCAATAGACGTATATACAAGCCGGGGGAAAAAAACCTCCTAAAGAGGGAAAAAAGTACCCCGGCGGTCCTAGAGTGTTCACACACATCACTACCTAAATATATCAACATCCACCAACCTCAAACTCCAGCACATGGACCAAATTTGGACCTATCCCACCCTCCACAGGTGCCCAAATGCCCATGCCCCTTCATCCAAGGCTAATTTCATACTCACCACATATAAGCACTTTTTCCAAGAGCCTACGAATGAAGGGTAAACCTCCCTCTTGCCCAATTTCTCAACTAGGCTCTAATACCAATGTTGGGAATTGAGCTCACAACCTCCTGGTTAGGAGTGAGATGGGCTAACCACTTTGGTCCAAAAGCCATGGTTCCTCTCTCTTAAAAGGTGGTTCAACCATCTCCTACTAAGATTATGTGACACAAATTATCCAAATTCGAATACACGATGCTAAATGAAGTTTTTGATTGCTGACATCATTCATTATAAGCTCATTACGAGATAATTTGGCTAGCTAAGGAAAGGAGTTACATTGATTTTGATGGAGTAATTGATTCAAAATATATATGGCTTATCAAGTATATATTATTTGAACATTTAGACAATCCTCTTCAATGCGTATTTGGTGATGTTGGTGCTTATTGAGTCTACTTCTCAAAAGAATCCATATCAACATAGTTCATGGTTATTATAAAAAACTACCAAAAAGTGTATCTCTCGATACACAGATTCCAACTATGTCAATTCATCAACAACTTTGCTTCAATCAGTTCTCATGGTCTATACCTTCTAGTTCTATACCTTCTAGTTCATAAGTGTAATCAATTCCGATTCTTGTATATTAGACATCCTCTTTGTCAGATAGTCCTTGAGCACATTGCAATTCAAGATTTGCATCTTTTGCACATCTTTCAATCAATGCATCTAAAGCTCCATTCATAGGACACCACAATTCCATGCATTACACACACACCGTGAAATTTTATCTATTTGCCAAGGTCCCATTAAGAAGGCTAATAAAGCATCATTCTTTCTTAAAGACAAGCACATGGTTATGAGTATCATTCCCGAGACAATTAGGTAGGATCTTCATGATTTTAATATTTTTTGGGATAAAAACGCTCTTAATTTAAAAACACCGAAAAAGGGATAAAAGAAAACTAGAGAGAGTTGGCCTAATCTCCCAGACTTCAATTAAAATAAAGAAGAAAAGTTACAATTGAATGGGACTAGTGCCCATGAAAGCCCCCAAATCCCACAATGCCGGGAGATTCGGCTAAGGCCGAACTTCCTTTTATTAAAAAAAGAAAACTAGAGAGAGTTACAAAAGAGGTATATAACCTTTTGAGAGTTACAAATGAGGTATAGTACCTTTCTCTCATGATTTGCAAGGACCAAGTGGATGGCCACATAGGCCTCGATTTCCAGGGATGTATGCAGACGTGTCGAAGGTTGTAAAGGGAGAAGCTTGAGGGATCTTGCCAGACAAATTGTTGTATGAGACATTGAATAGTTGAAGGCTCTGGAGTTGCACAAACGATGTCGGTATGGATCCTCTCAGTTTGTTATTCTCCAAGCTCAAGCGCTGCAGGTTGGTCAAATTCCCTAGCGCTGGCGGTATTTCTCCAGAGATGGCGTTGTTCGATAGATCCAGCGATGGCGTCACCCATTCTGAGATGTATTCCGTGTCTGGCTGTGGCAGACGGGACACCCACGCTGGAAATGGGCCTTTGATCATGCACGAGCTCAGGTGGATCTCACTAATTTGGGGCGCTGTTGCGATTCCTTCCACAGAGTCTCCACTCATGAGCGGATTGTTGGACATGCGTATATATTCCAAGCTACCAAGGCTGCGTAGATCCTTGGGGAGTCCTGTGATCTTATTGTTGCTGAGATCGAGGAAAACGAGTGATGTTAGCCCGAAGGTAAAGCTGTCTGGGACACGCCCTTCGATCTGGTTGCTGCTGAGACCAGCAAGATAAAGCCGGGAAAGAAGACCGAAAGAGGCTGGGATGGTGCCGCTAATGTTGTTGCCGTAAAGATATAGTGCTTGGAGGTTGGACAGTCCGCCAAAGGAGGAGGGAAGAGGGCCGGATAGAGCGTCGCTGCTAAGATCAAGGAGCTCGAGGTTTTTAAGGCGGCCGAAGCTCTCAGGGATGGGACCCTTGAGGGAGGGTAGATTAGAAAGACAGAGGCGCCGAAGGCTCTCAAGGGTGCCCAAGGAAGAAGGTATGGTGCCGAAGAAGTCGTTGTCGTCGAGGATGAGGACCTGCAGGGAAGAAAGGTCGCTAATTCCTGGAGAAAGCCGGCCCTTCAGGTTCTGGTTATAGAGCTTGAGTCGCACGACACGGCCGGTGGCTCCATCACAGGTAACGCCCGTCCAGCTGCAACAGTTGGCGTTGGAGGCGTGCCAGTCGAGGAGGACATGGTTGGGGTCGGAGGAGATGGCGCTCTTGAACTGCAGAAGAGCTTTGCGGTCCTGTGAGGAGCAAACAGGCGCCCCTGGGGTGTCCGTAAGCCCGTCGTTATCTTCTTCATCGCTGCAGGTCAGATGATCAAAGTCGGATGTTGCACTTCCTATAAGAAGAAGCAGAACTAGAAAAGCATATACGAGCAGAGTGGGAAGAAATCGAGCCGTTCCTGTAGCTCTGCTGGTGCTTGTGGGGGAGCAGAAAACTACCATCGCCATATGTGATTGAATGATATATGCAAACAGATGCTGAGCTATCTGCTTCGACTTCTTGATTGCTCCATTTTATAGTTTACTAAGCTAGTAAAACTGAAGTGGAGGAGGCGGCGGCTTGCCTCTGTCTGAATAATGTGCTTCATGATTGGGTCAAGAAGGTCCAGAGTCGGGACTCCGCCACTCGCCATCCATTGATTCGGGGAACCGGAATCTCTCATGTCCACTGCCCAGAGAAAACCAAAGCTCAAAGTTTTTCGTTAGTGAAACGAGTAAACTTTGAAGTCTTCTCCACACAAGTCTTGGCCACAATCACCGTAGGCGAGTTGTTCTTTGGCACTCATTTTTTGAGGCAGAGGCTGTGCGTTTAATCTTTATGGGCTCTCAACATGTTTGGATCACTCCGGCTAGTCTACCTTTGTAATGTCTTTGGATCGTTGAAACTAGATGCTTTCAGATAGCTGTTTTCTTGCGATGCTTTGGTCTTCTAGCCCTTGCTTTGTGAGATATAGGAGGTCCTAGCACTAGCCTTCCACTTGTAGAATCTTGTTTTCAATATATTCAAGCCCATGGAGATTAAGCTTCGGCCCAATTTCCTCTTTGAAAAAAGGTTTTAAGTTTTCTAACAACTCTATTCCAAGTCATGCCAAGGACTTGGGATCTGAAATGCTAGAAGGAGGTAACTCTTAGGGATTCCAATGGAGTTCAATGTTACCCCCAACCAAAGTGGGAGTAGCTAGTCAATAATTAAAAAAAAACAACATTGGTATGATATGTAGCCCCTCTTTATCCCAGAGACTTTTCGTTTTGAATCATTATATTTTATTTAGTCTAATTTGTTTTTTGTTCAGTTGGATGCCTAATAAAGCAAGCCATTTTTATCGTTTCCCTTGCCATGCTTGGGATACATTTTGCCTTCACAAGGAGGAAGGGAGTCTTGGTGTCCTTTGCCCTAAAAGGACAATCCTCACATCTTTCGATCAAATGGATTTTATGAGCTCTTACCGTGGATGATTACTAGGCATAGCTTATTAAAAGGAAAACTCAATTTTTTAATGTTGATGAAAACAGGTTTTGGAGCAATTGGGACATCAGGTCCATTGTTTGCTCCCCTCATTGGTTTGTCCTTGTGGGTTGCACTTTAACCTGCAGGATGTGGTTTACTTGGATGGGATGCCAAGAAACACTTTATCCCCCTGATAATTGGTACTCAAACAAATCTTTTAGCTTGCAAGACCTCTACAATATTGTGGTTGGTTGGCTTACAAGATGGATCACAAGTTATCCATCAGAGGGCGTAAATATTTCAAAGCTAACTTTCACCATTGGCAAGATCTATTTCAAAACCAAGATTTTATGGGATTCATCTGAGTGGATGAGATACCTAGACTCTTTAGTGGTTGCAAGGGTCTGCTCAATGAAAAAATCATTGACCTGAATAAATTGGATTTGATTGATTCTAACTAGAGAACTGTATCCATGACTCAAGTGGCTTGGTTAAAGTATAGTTCTTACAAAATGTACAAGGGAACTCTCGGTAGTTAAAAATGATTTTCTAGATGGTTGGATTTTAGAGGAGACATACATGGCTTAACCTCCTCGTTTTGAAGTTCGATCATATCCAAAAATTTTATTCAAGTTGAAGAAAGCCTTGTATGGCTTGAAGCAAGATCCTAGAGCTTGGAATGATAGACTTGTCACTTACGTGCAGGATGAAGTTTTTATGGTGAGCAAGGCAGATCCTTCCCTCTTCATTAAGAGGAACCACTTAGAATTCATATACCTATGTGTATATGTGGATGATATAATCATTACAGGTAATGATGTAGATGGAATCAAGAGCATCAAAGCTCAGATGAAAGAAGAGTTCAAGATCGGTGATCTTCACTTACTCACATACTTCCTAGGTTTGAAAGTGGTGTATATAGAGAAGAGTATGTCCTTAACTCAAAGAAAGCACATTAAAGATATGCTCTCCAAGTTCAAGATGGAAAATACAAAGGTTGTAGGTACACCTATGGAGGTAAATCATAAGCTAAGTTCTCATGAAGGTGAGCTAATTGAAGATGTGGTTAGTTATCAAAGCTTAGTTGGAAGCTTAAATTATGCTACTCTAACTAGAGTAGATATATGATATGGAGTTAGTGTGCTAAGTCAACTCATGCACACTCCAAGGAAGCCTTACATGGAAGTAGCCAAGAGAATCCTAAAGTATTTGAAGGACACAATTAATGAAGGGTAGTACTACCCTTATACATCTAATATAGATGTCAAAATATTTTTTGATGCAAATTGGGAAGGTTCTAAGGAGGATGATAGGAGAATCACACCAAGATATCTTACCTTTGCAGGTACCAAATTGATCTCATGGTCATCAAAGAAGCAACGTACAATTGCTCTTTCATCAACTAAAGATGAATATAGAGGACTTGCAAATGCTACTCAAGAAGCTATGTAGATAAGGACCCTATATTCAGATTTAGGGCTGGACACTTCTATTCCACACATATTTGGAAACAACATTAGTTCACTACATCTTGCGATTAACCCTATCTATCATGTCAAGAACAAAAACATTGAAGTTCACTACCATTATGTTAGGGAAAGGATCACAAGTAAGGAGATACAACTCTCATATGTATCAACCAATCAACAATCTGGAGAGATGATGACAAAAACATTGGATAAACGCAAATTAAACAGGTTCAAGTCAACTATTGGTTTCCAAGAAATAATGAAGGATGAAAGACTCAAGCATCTTAGGCTTGAGGGGCAATTGTTGGTGCAATTAGCAAGCCTAAATTCTTGGCCAAATACTCACGGCTACACTTCATTTGAAGTCTCCACAAGGAAGAACTACATGTGAACCTATGCGTAGTTATTTTGAGCATAATTACTTTGGTGGTACTACTATTGAGGTCCTTGAATGTAGAGAATCTCTTGGATTTAGATTTTATGGATCCTCCTCCATAAGATAATATTATGAATTCCATGTACCAACTATGGGTTCTAGGTGCCTTGAATAATATGGGAAATCTATCAACATGTGGAAGGAAGATGGTTGAGTTTCCTATCGATCCTCTAGTGGCAAAGATGTTGTTAATGGGGGATGAATTGTAGTGCTTCAATGCGGTATTGACTACAGTATCAATGTTATCAGTACCCTTGGTCTTTTTTAGATCAAAAAATCATGCAGAGGAAAGTGATGCAACTAGAGAAAAGTTCTTTGTTCCAGAGACTGATAATCTTACACTGTTGAATGTATACACATAGTGGAAAGCAAATTGGGACCATGGTGATTGGTGTAATGATCATAATGATCATTTTTTGCAAGTGAAAGGTTTAAAGAAAGCGAGTAGCATGCTCATAGATTTTGGATATATTGAAAGCCCCAAAAAAACCTCTTTCTTCTTGTGGTTCAGATTGGGACATTGTTTGGAAGGCTATTTGTTCTGCATATTTTCACAATGTTTCTCGGTTGAAAGGTGTAGGAGATTTTTTTAATTGTGGGACAGGAATGCCTTATCATTTTTATGCAAGTAGTGCTTTGTATGGTTTAGGTTACACACCAGAGTACATAGTATACCATGAAGTTGTGCTTACTACCAAGGAATATATGCAATGTGTCACTACTGTAAGGTCTTATTGGTTAGCTGAAATAGGCCCCATGTTTCTCTCAATCAAGGATTGCAATACTTCATGACTTGAAAAGAGTCAAAGGGGACATGCAGTGAAAGAGGCAAGATGGGGGGGGGGGGGGGGCATTCTGAAAGGAGGCAACCAGAGAGTTTCTATATGTCATATGGGGCAGCATAGAGGGGTGGCACTTGTGTGGCTCTTCAAGGTGTTGTGGCTTGATATAGGAGGTCCTAGCACTAGCCTTCCACTTGTAGAATCTTGTTTTCAATATATTCAAGCCCATGGAGATTAAGCTTCGGCCCAACTTCCTCTTTGAAAAAAGGTTTTAAGTTTTCTAACAACTCTATTCCAAGTTGTGCCAAGGACTTGGGATCTGAAATGCTAGAAGGAGGTAACTCTTAGGGATTCCAATGGAGTTCAATGTTACCCCCAACGAAAGTGGGAGTAGCTAGTCAATAATTTCAAAAAAACAACATTGGTATGATATGTAGCCCTCTTTATCTCGGAGACTTTTCGTTTTGAATCATTATATTTTATCTAGTCTAATTTGTTTTTTGTTCAATTGGATGTCTAATAAAAAAGCGGTTTTTATCGTTTCCCTTGCCATGCTTGGGATACATGTTGCCTTCATAAGGAGGAAGGGGTTCTTGGTGCCCTTTTCCCTAAAAGGACAATCCTCACATCTTTTGATCAAATGGATTTTATGAGCTCTTATCATGGATGATTATAACACTACAAGGAATACGGGCGTATAGCGACGGTTAAGGCGGACGCTAAAAACATGTCGCTTATGCAACATCGGGTAGCATCGCTTACAAGACGGTCTGTTGACGGACAAAAATTAAAACGTTGGATGCTCTTCGATCGGCATTTTCACGCATCCGATCGAAGATCTCTCCAATGTTTGCAATTGCGCTGCGCTTACGAGCTGAACCAAGTATATGCAGAATTGTTGTTTTGCCTAAGCTCTCTCTTATTGTTTCCCTCTACCTCTATTTCTCTCTTTCTAAATCTTTCTCTCTTTGAATTTCTCTCTCTCTCTCTCTCTCTCTCTCTTTCTCTCTCTCTCTCTTCTTTCACTCTTTATTGTAGGTTATTCGAGAAGCTAACCAAGCAAAAAGTATGGCTAACTATTGTAAGTACAATTTCTATTCTTTGTATATCATTTGAATTGTTTTATTTTCATTAGATAGCATACTCACATTTATTGATATGCCCTTATACACTTATACATGATGAAGATGCACTTTCACACATATACACATATACACATGCACACATATATACACACAGATACATGTGCACATACACTTAGACATACACACATATACACATGCATATGCACAAACATTTCTACAACCACATAAAAAGTCTTACATGCATGCATTATTGCATATATATATATATATATATATATATATATATATATATATATATATATATATATATATATATATATATATATATATATATATATATATATATATATATATATATATATATACACACACACACACACACACACACACACATTAACATATACGCAAATACATGTATATGCACATCCACATGCATGCACATCCACATGCATGCACATGGATGCAAATGGAAATGCATCCACATACACATGCATGTGGAATACATATACACATGCATATACATACATTATACACATATATACACATATATATGCACATATGTACACACACATATACACATGCACACACACATGCACATACCTACATATACACATATACATGCACATACATACATATACACATAGAGTTACACATATACATGCACATACATATACACACATATACACATGCACATGCACATACTCATACACACATATACACTTACACATGCACATACATACATATACACACACATACACATGCACATACATACATATACACACACATACATATACACTTAGGTACACACATATGAATGAATTATATAATTAAAGTATTAAAATACATATACACATGCACACACACATGCACATACCTACATATACACATATACATGCGCATACACACATATACACATAGAGTTATACATATACATGCACATACATATACACACACATGCACATGCACATGCACATATGCATACACACATATACACGTATACATGCACATGCACATACATACATATACACACACATACACATGCACATACATACATATACACACACATACATATACACTTAGGTACACACATATGAATGAATATAATTAAAGTATTAAAACACATATACACGTGCACACACACATGCACATACTTACATATATACATATACATGCACATACATATACACACACATACACATGCACATGCACATACTCATACACACATATACACTTACACATGCACATGCACATACATACATATACACACACATACACATGCACATACATACATATGCACTTAGGTACACACATATGAATGAATTATATAATTAAATTATTAAAACACATGCTTAATATAAACAAAAATAACAATCAATAGAACAAAACTCTTCATTGCTTAATACCATACACACAATTCAAAACATAACTGAAATGAAAAATATATAGATTAAATATATATATATATATATATATATATATATATATATATATATATATATATATATATATCAATGTAAATACATATAATTCAATGTCATAATCAACTAAAATCCTAATCATCATCATCATGATCCTCATCATCATCAACAATATTTGTAGGTGAGTTCACTTCTATAGGTTAGTTTTAAAAAGTAGCCTTTGTTCACACTCTAATGTCTGTCCTAGTTAAAAATAAGTCCTCAAGCCTCATTTAGTGTCTAATTCGAGTGAAAAAAAGTTGAGAAAATTCTAGAGCATAAGAAGACTCTCTCAAACTCAAGGACTCCTCAACTTGCATAAATATGGAGGAACTTACAAGAAAAGGCTTTCGAACATGCTTCTAAAATGTGAGACTTTTATGTGTAAATGTCTAACTTGAGGGGAGATTTCGGAAAATTTTTTGCTCCCATTGATCTTGAGTCTTCACAACCTGAACTGTCTTCTCTCTCTTTTATTTGTCAAAAGTCATCTAGTGAGTTTCCATGTCTAACACAAGGCTAGAAAACTTATGGATCGTTTCCACACCATCATCAACAACCAATTGATCACTCCAAGGTGAGGTGATGTGCAAAATCTAAATGAGTGTTAAGAAGTTGGCACATAATATAGACATAACTAAAGACAATGTGAATTTGATAGAGCTAGATGTGGGAAATTAAAAAATAAATGTTGGGCATGGAATTATATGCAAATAGAGTCATCGTTTATCTTGTGTTAACTACAAACAAGGTGTATGGAGATGGTCCGTACTAAATAATAAATCAATGTAGATCACACATGTCAATAACTATGATGCATATGGTATAATCCATATGATAAATTCTCCATCAAACCCTCTAGATGAAGCAAAGTACACACAAACTAGTTAACACCCCTTCTTAGTGTAAGAGATGCCAAAGAGAAGAGGAGGAAATTGGGCATGCTTTCTATGCTTGTAGAGAGAGTGAAAACGTGGCACTCCATGCAAAGGACCCCCAAGCTTTGGACGAAAACCTCCTAATAGTATGTGATCCGTGGTGGTGTAGTGGATTGCTTGAGAATATTTTGAAATTCTATGAGAGATGAAGTGCTTTGGAAGATATGGAAAGAGCGATGGTTTGCGAAGCTCCTCCAAGGAATATACAATGGATATTTCCTTCATTTGCAAGAGAATGAGAATTTGTAAAAGTGTCCATTGTTTAGACATGCCACAATCTTTGTAACCCAAGTAGGATAATTAGAAGAAAAGGGAATTCGCATAGAGTAGATGAGATATTTATACGTACTCTGTATCTCCTCTCAGCTCTCTTAAAGTTCTTTTATTTTATATTCTTTTTTTTGAGAAAAACAAGAGAATATATTAAAAAGGTGTAAATTAAGTATAAAGGTGACAAAAAAAAAGCCAATCTTGTTGGTGTAGAGATAAATTCATAATGGAATCTCTTGGAAGAGTAACACTCCTGGAGGAAGTCCCTCGCAATAGCCTCATTTAGTCAAAGTTCCTAACATTAAGGGGCAACTTTAGAGAGTCTAACCCAATATTTTTGAGAAACTTCTGGAATCCTTACAAGAATTTATTTTGTCCTTTGTTGAATCCAACATCATTTCGGCTAAGCCATATAATACAGTGGTACTTCTTCATAAGTGCCAAAGGAGAGGACCCAATCTGTAGCATTCACCCAAGGGGGACTCTTTGGCATTTCAAAAAGGGGGATGTAATTCTTTGCAAAGGTAATATCTCAAAAGTTGTTGGGCAGTTTCCCCAAGGTTTCTTCTTCTCCACATCTTGCACAAAGGCGAGTACCTATGCTCCATTTCTTGGCTTGTGAGTTAGTTCGAATGCCCTCGTACAACATCAATCAAAGCAAGAAAGATTGCTTGATATTTTTAGGGAAATATCAAATGTAGAGAAATGTGTACTTCCACTATCCCTTTGACCATTGTAGGCCCTACTTATTTTTTAGCTTGGCCAAAAGACTGCCAAGAGTGCCCTTGTACATTTTGTAAGACCTATACTTTAACCAAGCCACTTGAGTCATGGATATAGTTCTATGGTTAGAAACAATCAAATCCAATTTATTCACGTCAATGATTTTTTCATTGAGGAGACCCTTGCAACCACTAAAGAGTCGAGGTATCTCATCCTCTCAGATGGATCCCATAAAATCTTGGTTTTGAAATAGATCTTGCCAATGGTAAAAGTTATCTTTGAAATCTTTATGCCCTCTGATGGATAACTTGTGATCCATCTTGTAAGACAACCAACCACACTGTAGAGAGTCTTGCAAGATAAAAGATTTGTTTGAGTACCAATCATCAGGGGGGATAAAGTGTTTCTTGGCATCCATCCAAGTAAACCACATCCTGCAAGTTAAAGTGCTACCCACAGGGACAAACCAATGAGGGGAGCAAACAAAGGACCTAGTGTCCCAATTGCTCCAAAACCTTATTTCATCAACATTAACAAAAATGAGTTTCCCTTTTAATAAGCTATGCCTAGCTACACTACAAGAAATAGGGGGGCGTAGCGATGCCCCCGAATTGAAAAAAAAAAATGAATACCATTGCTTATGCGATGCTAGCGTCACATAAGCAACGGTGCTATTTTCAGATTTTTTTTTCCCGGCCATTTGTCGCATAAGCGATGCTTGCATCGCTTATGCGACGCTAAGTTAGAGCGTCGCAAATATCGTCACTAACTAGCAACATTATTTGTGACGTTGGCAAACTGGACAGCCTCGCATATGTGACGCTCTAGAATGTAAAAAAAAAATCGATTTCTCCCGGCACATTTGTGCCGAGATCTGGATGTGAGAGCAAGATGAGACCGAGAGAGAGAGAGAAAGCAAGAGAGAGAGAGAGAGAGAGAGAGACAGAGATGCATCTCGTTGAAGCAAGGTATGCGCACACACACACACTTACACACACATACATATGCATACACACACACATACACATAGACACACACACACATACACACAAATACACACACATATACACACACATATACACACACATATACACACATACACAAATAATGTTGCATGCACACATAATGCATACACATGCACACACATATACACATACATGTACACACACACATACACACACATACACACACACATACACACATACAAACACATATATGCATACACACACACATAGAGAGACATGCACACACATACACATACATGCATACATAATGCATATGCATATGCGTACATACATACATACTTACATGCATACACACACATATGCATACATAATGCATATGCATATGCGTACATACATACATACTTACATGCATACACACACATATGCATACATAATGCACATGCATACATACACATACATAATGCATACACACACATCTGCATACATAATGCATACACACACATACACACACATATGCATACATACATGCATACACATACACACATAGACACATACACACACATAGACACATACACACATATAAACACATACACACTCATAGACACACACACATACACATAGACGCGCACACACATACACACACATATAAGCATACACACACACATAGAGAGACATACACACACATACACGTACATGCATACATATGCATACATAATGCATATGCATATGCATACATACATACTTACATGCATACATACACATACATAATGCATACACACACATGCATACATAATGCATACACACACATACACACACCTATGCATACATACATGCATACACATACACACATAGACACATACACACACATAGACACATACACACACATAAACACATACAAACTCATAGACACGTAGCGACACATACACATAGACACACACGTACACACACACTTATACACAAACACATACACACATAGACACATACATACATAATGATGCATACACACACATACACATGCATACACATACATATGCATACATACATGCATACACATACACACATAGACACATACACACACATAGACACATACACACACATAAACACATACACACTCATAGATACACACACATACACATAGACACACACACATACACACACATATACACACACATACACACATAGACACATAGACACATACACATGCATACACACACATACACATGCATACACACATACAGACACATATACACACACATACACACACATATATGCATGCACACACACATAGAGAGACATACACACATATACACATACATGCATACATATGCATACATAATGCATATGCATATGCATACAATGTACATACATACTTACATGCATACATAATGCACATGCATAGATACATACACACACATAAACACATACACACATAGACACATACACACACATAAACACATACATACTCATAGATACACACAGATACACATAGACACACACATATACACACACATACACACATAGACACATACATAATGATGCACACACACACATACACATGCATACACACATACAGACACATATACACACACATACACACACATACACATACATGCATACATATGCATACATAATGCATATGCATATGCATACATACATGCATACATAATGCACATGCTTACACACACATACATAATGCATACACACACATACACACATATGCATACATAATGCATATGCATATGCATACATAATGCATATGCATATGCATACATAATGCATATGCATATGCATATGCATACATACATACTTACATGCATACATAATGCACATGCTTACATACACATACATAATGCATACACACACATATGCATACATAATGCATACACACACATATGCATACATAATGCATACACACACATACACACATATGCATACATATATGCATACACATACACACATACAACATAGACACATACACACACATAGACACATACACACACATAAACACATACACACTCATGGACACATAGCAACACATACACATAGACACATACACATACACATACACACACATACAAACACACACAAACATCCACACATAGGCACATACACACATAATGATGCATACACACACATACACATGCATACACACACATATGCATACATACATGCATACACATACACGCATAGACATATACACACACATAGATACATACATACACATAAACACATACACACTCATAGACACACACACATACACATAGACACACACACACACATATATACACACACACATACACACATAGACACATACACACATAATGATGCATATACACACATACACATGAATACACACACATATGCATACATACATGCATACACATAGACACATACACACACATAGATACATACATACACATAAACACATACACACTCATAGACACACACATATACACATAGACACACACACACATACACACACAAACACACATAGACACATACACACATAATGATGCATACACACACATACACATGCATACACACATACAAACACATATACACACACATACACACATATATGCATACACACACACATATATGCATACACACACATAGAGAGAGATACTCACATATACACATACATGCATATATATACATACATAATGCATATGCATATGCATACATACATACATACACATACATAATGCATACATACACATATGCATAAATAATGCATACACACACATACACACACATATGCATACATACATGCATACACATACACACATACACACATACACACACATAGACACATACACACACATAAACACATACACACTCATAGATGCACACTCATACACATAGACACACACATACACACACACATACACACACACATACACACACACATACACACACACATATACACACACACATACACACATAATGATGCATACACACACATGCACATGCATACACACATACACACACATACACACACACATACACACACATACACGCACATACATACACACACACATGCATACATACACATACTTAATGCATACACACATACATATGTACACGTATATATAATGATTTCTAACCATTTTGTTTTATATGTTAGGTATTATGGATCCCACTAGAGAGAAAAAGGTGAAACACACTCTCATAAAAAGTCTTATGAGAGCAAGAGTTCCATTTGATACTTTAGGGGCCATCATGCGTGATTACTCAGAGATGTCTGATGAGGAGTTGGACTGTACGATCCAGATGCTTACCCAGCGATCAGACGAGGGCTCTTCTACAGCTCCACATGGAGGAAGAGAGCTATCTGCTCATAGGTATGTTTTTTTTTCATAAACTTTTTTAATGATATTATAACACATATTTTTATTTCTTTTTATCTATCTATTTTCAGGACACCTATACCACCTCCAAATCGTGATAGCAAAGCAGAGTTGCCTATGAGGACATCCATAGGCACCTTAGCACTAGAGTGCGATATAGAGCCAGAGGAAGTAAGTAAAAATTTTACACATAAATTGAAATAAATATCTTATGTTTTATTTACATTATGTTTTTTATTTTTGTAGTGAGCATGATGAGAGGGATAAAAAATACGTACTTAGTTCATTTGAGACAGAGTTTGGGACAGAATGGTCGCTTAAGTGGTGTCTAAAAGAGATGCGGACACGTATGGCTCATCGTCGTGATAATGCACGGTATGCACTGCTTTTATGTACATATATGTGGATATGAGTATGTGTGTTTATGCATGTTTGTATGTATATGAGAGAGAGAGAGAAAAGAGTGAGACTAGAGGTATAAATACACGCATACACACACATACAGATCATACATGCACATTTACACACATATACACATACATGCACATTTATACATAGACACACATACATGCACATTTTTACACACATATATACATGCATGCAGTTACACACATATAATGAATACACATAGACACATACACATACTCACATACACGTACACATACTCACATACACATACACATGCATAATCATATGTACACACACATAGACTCATATATCATATTTACATGCATATATACACACACACAACACATGCATATGCACATATAGATACACATACATACACAACACATGCAAAAATCCTAAATTGAAAACACTAATTTTGATATAAGGGTTATAAAAACCCTAATTTAAAAACTCTAATTCAATCTTTTAGCCATATAATTGAAGTATATGTACACATTGCATCTATTCTTTCGACATCCTACTGGAGAGATGTCTCTCCTCCCAACCTTATGCCTCTATATAGAGCTACTCGAATCAACGAGGATCATAATATATATAAAGATATATACACATCATGTAGATATGATACATAAATATAAAATGGAGTAGATATATTATGCATCACACATACATGCCTAAATGCACACATAAATATATATATATATATATATATATATATATATATATATTTACATGTACACATTTACACATAGACATATATACATGTACACATCACATATACATGCCTACATGCACACATAAACAAATATATACATGCATACATATTTACATGTACATATTTACACATAGACACATATACATATATACATGTACACAATTATAAACACTTGCATATATTACATGAATACATGAATATTTTACATAAATGCATATGCATATATACACATATGCATATTTAACACATGTATACATATATCACACACATGCAAACACATACATACACATGAAATACATAAAAACTTGCTCCTCGAAGATAAAGCTATATATAAAATAATTAGGCATACCCCCGAGCTTCATGTTCTAACTTAGAAGAACATGATTTCATCTCTCTAGTAGGATTCATCATTATTCAAATTAATAAAAAAATCTATATCTGATATCCATTCAGAACCTTCAAGTTATTGATCGATAACTAGAGTAGAATTTACTATCTAATCTGATCATATGTTTTCATTATTGCCATCATTGTGGTAAGACATCAATATAGTCTCATCTTCATTATCCTTATTGATTTCATTTATTTCTTCTATTGTTAAATCTATGTTCTCATGAATCACATCATCTATTGATGGATTAATATCTATTTCTGGTAATTCCTCTTCCTCATCAGTAGAATCAACATAGAGAATTATCCTCTTCATAAAAAAGATTAGTATCATTATCACGTATAATGATTCTTATTTCTATTTCACATGCTGATGTATCAGTATTTGATGTTGAATCATCAAGAGGACTTTCTTCGATCTCTCTAACAATAAACTGTTCAAACAATGACCTACCTCTTGGTTGCACATGAATGACTTGTCACCAAGGATGAGCATCTGGGTTTTTATAAAACAATGCTTGTTCAATATGCCTAGGAAGAATATATGGTTCTTTAGTAGATCGCATTACCTTGGAAGAATCAATTGCCCAAAACCCAGATAATTCCTTTCTTAATGTGGAATTACTACCTTTATACTCGGCTCGAAACCAGTCAACCTTCAAAATGATCTGTCAAAATATATAACAACAAAATCCCATTATTAGGTGCTTAAAAAAATAACTAACTCTATCAAAAAAAATATAAACTTTTTTCTACCTGTTTGAATGTACGAAATGAAATTTCGTACATACCAACAATAGTTCCTACATAACCAAGTTCACTATCTATAAGGTTCGTGTCTTTTGAGCTAGCACGTGGTAGTTGCTTGAAAGAAGCAACAATACTAGAATCCTCTGTTTTACGTAAAGAATCAATGGCTTTGATTCTAATATGTTGTCCAAAATTCCACATATTAGTGAAAATTTGAGCTTGCAAAATAAATTCAATTAGTGAATAGAAACTAACATACATATATGAAAAAAATAAAATATTATTTTAATAAAATTACCTTTCGTTCACAACCTATCATTAACTCTCTTTGCTCATCTGAGATTTCTTCATTATTTGGGTTGGTGCGTTGCAAACGACTATATAGCCAATCCATGAAAGAAGATATATCTGTAATCTCATTATTATCGAGATTACGTCTAAATCTTTTGTTTTTTTGCCTTTTACTTGGGAGATTTTGAAGTTCCTCATACTCGCTAAGCAATGCTTGCATGCATTTGCTGTTATATGCTACAAAAGTAGAAACATCATTTTTTTCTTGAAATGTAAATAAGAATGGAACCCCCTTACCTAATAATACCTCATCTATTATTTTTGAAGAAGACTCGTTGGTCCATGCACGTGGAGCTTCTTCATGAACTCTTTCAAGGTACTCACTAACGTAATACATGCACTCTTCAAGCATCCAACCCTTTGCCATGGATCCTTCTGGTTTCGCTCTTTGTCACACATAACCTTTTAATACTCCCATAAATCGCTCGACCCAAAACATCTACCGAGTGTTGATAACACCTGCAATCTCTATTTCATCTACAAGATGGACTAATAAATGAACCTAAATATCAAAAAATGAAGTAGGAAGTCCTTTCTCCATCAAACATAGTAGCTCTTTGCATTCATGTTTTTTTTGTGGGATCGAGTTTTTGTCAATCTCTTTGGATGTAATCCACCTATACATATCATAAAAACAATTATAAAGAAGTTAATTAAAAAATAAAAGATATCCAATATTCATACATATTAAATATAAAAATATCATAATTACCTTATAAGTGATCCAAGACGATAGATCACATCTTGTTCTCCTTTCGTTGTACATCCATCGATAACCAAAGGTAAAATACATTTCAAAAAGTTATGCCATTCATGGATATTTAACCCAGATAAGCTCTTATCATCCATAGTAAACATGTTTTGAAAAGATGCTCCATATCCTATAGGAGTCTTAATCAATTGAATTCTATTGTTGATAGTCTGTATCTCTTTTGTTGTAAGTACCCAAGGAGCAGGTGCATAAGTCATTTCTTGTCGATGTCTATCAAAAATTGGCCATAACTTTGGTTTGGATTTTTGATCTTTCAAATCATTCCTTGATGTTGTGGTATCTTTTAGTCCAAGAAAATGCTGCCATAGTGAATAACCAATATTTTTGAATATCTGCATAGGATCAATAAGATGACATACTTTTAACTCTTTCCAATACTCCAAAAAATACCATATTGATAAGTTCTCTGCGAGTGTCAATTTTCCTTTACCTCTGTTCACATACTCATTATCTAAATCATCATTGAAGATTTCTGATTCTGGATCTATCAGAGGTCCATCTGTCAATTTCTTATACCAATCCATAGGTGTCATAGGTTTTGGACACTGACCTATTTCAAGCTTTCCATTAAAATGTATTGCTTCTCTTTTAGATCTCAATGGATGATCATCAGGCAAGAATCATCGATGTCAAAGATAAATATTTTTGCTGAGATTCTTACTATAGATTGATCTCAACCAATCACCAAATATGGACAAGCTTTATAACCCTTAGTAGATATTCCTGCATCATGGAAAATGATAAAAATATAATTAGATCAAATCATATTTATTTACATGCATATTTTCCATCAATACCTGAACAAGCACCATATCCTGGAAAATCGTGAGTCCAAACCACAATACCACGAACCGTAATATGTCTTTCATTGATGCTTTTTGATACATGAATGACATTAGTACCTCTCCATAACTCTTGAAGATCTTCAATGAGAGGAGCAAGATATATATTCATATCTTTAACTTGTCTTTTGCCTAGGATTAAAAGTGAAAGCATTAAATGTTCCTTTTTAATGCTAAGATATGGCGAAAGATTGTAGTTTATGACTACCACTGACCATGTTGACCATTTAATGGATTTCATGGACAATGGATTAACCCCATCTAATGCAACTCCTAACTTTAGATTCTGTGGATTTTGTGCAAATTCAGGCCATGTAGAATCAATATGCTGAAAAGCAACACTATCATGAGGAGTTCTGATTATTCCATCAGTACTTTTGTGATCATGTCCCCAAGTCAAAAGCTTTGATAATTCGGGGCTTTGAAACATATGTCTAATCCGTGGAGCCAATGGCAAATGTCTCAATACCTTTTTTGGGATTTTACCTTCTTCGACCTTATATCGAGGAGATTGACATTTGGGACATGTCAAAGAGTGTGCATATTCACCTCTATATAAAATACAATCGTTAGGACATGCATCTATACATTGATAATCTATACCAAGATTGTTGATTATCTTCTTCATTTCATCATGTGAGGTAGGAAGAATATTTTGACTTGGTAAAAACTTTTCAGATAATAACCTGTAAGTTTATAAAAAAAAAGATATATTAAAAAAAGTAAATAAATAGATATACATACATACATACATACATACATACACACACACACATACATATATATATATATATATATATATATATATATATATATATATATATATATATATATATATATATATATATATATATATATATATATATATATGCATATAATTTTATATATATGTATGCTTATGTGCATCTTTCAAAATATTCACGAAAAATTTGATTGTTTTGGATGGAAGGATACGATTGTTTGTTTTGGAGGATATGAAGTATGTACCTTCATTGAATGATTTGTCGATTCTATCATATGTTCAATTTGAAAGTGTGAGAAGCGGGTTTATAATTGCTATTCAAAGAATTTGGCACTGTTTATAGGCCATACAATGGTGACTTGGATGAATCGCATGCATAGAGGTTACTCAAGATAGAGCAACCTGACTATAAGAGACTAGTGCCAACAAGATTCTTGGGGTATTCAGTAAACCTCTTGCATGTCAATGATGAGTATCTGAACTTTAGGATACAAAGTGGAAATCATGGTGGCTTGAGAGGATCACTTTTATATAGCTTGTTCAAAGAACTTCAGGTTTAGGACACTGAAGTTTTTTGAACAAGCTGTATAAAAGTGATCCTCTCAAGCCACCATGATTTCCACTTTGTATCCTAAAGTTCAGATGCTCATCATTGACATGCAAGAGGTTTACTGCATACCCTAAGAATCCTACTGACACTAGTCCATTATAATCAGATTGCTCTATCTTGAGTAAACTCTGTGCATGCGATTCATCTAGGTCACCATTAAATGGCCTATAAACAGTGCCAAATTCTTTGAATAGCAATTATAAATCCGCTTCTCACACTTTCAAACTAAACATATGATAGAATGGACAAATCATTCAATGAAGGTACATACTTCATATCCTCCAAAACAAACAATCCTATCCTGCCATCCAAACAATCAAATTTTTTGCGAATATTTTGAAAGATGCATTAATAGTTTTAAAAGATGTGCAGGCAAAAAGTGTCCATTCAGTTCAATTTCTTGTTCTTATCTTATCTAAAGTAAGAATAAAAACCTGCATATATATATATATATATATATATATATATATATATATATATATATATATATATATATATATATATATATATATATTTATATATATATATATATATATATATATATATATATATATATATATATATATATATATAATTGAAAATTATACCTTAATAGTGTTGAAACAGATACATTACTCCATCCAAAATGATTTTGAAGGTTGAGAATAAGTAAGCTCGCACTTAGTCGTGTCAAAAGACTTCCTTCATATACATGCTTCAGACATTCCTCTCGAAGATATTTCTCATTTTTAGAAATATCAATGCTCTCACTATCATTTTGATACCAATCCTCAATAAAATCTGCCATGCCATCATCTTCATCATTGTCACACAAATCTTGTACTTTATCGTCTTTTGGATATAGATCTTTCAACTTTGCATATTGCACAGGATTAGTTTTGTGTAGCCTCCTCATGGAAGCTTCTGATAAATGAGGTCTTACTAGTAATTGTGAATGCTATGGAGGAATATCATCAACATCATACGTTGGAATCTACACATATAAATAAAATTCATTAGTATTCCATAAATGAATAAAAAGTAAACTTTAAATTTGAAATTAAGTATATAACTTATTAAATATGGATAGAAAATTTTTATTCTCTCTAGCTAAAAAGTGCTCTTGGAGGTCTACGCTATCCATAATTCACTAATAGTTCATCACCATCATGTAATGTAGTAATAGCATTGACAACTATGTATCTTGATACATCTCTACTCATGTATGGTGATTCATGACTATTTTCACGCTCCTCAAATGTGCAATTAGTCCTTGAACTATTATGTAACCCTCGACTACTATTTATTAAACCTGCTATATTTCCATGTGTGTAAGGTCTTCCATCAATATATAATCTTTCATTTTCTGCATGTAAAATCCTTCTACTAGTAAGGGATGCTACGTTCAAGCATATTTCATAAGTACTCATGCTTTGAACATAACGTGAAAGTCGATGCCAATCTCCCCATCCATATATAGGACCACAAAATGACATAAGAGTGACTTTAGAGTTCAGAGGCACATACAAATCCTCTACAATAAAGAGACGACGACCAGCATTAGTACTAGTGGATGGAGCAATCATATAGCAATTACCCCAAAAGTTGAAAACCTCTCCATCTAAAGGAAGTGGTCCTCTATTCCATCCTCCATATCTTCTTCTATCATATGTTTGTACTAAAGAACGATCACAAGCTGGCAATGGATAATCTCCAACCATTTCATTCTCTAAACTAGGAGGTAGAGGATTTCTAGAAACCTCTGCTTGTAATTGATGAACAACAAGTCCATGATGTGTACGAGGTATATTAACATTATGAGAAAAATTATTATCATCATCATCATCGAGCAAGTATTCCTATATATCAACAGTAATTTGATTTTATATATGGTTTTTAAATAAAATAATGACATTAATATATATAGAAAATACATACCCAAGCATTATCACGTTGACAGGTGATGATGCACGCTCAAAAGTACCATACTCTGCCTCATGTTCAATACATTTCAATCGTGGTCTTCGATACGTGCCATAACAAGAGTTACACCAACATATAATATGCTCTTCATAGTAAAATTCATTATAATTCCTATCGGAGGACACATGTGAAGTTGTTGCATGGGTAGGAGGTGGTGGATTACCCTCGGATTGATCATAATCTGCACATAATAAGAAACAACAAAAAATATAAGTTATGTATCCATCAAATATATTTAAAATTAAATGTTTGATATACTTATAGTATAAAGTCGTTGCACGATGAGGAGACGGTGGTGGAGTTCCATCTGATTTATCAGAATCTACAAATAATGGTATTTGATATTAATAATCTGATTATCTACATACACAAAAATTCACATATACATATTTACACATACACACATATTCACATATACATATTTACACATACACACATATTCACATATAAACAACTACACATTATTGTGGGATAAATGCATGTATTTTGTATGAATGAGTGTATATGCATGCATGTGTGTGTACGTATATATGTGGATATGTATGTGTGTGTTTATGTTATATGTATGTATATGTGTATATGTATACATATATATATATGCGTATATGTTTGCATGTATATGTGTATGTGGGTATGTGTATGTGTATGTGTGTGTATATATGTGTATGTATTCTGATTTGTTTTTCTATTTGAGATTAAATTAACAGGAGATATTGTATGGTGGAGAAAAATAAGAGGCGAGCTAACATACCACCTAAGACATGGCAGTTTTTTCCTAGAGAGCTATGTCTTCAGGACTCATTTCCTCAGCAGAAGGTACACAAATTAATAGTTTATATTTATAATTTTTATATATTGTAGTAATTTTTTACATTTAATTTATGTATCTTTTTTCTTGAATAAACAGGCTGCTACAAAGAAGAGAGTGGAGTCGGGCCACACATCGCACCTAGGCCAAACGGGCCATAATGGTTTTGTAGCTACATTTGTAAGTATATGTGTTATTGTGAGTATATTTTTTATTTTAGTTAAAATGCAAGCAACTAATCTTTTTTATTTGTTTCAATGCAACGGAAGGATTATGCCCGGTATCCTACAAAACATGAGATCGAGTATGCTACACATTTTGGATATCGGCATTTGAGCGAGTATATGCAAGATCATCCTGATGCTTTTGTGATTATTTTTAAATTTTAGATAATTATTTTATTTTTATGAATGGTTTAATTGTTTTATTTATTTATGTTTGTTATATGTAATACAGGAGTATTATGGAGAGACAAATATGGATGAGGTGGAGAGATAGACACAAGAGGGACGATCTCGATCATCATAGGGTGATCATGACAATGAGGATGAGGAAGATCAGGATGATCATGTTTGAAAAAAAAGACTACCAATGCATGCGATTGAGCATCTCTACCATCCCAACAAAGTTTCTCTACAATAGGTGTAAGAACAACTGCAACAGTAGGTGTAACAACAACTGCAACATGAACAAGAACCGGAAGAATATCCCCATCTTCAATACCATGTGCATCACCTTTAGTAATTGTATTTGCAAGTGTAATAGGAAATTTTCCAACACCTTGCACAATATTCCAGAGTCGTTTTGCAATCAATACACGACACATCATATAAGCCCATAATGGGTAATTCATACCATGCAACTTATCTTCAATAGCCAACATATGAAATACATCACTAATTTCAACCATGGCCATTGACTAAAATACCTTGATGGAGAAAAATGATTGTATCTCAAAATGAACAGAACTACCCTATCAAGTTCTACTAAACCTATAGAAAACTTTGCGGCACTTATAGTGGCGAATCATCTTTGACACAAAAAGACAAAATTGCCTACACAGACACTATGATAGTGCACTTGGAAGCCAAAACGAGCTCAAATTGTGAATTCGACAGCATAAAGCAAAGTTGCTTTGAAATCCTAATTGTTGTAAGTATGCTCACCAATTTTCGTGCAATTATGAGATTATGACTGGAGGGGTGTCAACAATACCTTACATGAAGTGGAAACTTGCTCTGATACCAATTGTTGGAGTTTGAGGTTTGCGAAATCATGCAAACATTGCAAGGAAGAAGAAGCTTGGAGCACAACACACAATACGGAATGTATTACCAAGAGAATATACAAATATAAGTGAACCTTTAGGGTTATAGGCATATATACAAGTCGAGGGAAACAAACCTCCTAAAGAGAGAAAAAGTGCCTCGGGAGTCCTAGTGTGTTCACTAACATCACTACCTAAATATATCAACAATTTAGTAATACAAACAAGGGTTTGGCAATGATAAGATACGTGTGAATGAACCACCTACAATATCCATAATCACACATAGAACCTTGACACTTCTTTCATGTTTGTAGGCCTAGAAAAATCAACAATGAATTAAAATTTTATCTTGATTAGTTGAAATGCCGTTTTTGGAGACAACATCTACCAAAATTTTGCCTTGATGCACCATTAAAACACATTTCCCAAGATTCAGACACACATGATATTTCCTTTATTGTGCAAAGATTTTGTGTAAGTCAAGCATGTGAAAGATGTTTTGCTCTACATATGAGCACGCGTCATCCATGTACACTTCCAAAAATTGTCTTAGAAAATATTTTAATACCTAATGCATAGAGCATTGTAAGGTAGTAAAGGATTTGGTCAAGCGATGTCCCAGTCAGTGGCAAAAGTTTTTTTGTATTGGCTTTCTAGAGCAATCCCTACTTGATTGTAGCCTGGAAATCCATCCAAGAGGCTATAGAATTTGAAACAAATTTTTGATGTAGTTTCGAAGATCTCATTTGGCTCCAAAACACACATGCACACACACATAGAAAATGATTGGATTCTCCTCCCATCAGTGCTTGACACACACCTAAAAAATGACATTATCATATCTCTCTAAATCCTCTCTTCTATGCATATGGAATTCCTTGCCAAATGGCATCATACAAATGCCTACCCTTTGATATTACATGTCCTTTTCCTTAAAATCATTTTTATTTGGAAAAATATCAATTAAATGTTCATGATGTGGAAGAAGGTGATTGGACTCCCTTGAAACCCATGTAAACTACGTACATGATCATCTATGTGTGTTGTTTTCCCATATCTTTTTGCTTAAGGAGTCTCATATGAGATCATCACAAAAGTTGGAAAATCGTTTAGGTAGGGCGTATTATCTTGCATATACACTTAACTTCCAAACTATTACTCCCATAATATCAAACATCATCTAAGTGACATAAGTCCATATGATGATTCCTCTATGGAGTAAAATATGAAAGATAAGTTTCAAATACCAAGCTACATAAGTTTGAACAAACCATAATGGAGATAATAAACCATATAGTCCTCTAAGATATAGAACAAAGACCCATACGATTGTGACTCCAAACCATTCTAGAGCCAATATGATAGACTTGCCCTATGCTTGAAGATATTCGTCACCTTGAGTATGTTGAGAGTTCCATGCTTCAACCTTTTGTTCTAGTTGAGGTTCACTCTCATGAAAGCTCATTTATCGCACATGCAATAATATTTTCCCTCAACTCCATATAAGCAGGGCCTTAGTCTACTCTCCAAAAGCTCATTCACTTAAGATTTTGGCAAGAATGCCCTCATTCTCCTCATGGAGTCTCCATGCTTGTTGAAAGCCAATAGCTCATTTCATAGGTACAAGGTTCCATAGGTCCAACATTTACAACACAGTTTTCAGCAATCTTCCAATATTGACAAAACATAAACATACCACATTCAATCATACAAATGATGAGGCAAAGATAAAGAGAGACTAGACAACATGTGTAAAGTGTTACGTAAGTCAAGGCTTACTCACACTATCATATATATCAATGTCAATTTACAATGTGGGAGCAAAACTCTCAACCACTCTATGTGAACAAAAATAGATGGAAGAGTGAATGTACAAATGTAACAAACATATTCAGATGTATGGATATAAATCTGAATATACATGAGATGTGTGACCTAATAGGTTGTAGAAGAGTGAATATGAGTGACCGAAAGAGGAAAGATCAGTCTAAAATTGAAAGTCAGCAAACCCTCATTTGAACTTAGTCTATGGAAGACCCTAAGTCAGATACATGTGTGAAAAGATCACATACTTACAAAAGTAGCAAAGAATGCTAACAAGTTTGCTGTCCAAAATCCTCAAACTCATATGAACATATCTTCTCTAACACCTCATCCAAATATACATAAAGCATATACATACTGATTCTCTTGTACCTATGCCCAATAGGACTCTTCGTGATATGGATGTTACTGCCTCCATAAACTTCAAGTAGTACCTGTGTGCATAAAGAGAATATGTACCTGAATTCTTAACGTAAGATGTAAATCTTATGTTAACCACCATCCAATGTCTTTGAAGTAAACTGAAATCTTCATGTAGAAGACAATCTTCAAATACACCATGTAGATGGCCGGTCCTCACCACCAAGCTGCTAATGACCAAGTCCTCTCCATGAGCAAGAGTGTGAGCACACTCTTCTCTTTCAAGAAGAACTCCATAGCCGCTCCTCAACATGCTCCAACAAAGCACCATGGCTGCTCGCACTACCTCAAAGAGGTACCAAGCTTCCAAAGCTTGTGTTGTAATAGGTGAAGGATGCATATAATGAGCCCATGACTCTTCTTATATAGTGTTGAGTATACTTTGAAAAGCTTCTCAAAGTCACAATAATAAAGCACAATCACTACAATCTTACGATCTTGAAAATCTCTCCATTGTAACGATGTTGAAAATCTCTCCATTGTAGAATTTGCAATTGTTCGTGATTTTATTAAACCAAAAGCAGAAAATCAAAATAACTTGTGAGCGCACTACACCGTCCAGGATTTGAACCCACGCCACGTCGTTGGGAGGCTTTTGTTGTAGCCAGCACACTAGGCACTTTTGTTTGTACAAGAATTAGAAACAAACTCTACAAATGTTGTTCTTATTTGAGCAAAATTGATCAACTTTGACCAATGGGACATTGTTTCCAACAATCCCCCTTGAAATCTCATATTGGTACAAACTGAACTGGATAGTAACTTTAAATATCTACAAAATTCATAATCACAATCTGCAAACTATCACAATCGGCAAACTGTCACAAGCTTGAAGCTTGTACTCCTGAATTGACCTTCAAACCTTTTCTTCAAAAGTTCTCTTCAAAACTGAATTTGAATTTCCTTCAAAAAACCTAAACTTGTTGAATATGAACCATAAAACTTGAGAAAATGTGCAAACTAGATATCTAATAGTGTACACATCAAGCAATCACTACTTGACATCAAATGTAGCAAGAATTGTCTTTAAACCTGCTATCTCATGTTTTCTCAAACCTGAAAACATACACTAGGATCCACATATTTTGCATTTACCCTCCAAAAAGGTTTCTCAACATACTTCTATTGTGTCATGTAGATACACTAAACAAAATAAAAAACTAAATCTTGGAACCTGTGACTCACAATTCACAACTTGTGTATTATGAACACTAGCTGATTCATCTCTGACTGTACTCAAGTCAAGTCAACTCAAATCAATTGAAATCAACTAAAATCAACTAAAATCAACTAAAATCAACTAAAATAACCTAAAATCAACTAATATCAACTCATGAGTCTTATCAAAATATCATATCTATGATATCATCTTATCTTCATCCTTGTTCAAACTGTAAGTCCTTCATACCTCTTTCCTTCAGAACGTGGTATAAACATATATGTGTGCACCTCTAAAACATACCTCTCTAAAATATCAAGCTTCTCTTCAATAGAACTCTCAAACCTTCTCCTGAATAGGAACACCTAACAAGAACTTTCTCTAAACATTCTCTTTCTTCCTTCTTCTTTCAAAGCTGGAACATAAAGAGAACCTAACAAAGGAAATATAGGAATACATGAAGGTATGAATCTGTATTCTTTTACATATGGATGAAAATAAGTCTTCATGTTTCATCACCCCCTGGATGACTTAACACTAGTATCCTAAATTCTTCAAATATATCAAACTTTATGAAATTTGGAACGTCTTCCTTCTTTTAATAAATCTGATCTTTAGTGATCAAATACTTGTATCTAAAACAAATAATCTCCGAACCCTTTTTATTAGCATTGTAGTTTCCAATAGCTTTCCCTGTCATTCCTCACCTTCCCAAAAATCTAGAATAAGGTTAGCTGATCCAATAAAACCTTGCTAAAAGCATTTTAGGATTCATAACCTTCTGCAACATAACAAGTATTTTTTTCTATTTATTGCAACACAAATGTGATAGAATTTGAATCTTTGACTTACTTCTTCCAATACTAAGAACTTTCTCAAACAAAGGATAGCCAACTGACTCATAAATATTCAAGATCATTCAAGATCTTTCCAACAAAATACCTGTGTAGAATCTGCTCTCATCAAACCTTCATGAATGAATGTTTGATTTTCTACTTGAATGCCTCCAAGTGTCCATGCTTCTCACAAAGTTGTAAAACTTTTCCCAAGAATCTGCAACTCCTACTTGAAACATAAGTGGACAAAGTTCTCACCTTGAGAACTCCAAAAGCTACAAGTTGATACTTCAAATCTTCATATTCTACTCGGGTGAAATCTGATAGTACCTGCTTGATTTTCTTTTGGCTAACTCCACCTCTCAATCAAATAAGAAGATCTAATGGAACATCTTTTTGAATACAAGTATGTATCCAAAATTCAAGACAATCATAAAAAGTAGATTCTCCAACTTACTAGTACATCAAAAAATCTGAAATTTCTAAAGTTTTCTGAAAATATTGAATATGAGGTAACCCTCCCAAACATAAAACCTCAACCCAAGTCTTCAACATTTTCTACAAAAAACTCTTTTACCTTAAGAGTTTAGATAAAGAAGAAATATACTTCTCTGCAACTTGTCATATACCTAGTAGCTCTGTATCGGCACTCCAAGAATTCTTTAAGGGAACATATAAGCTCCTTGCTTAAAAGCTTCAACTAAAACATAACTCATATATATGAGTCAAAACATATATCTGCTACTTTTCTTTCTCTCAATGCAATTCTTTGTCAAATCTACTAAATCATGACCAAGTGTAATGCAAAACAAGAAACTGCTTCTTCTTTAGACTATCTTCATACAAGATGTTCTCGTAGACTTGTCTTTAGATGTAGAGGATAAATTAAGAAAAGTATATGGGAAATATATGAGAAAAAGAAGCCTTACTTTTCTTTTGGAAATGATGGACTTTCTTCTTTTGCATCTTTCTTCCACTTGATGATGTCAACATCTTCATACTTCTCTTCCATACCTTTTGTTCTCTTCATCTTGAAGTAGCAAGCACTCTTAACTTCTTTAAATGAATTTTCTCTTCCTCTAGTACTAAGAGTAAGAGACAAAACAAACATGGTATACAAATGGAAGTGAACATTGAATCATGTTTTATCATCTCCTCATATCTCTTGAATCAAAACTTTGCTTCAAATGTGACTGATATGACTGAATTCACCAACTTTTGCCTAAATGATGAATTACCTTTCTAGAGTTACCTTCTCTATACCAAATTCTATACCTGGATATCCAACCAACTTACAACAGAAAATTGGCTGAAAACAAAAACTGACGCTCTCCACATTTGTCTTCTTAGATGAGCTTTCTTGCCATGAAAGAGATCTCTCAAAACTCTCTAGAAAAACCTCTAGATACCTGTTTTGTTGTAGCCTTTAACTTTCAAATAATGAAAGTCTATAAAAGCATTCCTTGAATCCTTCAAATCCCTTCATAACTGCTCTTCTAATATATGACATGTAAATGATAATCAGATAGTAGAAACTGATACCTGTGATCTGATGTTGAACTTATTCCTTCATCTTATCCAAACCATTGTTCTTCCTTGAATTTGACATAGTATTCTCTTCATCAAGTCTATGTCCTCAAATAACACTTTTGTAAAGTATTTGCATATTCATTTGCTAATAGATCATCAACTTCATACTCCACATGTGATGAATAAACATGTGACTCAATTGTCTAATTCTTAAATCTCTACTCATCTAGATTAAGTGTGTATGTCAAATGTCAAATGTTAGAAGATGCTCTTAAATCATATTTTGTATACCTGGAAGTCTGGGAACCAAGGAATCTGAGAGCCTGAATAAACTCTGATATCAAAACCCTAAAGCTCTGATACCAAAATTATAAAGCTCTGATACCAAATGTGGCAGGCCCATAGCTCATATCACAGGTCCAAGGTTCCATAGGTCCAGCATTTACAACACAGTTTCCAGCAATCTTCCAATATTGACAAAACATGAACATACCATATTTAATCATACAAATGATGAGACAAAGATGAAGAGAGACTAGACAACATGTATAAAGTGTTACCTAAGTCAAGGCTTACTCACACTATCATATATATCAATGTCAATTTACAATGTGGGAGCAAAACTCTCAACCACTCTATGTGAACAGAAATAGATGGAAGAGTGAATGTACAAATGTAACAAACATATTCAGATGTATGGATAGAAATCTGAATATACATGAATAAGACCCTAAGTCAGATACGTGTGTGAAAAGATCACATACTTACAAAAGTAGCAAAGAATGCTAACAAGTTTGTTGCCATAAATCCTCAAACTCATATGAACATATCTTCTCTAACACTTCATCCAAATATGCATAAAGCATATACGTATTGATTCTCTTGTACCTATGCCGAATATGACTCTTCTTGATATGGATGTTACTGCCTCCATAAACTTTAAGTAGTACCTATGTGTGTAAAGAGAATATGTACCTGAATTCTTAACATAAGATGTAAATCTTATGGTAACCACCATCCAATGTCTTTGAAGTAAACCGAAATCTTCATGTAGAAGACAATCTTCAAATACACCATGTACATGGCTGATCCTCACCACCAAGCTACTAATGACCAAGTCCTCTCCATGAGCAAGAGCATGAGCACACTCTTCTCTTCCAAGAAGAACTCCATAGCCGCTCCTCAACATGCTCCAACAATGCACCATGGCTGCCCCATGTGCTAAGAGCACTACCTAAAAGAGGTACCAAGCTTCCAAAGCTTGTGTTGTAATAGGTGAAGGATGCATATAATGAGCCCATGACTCTTCTTATATAGTGTTGAGTATACTTTGAAAAGCTTCTCAAAAGCACAATAATAAAGCACAATCGCTATAATCTTACGATCTTGAAAATCTCTCCATCGTGCATAAAATCAAAATAACTTGTAAATGCGCTACACCATTCAGGATTTGAACCCACGCCACACCGTTGGGTGGCTTTTGATCTAGCCAGCATGCTAGGCGCTTTTGATTGTACAAGAAGTAGAAACAAAATCTACACATGTTGTTCTTACTTGAGCAAGATTGATCAAATTTGACTAATGGGACATTGTTTCCAACAATGCTCATATAACATTTTTTGTAAGTTCTTTCCATTTTAATTTACGCATCATGCTTCTATATCTTTTGTTCCTTCATCCATGGCTACTTTATTTTGTGATGATTTTAGATTAGGAGTATAACTTTTCACTTCAACATGGTATCAGAGCATATGTTCAATCTTAGCTTTGGTTTCTTATCATTTTAGTTTCATTCCCTTGAGTTCATATTTTATTTTGGTTTTCATCACTATAGATTCAAATCTTACTTTCTTAACCCCTCCCTTGCTCCCTTGCATCGCATAACTCATTTTCAATACTTGCATTGTTTGTGAGCTTCTTTATGTTTATTTTATCAAAGGCTCCTTGTAAAGGGACTAGACACCATCTTCTTTATTGAAGATAGGACCTTCCCTATAAGCCTTATATATGCAATACTCTCTCAAGCACACAATTCAAGGTCAAACTAGCATGTATTACAAGGAGAGAAGAAAGGCAACAACCAAGATAAGGCTAAAAAAAGGCGGGGTGATCCTTTAACATAAGTTATAATGAGAGGATCCCATCAATGGATCCAAAGAAAGACACATCACCAAAGAGAAAATACAAGCACTATCTAACCCGTGATGTTAACCCTTCTATGTGTCAAGGGATCTCATATGTCCCTGGATCCCCACAAAACCACTTGGATTCCAAATGTCAAAGTATATGTCTTAGGATTCATATGTCGCTACACACCATGGATTCCATATGTCCATGGAATTTAAACCAAGGGATGACATATGTCCCAAAACTAGATCCCATATGTCCAAGTGATGTCTAAGGATCCCATATGTGCTTAGAGCTTAAACCCAATGAACTAAGTGATCCTAAATGTCACTAGTACCCCACAGTCAAAACAAAGGGTTATCACATGGAATCTGCTCTATTGGGAGAGCACCTTATGACATTGTTGCAAAATCTGTTACTATATCTTCCCTTTAGTTTTCCATATGAATGCAAAAAGCATTCCTTATTAATATTTTGGTAATTTCTAAACATCAATAATCTTTATTGGTGCTTAATCATCATCCCCATGACAAAACAAAAACTAGGATATTGAAACTCTAAATAGAAAATTCATTACCCAATCCCTAGCCTCCCTAGTGCCAACAACTAGAACTTCATGTCTAGTCAAAGACCACTATAATTAACAACTTCTCTCCTCGAGTCTTTAGGTAAGACTCAATCCAACCCTTGTGACTAAGTGATAGCCCTATTTTCGTTTCTACTATAGTGCCACTCCTACCCAAATAATCTATACAGTATATAAGCTATCTCAAATCTCATATAATGAAGAAGGCTTTAGGAGTGGAATTTGTTTAACTTTCCCTTTCCCTTTAAAGAGAATCTACCCATCCATAAATGATATCACATACATAGATTTATTCTTTTTTTCCTTCTTAACCTAGAAATAAAAAATCCCACGTGAAGGATAACCTGACTAAGAAGTAGAGTAGAGTGACAACTCTACTTTGAGAAATCTCAACTAAGAGATGTTCACCAAACACCTCTTCTTAGTCTAGCACAAAACATAATCAATGAATGAGTTTTATATAATTCCTCTTAAGATATTCTTATTCTTCTCTTATGCTCATGGTGTAAAGTAAATATACTCCTAACAAGAGAAGCTACCTAAATACTCTCTAGGAGTAACACATACTCAACTACAATCACAAAAATAATGTTTTCCTTTGCTCTATCTATTTCAAAGATGGGAACATAAAGTGAGATATCTTCCCCATTTCCCTTTTCCTTAAAGGAGATAATGATGAATTCGTTTGATCCTCATTTCCACCTCTATCCATAGAAAAGGAGTGCTCAAAGTGAAGTCATTTATTTCCATCCCATACCAAGGGATCCTTCTTCCAATCATGATGTCACATTTTTACTAAAACAATTGTGAGTTCCATCTATATGATGGAATTAAATATATAATATCCAAGTAGATTATAATGAGTTCCATGCCCTTAAAAATAGTATAGTTTGGTTCTAATCAAAATATGATAGTGGATATCCCTTTCAAATCCAAACTAACTAGCTTCTAGGTACAAAGACTAAGTCTAAGTAAACCTTTCTAGATTCCACTTTCATACAGCTAGTGCCATGACTATGGCCTTCCTAACCATCACATGTATCTCATTAACACCCATCAATGCTCTTTCATGAAACCCATTTTTCTTGTCTCCTTTAGTTGGTTTCAATTATTAGTTTAGCAATAAATGCTTCACTACTTTGCTCATGATGTCTAATAATGAACTTTGTAGGTGTACATCATGATGCCTATTGGAGTTTGACATCTACGAAGCACATTAGCAACACAAGGAAGCAGAAGAAGCTTGGAGCACAACATACAATACTAAACGTATTACCAAGTGAATGTACAAAGGTAATTGACCCATCAGGGTTACATGCATATATACAAGTTGGGAGACAAATACCTCCTAAAGAGGGAAAAAAGTGCCCTACTAGTCCTAGTGTGTTCACACACATCACTATGAAAATATATCAACCACCCCCCTAGGAGTGATGTAGTGAACAAGAAGCTGACACTCATGTATAAGGAAGTTCCAAGCTATGTGGAATCAATCCACAAAAGGAAGTAAGCCCAAAGCATTGTAGACAGCTTCAAATTTCTCCCTAGGCAAATCCTTTGTGAAAAGGTCTCCAACATTCTCGCGTCTGGGCACATATGCCAAACTGGTCACTCCACTAGAGAACCTCTCCCTGACATAATGATAGTGCACCCCAATGTGCTTAGTGCGAGCATGGAACATAGGGTTCCTTTCAACTACCAATGCACTCTAACCATCAATGAGGATGGTGGTGGAGGAAGAGTGAGGAACACCCAAGCCATAAGGAGTCAAAGCCACACACACTCAATAATCACTGTGAGAGATGCCCTATACACAACCTCACAATTATTAGTGGTCATAGTACATTGCTTCTTGCTCAGCCAAGATATGCATGAGTTACCAAGCATGAAGCAAAAACCATTGATGGACACACAAGTTTCATAGAAACCAACCTAATTAGAGTTAGAAAAAGCATGTAAATGTGGCAGTAGTGATCCTCCTGTGGGATAAAACAATACAAGTAGGTGATACCACTCAAGTAGAAAAAGATGCACTTAACCTCCTGCCAATGCTTGACACTTGGGCAATGCATAAACTTGCTCATCTATGAGAAAACAAACTAAATATGAGGTTGCATTATGCATAAGTAAATCAAGCATCCAATAGCTTGCTAATAGAGAACAAGATCAAATGCATCTCCAACATTATGAAGACGCAATCGTAAACCTATTTCCATAGGAGTGGCAATAGGTTTTCACTCTTAAAGGCCAAAATAATCAAATAATGTGTCAATATATTTTGTCTAGCACAAAGCTATTCCACCATCAACTTGCATAAAATAAATGCCAAAATAATGATGCAAACAACCAAAATCTGATCTCTCAAATGAGGTATGCAAATAGGCCTTGCAATCAGCAATATGTTTCTCATTAAAATCAGTGAGTGGCATGTCATCAATATAGACAACAATGATGAGAAGCACATCATTTGCACGCTTAACATATAAGGTGTTCTTAGTTGGATTTTTCTCAAAATCATGTGCAATCAAGTAGGCATGTATCTTTTCATAACAAGCACATGGTGCTTGCTTCAAACCATATAATGCCTTTTTCAACCTACACACTTGATTTTCATACCTTTCTAAACAATAACATGCGGTAAAAAAACATACACTTCTTTGTGTAACTCACCATTCAGAAATGTAGTTTTAATGTCCAACTAATGTACATTCCAATCATGATGAGCATCAAGTAGATATATGCTACGAACAATAGTCATTCAACATGTGGGAGCAAAGGTCTCATTAAAATCAATGCCTCTTTCTTGAGCATAACCTTTTCCAACAACCCTAGCCTTATACCCACTTAGTACCAATGGCCTTCTTGCCAGGAGACAAATCAGGCTTAAGCTTCAGCTTGTATACCCACTTAGTACCAATGGCCTTCTTGCCAGGAGACAAATCACATAAAGAACAAGTACCATTCTTCATAATAGCATCATATTTTGATTTCATAACAGCCATCCAATTTTTTGAGTTTTGTGCATCATGAAATAAAACATGCTCATTCTCATCACAAAGACTAGAAGCAACCATAAAAATAGATATTTGATTCAAAAGAAGAACTATGAAAGCATGAATATGATATGATAGAGGTGCATCTAATTTTCTATCTCTCAAAGTTTGCACTATTCATTTTGGCATAGTTTTTGCCTCCTCTATATTAGTCCTCTCATCAACAAGTCCATCATGTAAATCTACATTAGAGATGGAATGATGTGCATCATCACATGAAACTTGTAAAGGCTAAGAAATTGGTTGTCCAACTATAAAAAGAGGCAACAAAGTGTCATACACATCTCTAGAGCTAATAGAAGTCTCCTTGGTACATGAAAGTAATGGATTAATTGCATCTTCCACAAAAACAACACCACAACTAACCAAAATGTGTTTACTATGTGTATGATACAAACAATAGCATTTGATTTATGAATTGTACCCCAAAAAAAAATACATTTCATTACTTTATCATCCAATTTCCTATGTTGTTATTCAGGCACTAATGAATATGCCTTACAACCAAAGACATGCATATAAACAACAGATAGCTTGCGACCATGCAAGGCCTCATATGTAGTGATAGAATCTAGTGTCATGGTGGGACACATGTTAAGTACTTTCCTGTAGACATTACAACCTCAAGCTACAAGCTATGTGGTAAGACATAACTTTTGACTATACACCTCCCCATCTCCATGAGTGACCTATTCTTCATTTCAACAAATCCATTCTATTGAGGTGTATACAACATTGTACACTGATGTTTTATCCCTTGTTCGACTAGAAATGCATTAAAATGAGAAGACATGTATTCCCATTCTCCCTTGGATCATAATGGAGGGTGCCCATTTTGCATGCTCATATATTTTTAGCCAAAAACAAAAACTTTTTGAAGCACATAAATACTTCAGACTTTCCTTTCAGTAGATACACTCTTGTATGCCTAGAAAAGTCATCAATGAAAGTCACAAAGTAAAGGCAAAAAAGGGGGGTTTGCATAGGACCATAGTCATCACTATGAACAAGGTGCAATTTATGAGTAGGTCAAATTGAACCATCTTTTGGGAAGGAGGAACATTGCATTTTTCCAAAAATGCAAGCTTCACAAACATGTTTACGAGGTGCCTCAAGTTTGGGTACAAAGGACACCATTTCAAATTTCTACAGGCATAGCAAACTAGCATAATTCAGATGACCAAAGCATGCATGCCAAAGCTTTGCATCTGACATAGCCTGATAATATTGAATTTAGATGTTGAATCATTCGTAGATTTTGCATAATCTATGATCTTATACAACCCATGACATAAAATACTAGAAGCAATAATAACATCGTTATTTGACAAATCATGAACTATAAATTGATCAACAAATTGACAACAAATCCGTTTTCGGCTAGTGTTGAGACTGAGATTTTTCTTGATCCCTACCACAAACAAAGCATGTGACAATGTAAAAGAACTACAAACTCCCATTATAGGATAAGATGATTTTTTAGCACATGTGACAGTATTCTCTATAGGGGTAGGCTCAATTGAACTAAAAAAACTACACTACAAGGTAGTATGTTTGGTTGCCCCTTTATCAAAGTACTAAACATTTGAGTCTACTACATATATACACTATTCATGACAAGATAGGTCATTACTACAAACAATAATAAACACCCATTCTTCATTCTCTACAAGACATGTTTATGCTAATATGTCCAAATGTAAACCAAAATGCTTAAATTTGTAAGTAGTATGTTTTGGCAATGATATGATGTCCTACTGAATGCATTCATGTTTTTTCATAAGCATCAAGACCTCTACACTTTTTCTTGCCAGTCCATGAAATAAAATTTGAAGTTTTTGATAGCTAGAGCACTTTTGAAAACATCAAACATGGTCAAATGATAAAAAAGCATGGCAACAATATGGCTACTAATACAAATTTAATCATACGTAATCTATTGCAAGACGTGTAAAAAAATTTTAAGAACAATTTGCGAGATAATGCTTCCAAAATGTAGTTATCAAAACTTGCACACCTATGTAAAACTATAAAGGTATATAATTTTCAAAAAGATTTTAGATAATATGAAAATATATCTTTTCTTTTTGTAAGTTGCCATAGTAAGATCAATTTGGAGTCTCGTATACCAAGATATGGCCTCTTGACATGTAACGCGTCAAAAACTAGTCAATAAATGGAGATGGCTAACAAAAGAGAGGAATTGTGATTTTTCAGTGCCCAAAGACATTCTTCCATATACAAATCATAAATTTCTCTCCATAACTTGAGAGAGTAGATAAAGATGGTTCAACATATCTTTCACATCCATAAGTCCTATTTTCCCATATCTTAATCTTCTCCCAAAAAGAGGCATAAGCAAGCGTTTGTCAAGAGTAAATTAAAACTGTAGCCATGGCTGTTTCAAAAGAGTAGAATTTTCCTTTCAAATTTGTATTTCGAAAGATATTTTGAATCCTCAAGGATGTGTGTACTCTAAGTCTGCAAACATGAGATATATGTTAGGGTTTTCAAAACCTAGTGGTTGTGACATCTCAAAATTGGGGTATGTCAAAGAATGAATTAAACCATGCCTAAAATATTTGAAAAAATGATAAAGAGGCCGTCTTCATGGTCCTCAAACTCCATTTCTACCATAGCGTTTCATGAGTTTTACACTCGTGATGGGAGTGCATATGGCATGCTCCATATATAATTTTTTTTAAAATAAAAAGAAGTTCAGCCTTACCCTACTCTCTTGGACTTGTATTAAATAAAAGAAACGAAAAGTACAAGTGAAGGGGACTAGTGCCAATGGGATCCCCCAAGTCCCATAGAGCGGGGGAAGATCTTACAGAGTTTAGATGGCATTACAAAGAAGTTTAATCACTCTCTCGTCACCCTCGTGAGAGACCCACTTGGGTTTAAGCTTCTTGTTGATCAAAAGGAGCACTTGATGATGCCAAAAGGGGGGCGATTTCTTGCAGTTAGTGATTCTTTTACTGTGGAGAAACAATGATTTCTCAACCAACCACTCTTTGGGGGAGTTACCAAAGTTATAAGCACATCTTTCCTGCCAAATCTTCCAAAGGACCCCTTTGATGGCATTCAAGAGAGTCACGGAGCATCCGATCGCTTCTCTGAGTAGATCTTGTTTCCAACTGATATGATTCTAAAGTCTAATTTTCTTGCTCACAATCTGCGAGAGCCTATTGGAGTTGGGACAAGTAAAGAAGATATGAGAAACATCTTTGATGGACCGGTAGCAGTGCTTGCACTAGGGAGGCACCCCACATATTTTGCTAGCCTTAAGGTTGGTCCAAATTCAACGATGAAGAATTTGCCATAAGAGAGCAAAATTTTTTATTTCTATGAGAGGGTGCCAAATAGCCATGAACTTCATGTCCCACCGTAGCCATGTCCACAATAGGCACCACTACTTGTTGAGGTTATCTTGATAAACAATGGTCTCTTTGATGTTCAGGATTTTTGTTAGGCAATTACCATTGTGCCATCTAAGACCAAGTGGGCTCGGTATGTCGTGCCCCATGAGAAGGCAAACTTTAGAGTGGTCTCGGGCAAGATGTTTGCTTTGCAAAGTATTCCATTCTTCATAGATAATGTTGATGCTAGGGTCGATATCCTCAAAGTTGATCCATTGGTTGGTGTCTTGTTTCCAAAGATGTTTCCATTTTCTGAAGCCTTTGTTCCATAGCCTCTTGACATTTCAAACGTTCTAAGATTGCACGATCCGGATGCCATGGATTGGAAACCAAATAGAGTCGTTTTGTCTGATACCGGTTGCCCACTTCCAATCTTCACTTATTCTTGTGAAAATTTTGACTTTATTGCAAACCTTCCATGAGGAGCACACAAGATGTGAGCCTTTCGGGGAAGACCGGGATCTTGCAAATAAAAGGGTTAGAATGTCAAGATTCTTCCGATTTGGGAATCCCATAAAATTCAATGTGTTCTTATTTCTAAAGATCAACTTGGACCACGTGGCCTCCCCATTGCACCACACCTTAATCATCCATTTTGCCACAATTTTGTCATTCCTTAATGTCTTTGGTAGGAGCAGACGGACCAGTTGATTTTGGGCACTCCCCTCCTATTGTGGTCACTGGTCCAAAGAAAGTTTTTGCAAATACTTTCTAGTTTGGGTAGCTCTTTCTCTTTTGTTCTTCAACAAGAGAGGAAGTAAATGGTAGACAAAATGAGGAGCATGTTGATAACCATTGCGCGATTAGCGAGATTGATTTGCATACCTCTCCAATAGTTTAGCTTGCTTTTGAGTTTGGCCAAGATCCAGTTCCACCACTGCTCCATTGAGATACCAAATCCTAAGGGAATCCCAAGAAGCCAAAAATTTTGGCCCTCAGGAATGACTTGATACCCATGCAAAGAGAAGGTCAGGCAGGATCCCAACAATAGCTCTAAAAGCAGTCTTAGAGCGGCTGATTTTGGATCTAGAGGCTTCACATAAAGAATCCATGCACCTCCAAAACCTTTCCAAGTTCTTACTATCGTTGTGGAAAAATGTGTTCGTATCATTGGCAAAAGATCTCATGGTGATCTCGTCATGGTCACGAGGCAATCGAAGGCCTTTGATATTACCTGCTTCCACTTGTTGATCCACCAATCGACTAGGCCCTTCCATATCAATGGCAAAGAGAAGGGGAGCCAATGGGCACCCTTGTCTAATTGATCTTCTTAGTTTGATCACCTTCATCAATTGGCCATTAACATTCATTTGAGTTGACGCATTTTCTAGAAGGGTCAAGATCATCTTGGTGAATTTCTAACTGCATCTGAGATCTTTAAGTGACTATAGAATATAGTCCCATTTGAGTCTATCGTAAGCTTTGTCAAAGTTGATCTTGAGGAAAACCACATCTTGTCTTGAATCATTCACAAAGCGGAGACCTTCCCAGATATCTATAATGGCTTCCAATATTGACTTGCCTTTGACATAACCTTTTTGGTTTTCACTTCTCCATGCTCTCAGATGGCTAGAAATTTTGTTTGCTATGAATTTGGTGATGATCTTATATCCCATTTGGAGCATCGTAATTGGACCTTAGTTCTCAATTTCTTTTCCTCTTTTTGTGTATTAACTTGATGATGCCATTGTTGAGACAAGTCGGAAGCATGCCAAACTCGAGCACCTCTTGCCAGACTAGATGAAGAGGGGTGGCAACCACCGACTTGAAAGACTTAAAGAACTCATTAGTGAGCCCATCCACCCCCCCAGCTTTTACAACTAGGGAGGGCATCAATGACTTCAATGATTTCTTCTTCAGAGATAGGGCATCAAGTAGGGAACAAAGGTTGAGTGGGATCCTATGAGAGGATACCCTAGATATGGCTGCCATGTAGTCCCGTCTATGGTGGGAGAGGGGGGGTTGAGATCCCTAAGAGTCTCGTAAAGTACTCTTCAATGATTTTCAAAATTTTGTTCTTTTGTATTGCATACATCACCATTTGAGTCTAGCAATAGAGGGATCGATTCTCTATTTTGTTTCCTTTTAAGGATGCACCACAATGTCATCTCTTTGGTGGGTTTGTCGACTTTGCCAGCCCACCACTCCTTAAAGAATATTTGTAAATTTTTCCTTTGTATTTCTTCCTCATATCTCAGTAGCGCCTTGATTTTTTGTAGACCTTCTTGGGATTGATCTTTTCCTTTGTTCACCTCCTCCTCAAGTCTCTAGATTCTATGATATAGAGCTTCTCTACATGCCCACCGAACACTCTCGAGCATCTTTTGGTTCTTATCGTGATATGGCATGAATTTTTTATCGCACATCTCCAACACAACTGGGGACAAGCAGGAGGCAAACACCTCCTTCTACACTTTAGCAATTTCTTGATGCATGAAGGGGAGAGAGAGAGAGAAGGAGCTCATGCAAGCATGAAACTAAGGAGCCTTATGGATTTTTTGTGAGAGGTTGGAAAGCAATGATGATCGGGTAGTGATCAGAGATGGCAAGGTCAATGCGTTATGAGAGGGAGGGGTGGCCCCATTGATGAATAATGTTTTGAGCAATGTAGCTTCTATCTAGTCTAGCTTTCCTCAGGTCCTCGCCTGCTTGGAGATTTGACCATGAGAAGCCTTTCGAATCTTTGAATTCGACCAAATCTAAGTGCATTTTGGTTTTGTCCCACATTTCTCTCTCCCAGCTATAGATGACCCGGCCCTTGCCGTTCCATCTGTCCACAAGGTCCTCAACCAATAATCCATGTTTTAATTCCCTTCTTTCCCTCTCGCAAAATGGGGATTCATCAATTTTAACTCATGGAAAGTAATTAAAATGATGGGGGGCATTCACAATCCTTTACTTTTCTCATCCTCTGCAAATTCATGGTTCTTATGAGCTCTCGATCATTTTTTTATAAGGAACCCCATGCATACTTAATTTCCCTTTAAAATTCTCACATATAACCTATTTCCATCTTACCAAGAGTGAGATTTTTGATGTAAAACCAAACATCCGAAGTACCTAGAATAAATTTACTAACATCACCTTCTTGTTAGACTCATGAAGAGCATCAAATGCGGAGGTCAAAGTTAAACAATACCTCACGCACAGTGCATGTGACCTGAGAGAAGCCTATATACTATCATATATTTCATTTGTATGTTTTCCTTGAGGTGGAGATGAGACGTAATCTCACTTTGCCTTTGTTTCTACATCGATGGGGGCTCATTGAGGCCGAATTATGCACTATCTATTGGGAGTTTTCATCCTTTTGCCTACCTATAAACTCTAATCCATTCATCCTTTCACCTTGAGCCTTAGCAGACCAAGATGTGCTCTAATATCAATGTAAAAATTTTTTGATGTAGCTTTTGATAGCTCACTTAGCTCCAACAAAACACACACATAGCAAAGATAATTGAACTCTCCTCCCAATGATGCTCCACACACCCAAAAAATTAGATTCTCACCTCTCTCGAAGTCCTCTCCTCTACCCATATGGCAAAAGTACTCTTCCTTGCCAAGTGGCGTCATACTTATGCCCACCATTGTGATATGATATACTCTTTCTAAGTAATGGCTAGCTATCACGGATCATTGCTACATTGACCTTTTTCAAATTTATACATACTCACGACTTCCCATTCTTCTTCGACACCACCACAATGGATGAGGACCCATTGAGTATATTCAATCTCATAGATTAATCAAGCTACCAATATTTTGTAAATCTCTTCTTTGATTGTAGCAAACTAAAAATCATTGTATGTGTAAGGTCTCTGTTTGGAGGGCTTTGTATCATTTCTCATTCGGATCCTATGCACACATGTTTTAGGGTCTACGACATTATAGTCTTTGTAACTCCATGCAAAAATGTATCAATATTCTCATGAAAAATTTACTAGATCTCTCCATTCAGTCTTTGAGACATCATTTCCTATGTGGATGTGGAGTTATTCACTGTTTTCAACTATTATTACAACTTGTTTCATTTTCTCTTTGTTGTCTTAGGATATTCCTAAAGTGACTTCTCACTCGGCATTTCTACCACTATTTTTCAATGTTTTACCTCATATTTCATAAAGGTTTCAAGAACTTCAAGGCCTACAATACCATGAATGTTGGTTTTTAATTGCAATTATTGATTTGTTTTCTGTGTATACCTCACCTATTCCGCTTCCACTTGGTATGCAATCTTTGTTCCTTGGATGGATAAGTACTCATATTTGACCTCTATGAAGTCCTCATCCGAGCTCAAATATGAATCATCCTTAGTTCTCTCCCAACAATCATCATCCATGTTACTTTCCTATGGGCTAGGCTCAAGTTTCTATTCAATGGAGTTCGTATCTATCTCTATGGATTTATAGTCTTCAACTCGTCCCATTTTCATCTAGGGTTTCTTCTAAGACTAGGTCATTGATCAAGATGTTGACCATGAATATATTGTACCGATCATCATCACAAAAGTGCTCATCCACTCATTCATTGATGCACACATCCATCGTAGCCAATATTTAAGCCATGAGTATGGTTCACACTCCTCATCATCAAATACCTTTTTAGCATATTATGGATCCTTTACAACACATAGATTCTTGTTGAGGATACTCCCAGAGAACACCACTTCCAATTTCTACAAGTGAATCAAACTAGTGAAATCCACATGAAACAAAGCGTGCATGTCAAAATTTTGCAAAACATGTTGAATCATTCTTGAATTTCACATATTCTATGAGCTTATACAACCCATGACATAAAATGTTAGAAGCAATGGTATTATAATTGTTTGAGAGATCATGATTTGTACACCTATCATCAATAAATTTAACGACCAAGTCAATTTTGGCTAGTGATGAAATTGATAACACAATAGAATAGAAATCGATACCTCTATTCCTAGAGGGATTGACTAATAAATTAGTATACATTCAAAGGCACATGTGTTTTATTATGTAGAGAAAAGATATATTCAAAGACAACAACTCATGAAGGGTGCGCCTACTCCTAAAGGTCCATGCTATGGATGTGGTGGCAAACACCTCCTCAAGGATTCTCCCAAACCATCGAATACATTTTCTTGAAAGATTGAAGAATTTTGTGTGAGATGTGGGAAAGAGAACTTAATTATAGATTTTTCTTAGAACCCCCAAAACAGTGCTCAAACCTCACTAAAAATTGCTAAGATTATAGAAAGTGGTAGTGGTTCTAAAGGGCAAGTGCTTCTAACATGAGATCAAACTAAAGAACAAGCTAAGGAGCATGATTTTACACAATCAAATGAGGAAGAAAATTCTTCATCTCCTCACTCCATTGATCCGGAGCCATCTAGGGGAAAGAAGAAGAAGAAGAAGAAGAAAATGAAATTGATTTGGAAGCAACGTAAGGAGAAAATTAATAAAATATGGGAGTGCAAAGTAGTAAGTTGAAAAAAAAGAACTTCAAGATGCATGCATTGAGGTTTCTCAAGAAAAATCTATAACATCCAAGTAACAAAACACTTATGAGAAGATGAAAGTAGGTTTTGTGCTAGAAGATCCTCTCCTTGAGGACTTGGAGATGATACGGTGTCGTCAAGTTTGTGGAAAGGAGGGAGAAAGCATAGGCAAGAGCCTGAATTAGATTGTTATCTTACACATTAACTAGCTGCCTCTCTTTAGCATTATATACTTTGACATAAACAGCACCTTAAGGATAGCACATTTTTTTTCAGGGCTATGGGCATCTAGGAGTGCACACAAGATGTCAAGATGAAATGACCTTCACATGAGCTCGGTCATCAATAGTCGTCTTCGGCTGCACAAGCTAGGGAATTTGGATACTTTGACTCTCTTTCCAACATTAAGTTCATCATAGCTTATCCTTCGAAATAAAGCATTGATATGTGGACTCTCAATACTGAGTGCTCAATACCTCCCATAATTTTTTCATAGTCTCGAGGCAATATAGCATTATTGTTATCATATAAAGTTCACATGTAATCAAGCTCTAACTACTTGCCTCATGTAACCATGAACTTCTAAAGGATTGCATATACCCATGTCGCTCGATATATATTGAAAGGTACAAATGATTCATGCGCTCAAGCACACATATGAAGTACTTGTGAAGCATATGCTCATAGACAATCAAAGCTTTTTAAACAAATCTAGTCACAAATAAAATGTGCTAGTAACATATTCAAGCTCAAAACATAAGTCTGTAGTCACCTTGTTAACAAAAAGTGTAAAAACTATGTTCTATATAAAAATTACATAGCTAAACTGAATGTGCAAAATAGTAAAAGATTCTAGGAATCATTCAATGTGCAAAATAGTAAAAGATTCTACGAATCATTCTCTATGCATTCATAGACTACAAACTTGAGAATATTGACTTAAGAGCTCTCAAATAAACTATCATCTCTTAATGGAAGAATGGCTCTCTCTTAACAGGTACATAACATTACAGCCATACACTTCTCGTTATTCTACGTATGCAGACCAACATGAATATAACAGCAAGAAGGTAGAGGGAGAAGAATCCATACCTAACAAGATCATAAACTTGCTCCAAGAAACATGTTCGTGCTTTTCATTCATTAAAGCTACATATATATACAATTACTTGAACCCATTCGTATGGGTATTCATGACTTTCCATTGTGACCCTTCGTAGACCCTTCAAACTGAAGCTTAATAAAACTATAAAATGCCAATGCATACGTGCTACTCTCACACAGGCACACACAATGGACTCGAATCTGTGGGATTTGAACTCAAGACCTACCAGCTAGGAGTATGATGGGCTAACCACTTGCCCCAAAGCCATGGTTGAGCATTACTTCCTAATCCTCCCTCTTAGGGCATGGTTCAACCATCTCCTGCGAGTCATGTCTTGAGTCTAACACTCTCTTCCCCTTCTAGAGATCATTGTCCTCAATGATCAATCCTTGGTCTCCCCTTGGATTGATGTCCTCATCCTTGCACAGTCTCTTGAACCACCTTGTCCTCAACCTTGGTCTCTTGAGCCTTGCCTCTCTACTTCTTGGCCACTTTGCCTACAGACTTGCCTTGCTCTCAACCTTGGTATCTTGAGCCTTGCCTTTCCGCGTCTTGGCCACTTGCCTACGGACTTGCCTTGCTCTCAACCTTGGTATCTTGAACCTTGCCTTTCTGCTTCTTGGCAACTAGCCTACGTACTTTCCTTGCTCTCAACCTCGATCTCTTGAACCTGGTTCTCACCCATGCTAGGTATCTTGGATCCCCAGTCTAGTGTCTCCATTGGATTGTTCGTTCCGAGAGCTTTCCAACGGTATATTACATGTCTAAATCCGACCTACGGATTGAGAGATAGACTCTAATCTATGTTGAACTCACCTTTGAAATCGACACGCACGCCTTCCTTCAACTTCGCCCAAGCCTACTTCCTATGCTCTGATACCAATTGTGGGATTTGAACTCAAGACCTACCAGCTAGGAGTATGATGGGCTAACCACTTGCCCCAAAATCCATGGTTGAGGATTACTTCCTAATCCTCCCTCTTAGGGCGTGGTTCAACCATCTCCTGCGAGTCATGTCTTGAGTCTAACAGAATCCCACACAATGCATACCAATGTCCTAGGTTTACTATATGCAACTACCCTATGAAACATTATCCACCAACCAAATTGCATGGCCCAAATCCATGGTATGGAAGGTAAAAACAATGCCCATAACAAGTCCACAACTAGGAGAAATATGTAATGCAAAGCAAAGTGCCTTGAACTTAATCCAAGTTATGCAAGTACATTACACACAACCCATAGTCTGCCCTCCAATATGCATTAGCATGAAGTACAAAAAATTGCATAATTACATTGCTCATCAATTACATCCTTTTTATATAACTTCCTACAATACATCATTATCAGGTACAGTCTATGTAAATTTGCAAGAGGGACGGATCATCCATTGATAGCATTATCATTGCCAATCTTCACTTCTATACTGCATATTGGGCTCCCCATAAGTACTACAACATAAATCATCAAATAATGATCAAGCATAGCTTGTCTGTTTTGGATTAGTATGATGAGTATCAAATATATGAAGACTCAAATCATCATGAAGGTGTGTATCCCATTGTCCCACATAATCCACCACTCAAAACATGCACACAAAAGAAAAAGAAAATCAGTGAATGCTTCTACCATATCAACGCTACCTCACATTCACAATCCACATGGAGTGCTTTTTCCAGCTTAACACTTCCTCACACTCGCTCATTACTGAAAACAAAACAAATGAGTGCTTCTGCCAAGTTAACGCTACCTCGCACTCTCTCATTACCGAAAACAAAACAAATGAGTGCTTTTGCCGAGTTAACGCTACCTCGCACTCAGACCGTACCACCTCATGCAAGCCCTTATGATCATCCATCATACAACATGCCAACTTATACAATACAAACCGTCATGTGATGAGGGTCTTCATAACACAAACATAGCCCCAGAAAAGAACAAAATTCCATGAATCATGACATGCAACATATGTCGCAACATATTACCAAGGCCAACAGATCAAGCGAAGCCACTTCATAACATAAATCAGGATGTTTATCACTATAAACGTCAAGTGGAGAAGATAATGTGTCCTATACATGACCGTAGGTCATGCCAATATCACCTGGGGATTTGAAAATTAAAACAACACAATGATACAAACTAGAAAAGAACTTCATTTTACTTGCTCTGTTCCTTCCTTTATTATTATTATTTTTAATGTCATGTTATTTATATATATATACTTCTCACTCTCTCTGACTATATATATATATATATATATATATATATATATATATATATATATATATATATATATATATATATATATATATATATATATATATATTGTATAACCAAATTTACTATATTGCAATCCCCGTTGAGTAATTTATAGTCACCATGTTCGAAAATAGCATTGATCAACATTGCTGAAGACCTCGGTATGCAGTGTGCAAGTAGGCATACACAGGCATGCTCAGAACTTTGGAGAAGCCCTCAGTAGATTTCACCAGTAGAAGTGATATCCATTATACTCCCTGTTTTCTCTCTATGAATCCACGAATTGTGAAACAATGCACTAAAGAAATCTGTACTATGCCTTTCAAGAAGTTTTAGAGATCACTAAACTGTCATTCCCACTAAAAGAAATCTAACGCATGAGGGTCTAGAGAGTCTTTGATCAGTATTGCTGGAGCCCTCTAAGGGCTCTTTGGTATCGATAAAGCTCTTTACAACTTGTGAGGTAATTACAAAATTTATCTTCGGAGTCGACTTTCTTAAGGTGAAAAACATCTTTACCAGTGAAGAGGAGGATGGCAATGGATGCATGCAGAAAAAATCATTCCGTTATGCCAAAAAAGTTATATCATGCGTTGTGTGTTCATTCTTCATGTTGTCAATCGATCTAACCCGCAACATGCACAAAAACAAAAATTCCACCTGGCATTTCCTTGCGGTTGAATGCACTTACTTTAATCGACAATCCTTGGAGCTCACAGCAATCGGCGGATTCTCTGCATCAACAGTTGAAGAACTAACAGGTGGATGATGGATCCCAGGCACATACAACCCACTCAGATGACTTTGGAAGGGACTTGACTGCTCCAAAGGGATGCACAGCAGGCCATGGCTGATCAGACACCTGATATGTCCACCTATCTCTATTTTGGAGTTAAAATAGAATAAGATTGCCAAGGCCTATAATGGATTGGAATCCTTTCAGAGGAGGGAAGCTGCTAGCTACAACACCATAAAAGCACCATATGGGCACCGGAAACACCCTATCAACACCGTAAACATCCGTAGAGTGCTACCATAGAAGAGTCGTAAGCACCGGAATGATGCAAGGAACACTGGAATGGGGCAGAGATCACCGAAATGGTGCCGTGATATCACCATAGTATCACCAAGAGCCCGCCGTAATATCACCGAGAGCCCGCCATAATATCACCGTAGTATCACCAATGACCGAAATCAGCAGATTAACACTGGAGCGACCGAATGAGAACCGGAATTAACACCAAACAGGCCTGATGGAGAGTTGCACAAGCACAGTGGGTAGCATGCAGTCATCATCGAAAAGCATCTTCGCACCCCATGACCAAAGTAGCATCGTCCACTTAGTGTGGTATCACCGGAATGAGATGATCAGCGTAGTAGCACCAGAAACATACCGTAGGATTAGTGTGCCACCCGAATCGGAGTATCACGATAGCATGAATCATCGGGTTCACCGGAATGGTGCGGTGCCAGAGCGGAGGCACCGGAATCGGCAACCACCGAAAGCACTAGTTATGAGAACCGCTCACCGCATGGGATGCAGATATTTTGGAAAAGTGATATGAAGGCCATTTAGATCACATCCCAATCTCGAATTAGTGGGGCAAATAGTGCCGATGGAAACACGCCACAAGCCATAGATCACGTGAATAATTATCTCCGCCATGTGAGCAATGATGTGTGCAAAAGCCATGTAAATGTTGTAGCCATGATGTCATATGCGATGAAGGTTCACGGGAGTTTGGCCGGCTCTGTGAAATGAAAACCACTCCGGAAACTGTGCCATCATCTCAGGCATCCCCCAAATGGGCAAGCAAATGGCCTGAGCATTGCCATGGATCACCAGGAATGAGGCATGCATACACATGGTTTTTCACCAATCGCTATGGGCATGGTATAATCGACAAACGATGATGTCGTCGTTTGTAGTAGGCATTATGTAAAAAAAAATGAAACTCGAGCCGATAGAGCCAAGGGGGGGTAAATTCAGATGGCGCCAATGTTAATGGGAGAATGGCTCTCTCTTAATAGGTACATAACATTACAACCACACACTTCTCGCTATTCTACGTACTTAGAGCAACATGAATATAACAGCAAGAAGGTAGAGAGAGAAGAAGCCATACCCAACAAGATCATAGACGCTCCAAGAAACGTGCACACGCTTTTCATTCATTAAAGCTACATATATATACAATTACATGCACCCATTCACATAGGTATTCATGACTTTCCATTATGACCCTTCGTAGACCCTTCAAATTGAGCCTTAATAAAACTATGAAATGCCAATGCATAGGTGATACTCTCACACATCCATCTCCAATTCTCGATAACTAATCACGTACTCCTTCAAAGATCCATGACCAAGTGTCCCATGCAAACCTATCACCTCCTCTGGTGTATCATAGGGCTTTCCAGCAACTGCAAGAAGCTCTCCTCCTGGCCGCAAAACACCATACAATGCGCAGGCAATTGCATGTGTGCAAGAAAAGAACTATGTGTGTGTTTTTCTTAACTGACATGTGAAGCACTTCAAGCGGTGGAGTAGGATTTCACCATGCCAAAAGTTTTATCAAGGCCAGCTTTGCCAGGAAATACCTATCCCTTAGCGAGAGTGGCATCAAGTACAGAAAAAAATATGTCCATGACAAGTAACCACAAGTGAAACAATGTGGAGGATTCTTTTGAAGCACAACACCGATCACGTTTCTTGCAAAAATGGGCGTTGATATCGAACATGAGTATTTCGCTCTTGTTCTTATGTCTTGCCCATATGATTTGTATATTGTGTACCTTATGTTCTGAATAACTGATACTGCTACCTTTGGAAATTTGGAGACCAGCCATATTCATGACCGTTCAACATTCAAATATAGTTTACAAGAGCCAACAATACAAGAAGATATCTACAGGGTTCACCTATTGCCTCTGGTTGTAATCTCAAGAGGGCTTAATGCTCAAACATGTAAGAAGATCATTCGATATCTTAACAAAATGATTTCCCTTCTTCAATGTGTGCCCTAGGCAAGAATAGAAACCTCCTTTGAAATTGATTGTGCTTCATTTGTAACAGAAATGCTTCTTGAATTCTTATACATGTTTGCCAGCATTGCCTTGTCACCTAGCAATCGATTGATAGCCACTTCAAGTTTTTTTGAATTCAAGCCAACATTGTCAAGTATCCTTGTAGCACCAATTTTTTGGAGCACTAATGCATTATCTCTTTAATGCTTGTCAACAACATATTTAAGTGGAACTAATATTGATGGCTTCCCCAAAATAAGCAGCTCACTACATGTGATGAATCCAGCACAGGTAACTATTAAGTCTGCAGCTTCATGGTGTTTGGGTCCCATCTACCACAAAATGAGCCGCTTTGGATGTTCATCAAGCACCCTGAAGTACATATGTGCAACTTGACTAGCTATTGCAATGCTCAAGGAGATTAAACACATAAAATGTCCATTGTCAATAAACATCCATGTTAGGCCATGTCTCGTAGATCTCCTCCAAATTATTCAGCCATAGTTCCTTTAATCTCTCTGCAATACGAGCTTCAAAGATCATCAAGGATGTTCCAATGAAACAAAATATTCCTTCTTTTGTATCCACCATAACTCAACAACTAGTTTTCATGCTTGGAATAGACCTCCCTAGAAAATAGTGTACTTCCCTTTCCCTTCTTATAGCTGCATGTGTCCCAAAATCTCTGTTAAACGCTTGTTCTAACTATCAGAAGCGCGTTTAAACGAGTATTGGGTTCTTGGGAGTGGAAGGGGTCTATAAAGACAGAGGCCCTATGCTTGTTTCCCAAAATTACTTCACAACACAATATACCAAAATTCAAGATTTTATCAAGAATTGGTATCTCATTCTCGATCTTTACGGTTCATCATTTTAACTCTATCAGAGTCTGCCGAACACACTATACCAGACTATCAGTATCGTAATACCAAATTACCTCAGAACCCTTTTTTCGAGTACACACTACTGTAACATTTAACAGTAGTTCAACCTTCACCGAATAGCGCTCACAATCCGTACAAGTACAGATCTCAATACTGAGGACAACACAATCCTGCACAGCATTTTTAAGAACACTACCACAGCTACACAGACTTCACCAAACAATTGGCCGAACATTTCAAGAAAGAGGGACACCACGATATACGTACTTAACCGAACAATCACCACAGAGACCCGCAGAACGACTCTCTCAAGCCACAGTCTGACGATCTACTGGATGTAAATAAAACTCATAGCCGCAACAGAGATCGATAGACAACGAACACGGATACGCACAGTATACTCAGAATACTCAGAAATTAGACAAACAAACACTACAGCAACCCGAACAAGTGTCGATAATACAACACAGAAATGAAACACAGTACTCCAAATTAACCAACTCAACACATAGTAACGACACAGACAATCACCCAGACAGACAGTCTGGTGATTCCACGAATCGTCACTGAACTCACCAACAGATAGGTATCGACAAATAACAAAACAAAAACAAGGACAATATACTCAAGAGGGCTCAACAAACAACACAGTAACGTTCACCCAATCACCCAGACGGACAGTCTGGTGATTCCCCGAATCATTACCCGTGCGTCTCTTTTTCATTGCTTTATATAAAGATTACAAATGTCTTTGTAACAACTTTTCGCGTGTGCGAAACAAGATTCAGTTATACAGTTTCCAATCCGGCAGCCGACTAACACTGGTAGGTTTTTACAAAATTACTGTTCGTCTATAATGCCTTCTAAATACATGTTTCTGGCTAATCTAAAAGTTCGGGCAATTTTCTTCTTTAAAGTTTCTAACATCTGTTTAAGAGTATCCGGTTCTACTAATTGTGCATCTATTCTTACAGAACTTAATGAAATAGCTTCGGTTAGCAAAATTTCTGCTTGCGTATGCAGAAAGGCTTCTTGTAGGTAGAAATCCTTTGATAAGGCCGCATCTCTGGAAACTTTCATTTCTTCCACTTGTTTCTCCATCTTGCTTACTCTTTCTTTTTTATTTTCTAGCTGATTCTCCCTTCTTTCGATCTCTTGATTCTGAAAATTTATGGTTCTGGAGTATGCATCCCTTTCTCTTCGGAGATCTGTTATTAGCTTTTGTGTTTGAGCTTCCTTGGTCAAATAGTGTTTAAGCATGTTGTTGACATCTGATAAAGTTTCGTTTGTTCTTTGGAGTTCTTCTTCTGTTTTCATAGCTTGCTTATGCTGTTCTTGGCTTTGCTGTACTACTTCGTGTAGTTGAACTCTGGTTTCTTCTAATAAATTGCCTAAGGCTACTCTGGCATCTTCTTTATCCTGTAGCTCTTGCTTCATTTGACTGATTTCGGCATTTGCATTATTTAACAATTCGTTCTTCTTTCGGAGCTCTGTCAGTGCTGCATCCCTTTGTGCTATAAATTCTACCTGTTCGGCCATCCAGGCTTGTAACTCCTTCAGCTGTTCTTGTAAGGCTTGATTTTCTGCTTTGGCTACTAGTAATTCTTCCTGTAGGGGGCTAATGTCGGCCTCCAGTACATCTACTTTATGTTGAAATTCATCACGAATATTCTCTGTTACTTGCTTCATTTGCGCAGGTAGTTGTTGTGATAAATTGATTAACATTTGTCCCATATTTGCAAGCTCCGAAAATACCGGGAGTGTTGGAAGCGAAAGAAGAGGACGATGTTGGGGGAGAAGCTGTTGTGAGTTCGGTGGAGAATAGTTTGGGGATGAGGAAGAAGAGGCAGTGGGTTCTTCAGTCAGGATGGGTGGAGTAGGGATAATGCGGTTGAGCGGAGGTTCCGATGGTGGAGTGGGGAGAACAGAGTGAGGTTCTGTTACCTTTTCTGTTGTTTGTTGTGTTTCAGCATTGTCAGCATCTATGGACTCAACTGCTTTCAGAATTTCGTCGAAAACGTCTTTAATGATCTGTTCTTCATCTCTTCGCTTTTCTGGCTGTGATTGTTGTTGCGATGCCTCTTGTGATGAGCTTGTTTCCGATTCAGTGTGATCTTCCTGTTCTTGTTGTCCTTCTGATGAAGACTGTGCTGATGATTCGTGCTGCATAGATGTTGCGGTGTCATGGAAAGTTTCTTCGTCTTGTTTTTCTTCTTCTTTGTCATTTCCTTTGGCTGAATCCTGTGCTTCACTTTCGGATGAACTGATTCTAATTCTTTTCTGGTGGAAGAGTTGATTGAGTTCCTCTTCGTCTTCTTCATCATCTTCCAATAATTGGGCCGACTCTTCATGGTGCAGGGCAGGGCCTCTGGGTGGTGGTTGTGCTGCAAGTACAGCCGGAAAAAGGAAAGAAATGATGTGTGGCAGCCTCTTTTCGGCCAAGTAAATAATTCCTAAATTTCTTGACTGAGTATACTAAACCTAGACATTCCCTTTCGGTTATAGAGTAATTTTTCTCAGCAGGAGCAAGCCTTCGGCTGGCATAGTACACAGGCCGAAACCACTTATCGGTGTGTTGCATTAGAACACTTCCAATGGCAATATCTGAAGCATCAACAAATACATGAAATGGGCGATCCCAGTGAGGAGGCTGTAGGATTGGAACCTGTGTTAGTAATCTCTTTAGAAGATCAAAAGCAATTTGGCATTCCTGAGTCCACTCAAATTATCGAGGAGTCTTGGTTATTAACCTGTTCAGTGGTATTGCCAAATGAGCAAGCCACCGTAAGTGCCGACCATGCCATCTTACTTGGCCCATGAAGCGCATCACTTCCTTAGGTGTAGTGAGCACAGGTGCTTCTAACACAGCTGTAATTTTATCTAGATCCACCTGTATACCTTGTGCAGATACAATGTGGCCAAGTAGCCTTCCACAGGAAACCGCAAACACGGATTTGTTTGGGTTCAAACAGAGTCTGTATTCTGTGCACTTCTCAAAGCAGCACCATAAATGGAACAAGTGTGCTACCATCCTTCCAAATAACGAAAAATCATCAAGATAAACTTGCATAAACAAGGTAAGGTAAGGGGAGAATATTTCCTGCATACACCTCTAAAAAGTACTTGGGGCATTTCTTAATCCAAACCACATTACGGTACAAGAAAAAACACCCCAATTGGTAATGAAAGCGGTCTTTGGTATATCGTTTTCAGCCATTCTAACTTGATTATACCCACTGTATCCATCTAGGAATGAATACATTTCATGTCTTGCTACTCTATCAAGCATTGTGTCAAGAAAAGGTAGTGGAAATGGATCAGGCACCGTAGCTGCGTTCAGCTTTCGGTAGTCCACACAAATTCGCAGCTGCTTATTCTTTTTAGGAACAATAACAATTGGTGAGATCCATTCAGCATGCTCTACTGGTACAATGAATCCGACTTTGAGTAGCCTATCAAGCTTTGCTTTTACCTGTGATGCATAGTTCGGATTCATCCGGTAGTTGGGTTGCTTGGTTGGCTTTGCTTCCAGCTTTAGCATGACCCTGTGTTGATAGATGCGCGGGTCCAAACCTTTCATATCTTTGTAATCCCATGCAAAGACGTCAGAGAACTCTCGGAGTAGCTGGATTAAGTCTACTTGAAATAATTCCGGTAGGCTTTTCCTTATCTTGACAGGACGCGGATGGTCCTCATCCCCTAAATTATAGGTGATCAATTGATCCTCTGGGACATAAAATTGTCGGGGCTTCTCTGTATCGTCAGCTAGCTTAAAAAGTTATTGTAGATCAGCGTCATCTATAGCAGTGGTATCTTCTTTCTTATCTTCTTATGTTACAGGCATCACCGTACAAACTGCGGGATTCCAATTATCTACAACAGATTGTAGATCAATAGTTCCTAGGGAGATCAAATCAATATTATTCTTCAAAAACTCTTCTTCTTCATCATCTGAGAAACCATCTAACATATGAACTGGTTCTGCAAAATATGGTCTAGCATGCAATTCGCAAGGCTGTATAGCATCTAGTTTTACAACATATTTACGATTATTATCTTTGAAAGTGAGTTCCTGTGCAGACCAATCTTGTATGAGTTTAGCTTGCTTCAGCCAAGGACGGCCAAAAAGAAGATTATAATCAAGGGTGGATTCCGGTAATTCTAAGACGACAAAGGTCATCTTAAATGTTGTACCTTGCAAAGTGATTGGCACGTTTTGGACAAGTCCTACTGGATGGACTCTTGATTGGTCGGCCATTCTGACAAAAAATTGAACTGGTTCGATATCGGTCCATCCTAGGTTTTTACACAGTGCGGTAGTAGCAATGTTGACACCAGATCCTCCACCAATTAGTACCTATGTAATTTTATGATTTTTATACCATACCTTAATTAAGGGAACCGAATGATCGACCGTAGAATCAGGTTCCGGTTGCACTGTGCCTGTTGCTGCAGACTCAGGACTAAACTGTTGCTGGAATTGTTGTCGAACTCCCGGTACTAGTGCCAGCAACTGTCCAAGGGGGAGGGTAATGGATGCTTTAGATAAAATTTCCCAAGCTTGATTTGCTTGAATTGTACCTTTCACCTGTTCTGAAGATGATGCATCGGTCACTGGAATTGACTCTTGCTCCTGTGAAATTTCCTTTGACAGTGGAACTTGTGTCACCGGGGTAGGGTCTGGGAACATCGGGGGTTCTGTGTTAGTCCACTGACTAACCTTGTCGTATGTCCTTTGCTGTTCTCGGATGCCTGGTTCAAATATTTCAGCTGCTGGTTGTAACGGTCTACCGGATCTGGTCTGAACTACTGCAGCGTGTGTTTCTACTGGTGTGATTTGTACCATATTAGTCATCAGGTTTTGACGTTCTTTCTTCCTCTGATCATACTCAGCTGCATCCTTACAAAATCTTCTAATGTGACCAAATTCACCACAAAAATGACAGCGAGGTGGTGGCAAATTAGTATTTTCCTGTGCTGGTCCGGCCTGCCAGCGATTTGCATTGTAGTTATTATTTCTCTGTCCTCTGTAATTTCAATAACCTTGTTGCTGGTTGTTTCTCATTTGCGGAGGTACATAATGATTGGCTGGTTGTCTTGGTTCCTGTATAATAGCATTGATAGTTGCGGTTCCCTGCACTTTGGCGTTGTATGCACAGTTTTTGGTGGTATGTCCGGTCGTGTTGCAGATAGCGCAAAACAACTGATTAAGTGCGCAAGTGGCACTAGTGTGCCTTGAATTCTTGCATGTGGTGTAGAACATTTGTCTGGTCAGATCTTTTGCAATATTTTTATTTGCTTTTAACCATTCCAAGTCTTCTGTAAATCCTCCAACCTTGTTTTCCAGCTGCAAAGCCATTGCAATCACTGCACCTAGCATCATAGCTCCTACACAACGTATGATCATAATCTGTTTGAGTTGCGGAGTCAATCCATTGATAAACCATTGAGTTATAACGTCATCCGGTAGGTTGGCATGTGCTGGTGGTAACTGCCTCAAATGAGTCCTGAATAGGGTGGCGTATTCCTGCACCGTTTGATTTATCTTCTATCTATTGTTTTGCAGGTAGTCGAAGATTTCGGTTGGATTCTTCTTTAGCCTGAATCTTTGCAAAAATGCATCCCTTACTGCTTCATAGGTGCCGAAGTGGCTAATATCATATTCTGTAAGCCATCTGGCTGCTTCATTAACCAATGTAGACTGGAAGACAATAGCTTTATACGCCGGATCAGGTGGATGGTTGAGCACTGTGTAGCTTATCTCAAATGTGCGTACATGAGCATCTGGGTCATCCCCTGGAAATCCACCGAATTTAGTGTACGTTACTCTTGTTGGAGTCGGCCTTGGTGGGCATAGTTGTTGTTGTTGCTATTGTTGTTGTTGTTGCTGCTGCTATTGTTGTTGTTGTTGTTGCCCGTTCATTGTGCTGATGGTTGTATTGTGACTATCTTCTGTATCCGGAGGCTGAATATCTGGATCATCAAAATCTGTATCGTCAGCCTGTGCACTTTCCGGTTCGATAATCTTGTTCAGTATGTTTCGAATCTTGGTTTCGAACAAGCTAACTTCCTTCTTGATGTCAAATGTAGGAAAGCTTACTCCCAATAACGGTGACTGGACTAAAGATTCACCAAGAAAGGGCAAATCGTCACCAGAAAATTATGAACTTTCAACAACTGGTACTGGAATAACACCGGAAGGTGTCGATTTTTCACCAAAACAAGGTGCTTTTTCTCCTTCACATATTTCTTTGGCTAAGGCGTTTCTATTCGTATACAAATTCGAATCTTGACCCAATGGTGCTAAATTAACTTCATGCTGCATCCCGATAGATTCTGGAGTTACTATACCTTCGACAGACTATGCCAAAATCGCACCGAAATCTGCCAGAAATGTAGTGTGTTCCACCGGAATATGGCCGGAATCACTACTAAGGTTCTTCACTTTCTTGGCAGTTGGGTTAAGCCTATCTGCGCTTCTACCTCTTGGAGGCATCCTTAGCAAATTAGGTACCCAAGACTGTCGGTTCTTCGGATACATTTCACCGGATCTTGTAACCGGCATGTATCATCTTTTGTACTAATCACGTACTATTACTGTGGATTTACAATCTATAGTCACTTTTCACAACCGATTTGCAATATGTTGGTGCCACTTGCTGATACTTAAGTGCCACCTTCCCACAGACGGCGCCAGTGTTAAACACTCGTTCTAACTGTCAGAAGCGCGTTTAAACGAGTATTGGGTTCTTGGGAGTGGAAGGGGTCTATAAAGACAGAGGCCCTATGCTTGTTTCCCAAAATTACTTCACAACACAATATACCAACATTCAAGATTTTATCAAGAATCGGTATCTCGTTCTCGATCTTTACGGTTCATCATTTTAACTCTATCAGAGTCTGCCGAACACACTGTACCAGACTAGCAGTATCGTAATACCGAATTACCTCAGAACCCTTTTTCCGAGTACACACTACTGTAACATTTAACAGTAGTTCAACCTTCACCGAATAGCGCTCATAATCCGTACAAGTACAGATCTCAATACTGAGGACAACACAATCCTGCACAGCGTTTTTAAGAACACTACCACAGCTACACAGACTTCACCAAACAATTGGCCGAATATTTCAAGAAAGAGGGACACCACGATATACGTACTTAATCGAACAATCACCACAGAGACCCGCAGAACGACTCTCTCAGGCAACAGTCCGACGATCTACTGGATGTAAATAAAACTCACAGCCACAACAGAGATCGATAGACAACGAACACGGATACGCACAATATACTCAGAATACTCAGAAATTAGAAAAACAAACACTACAGCAACCCGAACAAGTGTCGATAATACAACACAGAAATGAAACACGGTACTCCAAATTAACCAACTCAACACATAGTAATGACACAGACAATCACCCAGACAGACAGTCTGGTGATTCCACGAATCGTCACTGAACTCACCAACAGATAGGTATCGACAAATAACAAAACAAAAACAAGGACAATATACTCAGGAGTGCTCAACAAACAACACAGTAACGTTCACCCAATCACCCAGACAGACAGTTTGGTGATTCCCCGAATCGTTACCCGTGCGTCTCTTTTTCATTGCTTTATATAAAGATTACAAATGGCTTTGTAACAACTTTTCACGCGTGCGAAACAAGATTCAGTTATACAGTTGCCAATCCGGCGGCCGACTAACATCTCTTACACTACTTGTTGCACTACTAGAAAAACAATTGCATGACTATCACTACAAGAGCCTAAGGGGCCTTGGCATGAAGTTCACACACTTCATGGCACGGATGGTAATGTTTTTTGCATAATGTAAGTCTACTGCACGATTGCTAACTCGAAATCAAATTTAACGCATTTCAGAAGGAGAATGAGAACTTTTCTTTGATTTTGGAGAGGATCCATCTAAACCTAGTATCTAACCATTGCCACCAAGCCTCAAATCTAAAAGTCCAAACTTAAGTAATGTTGGTTCTCTACCAAAACATTTTCTTCAAAGTTGTTAGTGCGAATTAAGAATTGGAATAAGTTCTCACACTCCCCTGCATCAATGTAAAAACATTTTTGCACCCTAGGCCCATTAATTTCTACATGCCAAGTCAGTGATAAGCTATTCCATTCCTAGCTCTAAGAACGATTTCTTGTTCTTGAAGCACCCATAGGTAGAATGGGGTTGTGAATGGACAAACCCAAAGCTACTTCTACTCAGTTTGCAAATGGGAATCGGATAGAATGAGCAATAATGTGGATGGGATTGGAGTCCATGTAGCAAAGACTTCATTCTTCCCTTAAAAGATAGAGATGCAAAAGAGCTCCAGCCTAAAGGCTTCCCTTCCTCTTCTACTCATTCCTCTGTTCATTGGCGCAGTAGCTGATCATCAAGGCCTTCAACTTTTACTTTTTTGATGTCTATAGGTGATGAGAACTCCAAAAGGGTGGGATGATCTCCTTTCTCCCTCTCTATCAAGCCACAACACCCTGAAGAGCCACACAAGTGCCACCCCTCTATGCTGCCCCATATGACATATAGAAACTCTCTGGTTGCCTCCTTTCAGAATGCCCCTCCCCCCCCCCCCCCCCATCTTGCCTCTTTCACTGCATGTCCCCTTTGACTCTCTTCAAGTCATGAAGTATTGGAATCCTTGATTGAGAGAAACATGGGGCCTATTTCAGCTAACCAATAAGACCTTACAGTAGTGACACATTGCATATATTCCTTGGTAGTAAGCACAACTTCATGGTATACTATGTACTCTGGTGTGTAAGCTAAACCATACAAAGCACTACTTGCATAAAAATGACAAGGCATTCCTGTCCCACAATTAAAAAAATCTCCTACACCTTTCAACCGAGAAACATTGTGAAAATATGCAGAACAAATAGCCTTCCAAACAATGTCCCAATCTGAACCACAAGAAGAAAGAGGTTTTTTTTTGGGGCTTTCAATATATCCAAAATCTATGAGCATGCTACTCGCTTTGTTTAAACCTTTCACTTGCAAAAAATTATCATTATGATCATTACACCAATCACCATGGTACCAATTTGCTTTCCACTATGTGTATACATTCAACAATGTAAGATTATCAGTCTCTGGAACAAAGAACTTTTCTGTAGTTGCATCACTTTCCTCTGCATGATTGTTTGATCTAAAAAAGACCAAGGGTATTGATAACATTGATACTATAGTCAATACCGCATTGAAGCACTACAATTCATCCCCCATTAACAACATCTTTGCCACTAGAGGATCGACGGGAAACTCAACCATCTTCCTTCCACATGTTGATAGATTTCCCACATTATCCAAGGCACCTAGAACCCATAGTTGGTACATGGAATTCATAATATTATCTTATGGAGGAGGATCCATAAAATCTAAATCCAAGAGATTCTCTACATTCAAGGACCTCAATAGTAGTACCACCAAAGTAATTATGCTCAAAATAACTAGGCATAGGTTCACATGTAGTTCTTCCTTGTGGAGACTTCAAATGAAGTGTAGCTGTGAGTAATTGGCCAAGAATTTAGGCTTGCTAATTGCACCAACAACTGCCCCTCAAGCCTAAGATGCTTGAGTCTTTCATCCTTCATTATTTCTTGGAAACCAATAGTTGACTTGAACCTGTTTAATTTGCGTTTATCCAATGTTTTTGTCATCATCTCTGCAGATTGTTGATTGGTTGATACATATGAGAGTTGTATCTCCTTACTCGTGATCCTTTCCCTAACATAATGGTAGTGAACTTCAATGTTTTTGGTCTTGACATGATAGATAGGGTTAGTCGCAAGATGTAGTGAACTAATGTTGTCTCCAAATATGTGTGGAATAGAAGTGTCCAGCCCTAAATCTGAATATAGGGTCCTTATCTACATAGCTTCTTGAGTAGCATTTGCAAGTCCTCTATATTCAGCTTTAGTTGATGAAAGAGCAATTGTAAGTTGCTTCTTTGATGACCATGAGATCAATTTGGTACCTGCAAAGGTAAGATATCTTGGTGTGATTCTCCTATCATCCTCCTTAGAACCTTCCCAATTTGCATCAAAAAATATTTTGACATCTATATTAGATGTATAAGGGTAGTACTACCCTTCATTAATTGTGCCCTTCAAATACTTTAGGATTCTCTTGGCTACTTCCATGTAAGGCTTCCTTGGAGTGTGCATGAGTTGACTTAGAACACTAACTCCATATCATATATCTACTCTAGTTAGAGTAGCATAATTCAAGCTTCCAACTAAGCTTTGATAACTAACCACATCTTCAATTAGTTCACCTTCATGAGAACTTAGCTTATGATTTACCTCCATAGGTGTACCTACAACCTTTGTATTTTCCATCTTGAACTTCGAGAGCATATCTTTAATGTGCTTTCTTTGAGTTAAGGACATACTCTTCTCTATATACACCACTTTCAAACCTAGGAAGTATGTGAGTAAGCGAAGATCACCGATCTTGAACTCTTCTTTCATCTGAGCTTTGATCCTCTTGATTCCATCTACATCATTACCTGTAATGATTATATCATCCACATATACACATAGGTATATGAATTCTAAGTGGTTCCTCTTAATGAAGAGGGAAGGATCTGCCTTGCTCACCATAAAAACTTCATCCTGCACGTAAGTGACAAGTCTATCATTCCAAGCTCTAGGATCTTGCTTCAAGCCATACAAGGCTTTCTTCAACTTGAATAAAATTTTTGGATATGATCGAACTTCAAAACGAGGAGGTTAAGCCATGTATGTCTCCTCTAAAATCCAACCATCTAGAAAATCATTTTTAACTACCAAGAGTTCCCTTGTACAGTTTGTAAGAACTATACTTTAACCAAGCCACTTGAGTCATGGATACAGTTCTCTAGTTAGAATCAATCAAATCCAATTTATTCAGGTCAATGATTTTTTCATTGAGCAGACCCTTGCAACCACTAAAGAGTCTAGGTATCTCATCCACTCAGATGAATCCCATAAAATCTTGGTTTTGAAATAGATCTTGCCAATGGTGAAAGTTAGCTTTGAAATATTTACGCCCTCTGATGGATAACTTGTGATCCATCTTGTAAGCCAACCAACCACAATATTGTAGAGGTCTTGTGTTGGCATAAAAGCAACAGAGGAGTCATGCACAATACGGCAACAAGGCCAAATCATTTTTTCCCATGGATTATTTACAACTCAAGTGATTTTAATCACTACACAAACATTGTAAATCCCGTTTTTGGTAGAATAAACTCCATTTTGTGCAAGCCGAGGAGTCCTCGAGCTTGAGGAGTATTAGAAGTACCATCGTACCAATTTTCATAATTTTTAGACTTCGTTTGAGCCCTCAAATAAGCCCTGGAACCTAATTTTTAACTAGGCCGGACACTAGGTCTGGACAGGGCCAAAACTAGTCAAAAAACTATAAAAAGAGCTAGAGAGCTCATTTTTGGGGTTAGATTGTTTGTGAATTGAGCTTATGTAAGAGACCTTTTGATTAATGCAAAGAACTCCATCGTTCCTCTCCTTGTTCTTGCCTTGTGTGCGCGTGTGTGTGTATGTGTGTGCATGCTTGTGTGCTTCTCACTCACGCACTTGTGCCTTCACTTGCTCATAGTCTTCATACTAGTCCTCACGTCTCCACAGATTGACAATTATGAGGTGAAACTTCTCACGTTGGTACTCACCATTGTGCTAGAGTGACACCAAATTTGGCGCCGTTGCCGGGGAGAGAGCTTCGAGGACGAGCGTGTGATGGTAAGACGTCGAGTTGAGACATTGGAGTTATAGGTAATATCCTTCTTTCTCTTAATTTTTCTTCATTTTTTCCTTACTTTCGCATCACCATCATCATCTCCACCATCTCCCACCTCCATCTCCATCTCCACAAAAAATTTCAGTTTTTTGGTCATATTACACCCCCCACCTCATTTCCCTCATTTCATTGTGAGAGAGAGCGAGAGAGAGCTTGCATGCTATCTGTTTTTGGTGTGTTTTTGAGCTTTTGTTGCAGGAACTTGCTGTACCACCTCCTCCAGCAGTGTGCGCAGGTACGACAGACTCTGCACAGGTCCCGGGACGACGACCTCTGTCTGTCACGACAGACAGAAAAACTTAAAATTTTGTGAATGCATGTTTAGCACGGTAACCTACACCATTAGGGCACTCTAAATCACTAGAAGTTTCTCAAAAATTTGCGTTTTTTCAGTCTATCGCGACAGACACCGTCTATCGCGACAGACACCGTCTATCGCGACAGACACCGTCTATCGCGACAGACACCGCCTATCGCGACAGACCAAAATTCCACGATAGACACCGTCTATCGCGACAAACACCGTCTATCGCGACAGACGCCGTCTATCGCGACAGACAGAAATCCGCGACAGACAGCGTCTATCGCGACAGACACCGTCTATCGCGACAGACCAAAATTCCACGATAGACACCGTCTATCGCGACAGACCAAAATTCCACGATAGACACCGTCTATCGCGACAGACACCGTCTATCGCGACAGACCAAAATTTCACGATAGACACCGTCTATCGCGACAGACACCGTCTATCGCGATAGACACCGTCTATCGCGACAGACACCGTCTATCGCGACAGACCAAAATTCCACGATAGACACCGTCTATCGCGATAGACACCGTATATCGCGACAGACCAAAATTCCACGATAGACACCGTCTATCGCGACAGACACCATCTATCGCGACAGACCAAAATTTCACGATAGACACCGTCTATCGCGACAGACACCGTCTATCGCGACAGACAGAAATCCGCGACAGACAACGTCTATCGCGACAGACCAAAATTCCACGATAGACACCGTCTATCGCGACAGACACCGTCTATCGCGACAGACACCGTCTATCGCGATAGACAGAAATCCGCGACAGACAGCGTCTATCGCGACAGACACCGTCTATCGCGACAGACAGACATTTTCGGCAAAAATTAAGGGGTAAATTTTTGGAAATTTAGGCTAAATTTTGGGCATATTTGTACTCTCAAATACTCATACACTTACAAAGGCCTTAGAAAAATGCATTAAAACCCCTGAAAGGTTCTGTTTGTCTGGTTAACCCCCTAAACCCTGAACGGTCATAACTTTTTCATACGAAATCCATTTTTTGAGCTCTAGGGCTTGTCGGAAAGCTCTTGGCATATACTACACGCCCTCAACTGTTTTTTATAAGAATAACACGTTGATTTTCAGATAGGATATTTGGAAGTTGACACAGAGAGGGGTAGAAACACCAAGGGAGCTCTAGAGGAAATTTCTAGCAATACAAAAGGGGGAACAAGGGTCATTAAAAAAGTGTCTGAAATAAATTGTCTGTCAATTGAAAGGTCAACTTGGAGCTAATCTTGAGACTGATGCAGGTCTATTGAGAAGCAATTGAGAGCGTCCAAGCAAGGGTTTTGCGCAAGCTTGAGAATCAACTTCTCGAGCACTAAAGAGCAAGGTTCAACAAGAAAGGTCAGAATACTCTCAACCCCTCTTCGTCAATTCCTAGCTTAGGCTAAGAACGATTAGAAGTAGGAGTAAGTCAGGGCTACGATAGGCAACTATCAAGTTGAAGCATACCTAAACTTTCAAGCTCAAGCTAAGGGCATAATCCTTGTACTGTCGAGAATTTTAAAGGGAAAGAACTTAATGCGGAACGATCAACTGTAAGTGCGAAACAACATTCAAATATTCCTGACGACGTGATATCAAACAAGACCTTAAACACGATAAAATAACTAAAAAGAACCAAGCGACTAATATAAAGTAACCAGCAACGAGGTTGTACTCTGGGCAAAGAACTGAGCTACTTAGATAGGCATATGAACCTTAGATCAGGACGACATCTAGTAAGGGAGAGACAAAGCCTCAGATCTTCAGAGGCCAGTGTTAACCACACTGCTAGGTCTTGGGCCCAGCAGTTGAGCCACCACTCGTACTACCCTAGCTCTGAGACCAGTGAGTCAGAGATGTCTCAAGGCATGGACAGACCTACAGGAAGTTCAGGAGTGCCTTACTTGCACAGGGTAGAAGGCCCTTACAAAACACAGTTGGAATACCTTAGGACCAACCGATTAGGTGCTAGCATCTATGAGGACGGCCTAGGAAGATCCGTGGTCCATATTAAAAACTCTGACCAATCCATAGGACTAGAGCACCCAGCTGTCAAGTTTGAAAACGGTGCATACCTGGACAAAGAAGGAACCATATACGTAGTCACCAGTCACCCAGATCGGACAGATGAATTTGGAAATGTAATCTCAAAAGCGGACTTAGGTGACTTGGAACAAGGAAACATGGGAGTAGAACCTAGAACACCCCAAGGCAAATCTGTTCTCACTAGGATTATCACACCTGAGTGGGTTCCCCAAGACAACAAGAGCATAGAGTTGCTCCTCAATCGAGAAACTGACGAAGCCTTCTGGAGGTATAAATCTAATCAGCCAACTGATATAGAAACTATCATGATCTATGAGTTTAAGGATCCGGATAGCCCAGGTAGAGTGACCTACTTAGATCGCACTTCGGAAAGGATCTTTGTGGTGACACAAAATGATAGGCATGCTTACACTTGGAAGGGTGAATTCATTTTCCCTCAACCAAGATCGAATGTATCCTATGGTCACCCTGGAGCTGGAACATCCCAAGCTCATGGAATGCAAAGAGACAGAAGTAGAGATAGACTAGAAGTAAGCTTTGCCAATCCAGTGGGCAGAGAAAGAACGAGGACGGAGATGAATAGGGTAGAACCTGAGGTGCTTAGAGCTCATAGGAACCAAAGAAATGTGGATGGATTCCCTCTGCCGAGACCTAGAGAGCACGCAAGAACTCTGAGACCGACTCAGCTAGTTAAGTCCATGAAGAATTACTTTGATGGCACAGGAGATCCCTATGATCATGTGGCGGAGTTCAAGCAAGTCTTGAGAGCTGAACAAGTGGAGGATCTATTCACGCAGTACAATGCCTTCGGTCTAACCCTTAGGAACATAGCACTGACATGGTTTCAGCCATTGGATGAGCGCCAGTTCAGGAGCATAGACCAACTCCTAGAAGCATTTATTATTGAATTCTCCAAGAGTGGCATAAGACACAATACCTCCTCACTGATTCACAGCTTCAAGCAAACCCCTCAAGAGACTGTGAGACTTGCAGGAAGAAGATTTAGGCAATACCTTGAAAGATGTCCTGTTTCGGAGCTACCCACATCTGCCAAACAAGTAGCCTTATTCCTTGATGGATTGCTGAGTACGAAATTGAGATCCTATGTGTATCTGAAAGACCCTAGGACTATAGAAGAGTGTGCACGCATGTGCATTGACATTGAAGATAACCTAGGGGAAGAACTAGAGCTTTCCAAAATCTACAAAGATTCAGATAGTGCATCTAGTCACTCTTCCACGCAATCCACATCAATTGAGGAACTCGCAGAGAAAGTAGCTCTGAAATTAGGGGTAACTAGTAAACAAATCCCAAGGTTTGCCCCTGTGAAAAGGTGCTACACCTGTGGTGGTGACCACATGGCGAATGTCTGCCCCATTATGGCTCAACCCCAAGTAAATCCTAGTAGCCAGTACTGCACCATAGAGCGGAGATACACCAATCACACCGCACAAGATTGCCCATACAACAAGCAGGCAGTTAGGCAACCCCACCCTCAGCCATACCCTCAGCAGGGAAGATACCAGAACCCGTACCCTCCACAACCATATGGCAGGCCACAACAAAATTTCCAACCTCACTATCAAAACCAACAAAGGCCTCAGCCTGTGCTAGCACAACAACCCCCAGCCCCAGGTAATGTGATTCCGGTAAAGTATACTGCTGCAGAAGAGAACCCGAATAGAGCTATAGTCCCTGTAACATCCTTGCTTTCTGAAAGTGACCCGAGTGACCATAGCTTTGATTCTACACATGTTGATAGCCCCCAGGCCTACTACATGCAGTCTCCTGAGCATGGTGAGTCCTATTATAGCAAAGAGACAAACGAACCTAGTTGGGAGTCAGATTACACGAACGTCATGTATGCAAACCCCAACCCTAGGCCTCAACCTAGGCAAGTAAGACCTCCATTCCCAAGAGGACCGTGCTACAGATGCCAAGGAGATCCCCTCATTCGTGATTGCCCCTTACCTCCACTTACACAAAACCAGTCAGTGACGTTCCAAGGCTTCTGCCAAGATTGTGGCAAAGAGCATCTCTTACGAGATTGCCCAAAGAACCCCAATAATATGCCAAAAATCACGCCTATCAATGTTATTGAGTTAGTGGTAGATTCCAGCGGAAGTGTTACTTCCATTGCATCCGTACAGGTAGTCACGAGAGCTCAAGCAGTGCAGCAAAACCAAGGGGTAGGCAAGGAAAAGATCCCAGACGCTAGCGATACTGAGAGCCAAAATAAAAAGAGAACAAGAGCTTGGAGAGATAGCCGCGAACGCATGAAAAGGCAATGGGCAAAGAAGATGAGTGAACTTGAGGAAAGTCTACGAGAAACCAAGGCTAAAATCATAGAGATCACATCTCAACCGCACTCTCACACATTCCCACCTCTACCATCCCCATCACCCTCCATCCCTCCACCCTCTAAGACACCCCACGTAACCCACCCACCACCCCAAACAGGATCAGTATTAGCTGATCCCACTCCTGAAGACATAGACATGATGCTTAAAGCATATCAGGCCAGAATCCAAGAAGGGCCAAACGTCACGGATCATGACAAGTGCTATCCCAGAGCTGACCTAGAGATAGAAAGAACCAAGCTGTGCGCGAAAATGGTTGCATTGGCTCAGACTATGTTTGAAGCCAGTCGCCTTTTCAATTACTCGGGCTCAGCCAAGACGCAATTACATTTGGATGGATTCCTAGAGAAGTTAGAGGGAATAATTGCAAGATCTGCCAAGGAAGAAAAAAATCAAGAGAAAGATAAAGCAAGCAAAAATATGAACCATCCCCCATCGGAAGTTTATGTGGCCAATTCCACTAAACCAGACAACTTCCCCTCCTTAGAAAGAATAGAGAGGCTAATTGCACAATCAGAAAAGGAAGCTGTCCCTCAAAGAAAGGAAAGGGCAAGGGAACGGATAAGCCAGCCTCTTCAGGAAGCCCATGTGCCTCCTCAAGAAGCTTATCTTCCCCCCCAAAAGGCAGATGAGCCTCCCTCGAAAGCTTGCGTACCTCCACAGGTTGCCTACATTCCTTCTCAGGGAGCATATGAGCCTGTTCGGAAAAGTAATAGAATAAGTAACCCTCCCCAGGAAGCTTGTGCTCCAGCCATCTATGAGAACGAGGAGAGAGCCAACGATAGAATAAGCCCTCCTTCCCAGATTGCTTGTGTGCCTAATTCTACGGAGCCAGACACTTCTTCGTCTATGAATCGGTTTGCACCAGACTTCCTACGAGAGATTCAAGAAGACAAATGGGATAACGAAAGTGAAGTCGCCCCTCCCTTTGAACTTGTGGATGATGCACACAACCAATTCCCACAAGACATCCCATCTATTTACGGGGAACATGAGAGTACTCAATCTCACGAGGGATTGGACTTTGAATCTAATTCCATACAAGAGTTACCCCACTTCACAGGACCATGGGAAGCAAAGTCCATCTGTATGAGAGCACCTACAGTCATGGTAAGAAACGAAGATTCAGTCATACCTAGGAAGACAGAGGTAGTGAAGAACACTAACGTGCAGTGTAATCTCAAGTTAGAAGAGCTACTCAAGGTTAGACCTGAATTATGGAAACATGTAGCCAAACAAGTACCAGAGATAGCAAAACCTCGTTCCCAGGTAGGATCCCACAGGACAGTGCCAGAAATTCCCTTGGATAAGATAGGAGATATGTGTGAAGGTGAAGAAGGGAACACCTATCTTCCCATCACCTACCAGGAGTACACCACCAAGGCAATTTTGGACTCAGGTGCAGGAGTTGCAATTGCCACTACTTCCCTATGGAAGCGTTGGGGCAAGCCTGCACTCAGGCCAACGAGAATGAAATTGCAGATGGCCGATGGTCACATAGAGAGACCCCTAGGATTGCTAGAAGGAATAACTCTCACCACTTGTGGTGTCGAGTTTGAGCATACATTTGCCATATGTGACTTCACCAAAAATCATGCCTATGAGATGATTTTGGGAAGACCATTTATGCGACAGTTGCAAGTGGTACAGGATTGGGGAACCAACTCCTTGTATTTGCAACACTTGGGTGTTACGACCAAAGTCAATCTCAAGGATTATTCTCATAGAGATGTCCCTCCTATCCAATGGAATCCCATCCATAGAGCCAAAGATGATATAGAATCGGTGCATTCCATAGGGTCTGGATCCTCATGGATGCATGAAGACACTCACTTATGGATGTGCAAGGTAGCAGTAGAAGAAGAGAAGAGAGAGAAAGCCAAAGAGGTAGGTGCGAAAGAAACCCATAGATCAAGCCAAGACCCAGCCTATGCACCTGTAGTTTTTCCAGATGAAGAATTTGAACCTCATGGTTGGGCAGAAATTTTAGCAACAATGGACGTAGCCATCAATGAAGAACAATGGAATCCTCACTGTGATGAGGATGGCTATGACATTTCAGTCTTCTCCATAGAGCCAATCATGGGAGAGGCAGTTCTAGAAGAATGCGAACCTAGCCCTGATGCATTTGAGGATGCAAGTGACTCCGATCTAGAGTCAATCATTATGGACCCACCATTTGCATCAGATGAAGAATACTTCCATGAAGTAGAATTTCAACCCCAGAGGCATGGAGAGGTTACAAATGATGTAAGATTAGCAACACATGTGACCCCGAAGGAAGAAGGAAAGAAACAAAAGAAGAGAGAAGCCTCACCAGAAGAGGAAGAATCTTTGTTTGAGGTCCCAGAAAATTTTAAGAAGTATGAGATAGATGACAGGAGATTCATGATAAGAATGCCTAAACGAGAGGCACAATCAGGAGAGGCCTATGATAACAAAGAAACCACCAAGAAAATAGTAGTGGCCCTAGAAGAAGGAGAGGAGAGATGCACGTACATAGGCCATGACCTAACAGAGGAAGAAGAGCATGCGTTGATAGCCTTGCTAAGAGAATACAGAGATGTATTCGCTTGGAGTTACAAGGATTTGAAAGGTGTTGACCCCGATATATGCTCACACACTATCCCCATGACCTCAGATGCTAAACCCTCTAAGCAAAAGCCCTATACTTATAACGATAATTACGCTGCTAAGATCAAAGAAGAGATAGATAGATTGGTTGAAGTTGGATTTATCTATGAAATTGAGCACACTGAATGGGTATCCCCCATCATAGTGGTGCCCAAGAAGAATGGCAAGCTGCGTGTGTGCATTAACTTGAAAAAGGTTAATGCAGCCACAATTCGAGATAACTATCCGCTTCCCATCACAGAACATCTCTTAGAAAGAGTGGCAGGCAAGGAAGTGTACAGCTTCCTTGATGGATTTTCAGGCTACAATCAAGTAGCCATAGCCCCAGAGGATCAGCATAAGACAGCCTTTGCCACAGAATGGGGCATTTTTGCTTTTAGAGTAATGCCATTTGGGCTTACCAATGCACCAGCTACCTTCCAGAGGCTGATGTGCCATGTGTTTAAGGAGTTCCTGAGGAAAAACTTAGAAGTCTATGTTGATGATCTTTGTGCTCATTCCAACATTAGACAAACCCATATTCCTGAACTCAGACAAATCTTTGACAAATGTAGAGAATATCAAGTCTGCCTGAACCCAGAAAAGTGTGTTTTCATGGTCAGGCAAGGCAAGATTCTAGGACACATAGTGTCAAAGAATGGCATATCTACTGACGAAGAAAAAGTGAGAGCCATAGCAGAGCTACCTAGGCCAAGGAATGTCAAGGAAGTACAAGCTTTCATGGGGCATTGCGGTTATTATCGCCGGTTCATTCATATGTACGCTGTCATTGCAAAGCCCATGTACGGGCTTCTGACTAACTTTGAGTGGACGGATGAATGTGAGAATTCCTTCCAGGAGCTTAAACGAAGATTATGTTCAGCACCAATCTTGACCACACCAGATTGGAATAAGCCATTCCATGTTCACGTGGATGCATCCAATTATGCTATTGGGTGTGTACTTGCTCAACCTACGGGTGAAGGTAATATGGATCTTCCAATTGCCTATGCCAGTAGACAATTGAATGCAGCTGAACGAAATTACACCACTACAGAGAGAGAAGGCTTAGGCATGGTATATGCAGTTAAGAAATTTAGACACTATTTGCTTGCAAATAAGTTTAAATTTTTTACTGATCATCAGGCATTGCTATACCTCGTAAAACAAGCCATGCAATACAGGAAGATTAGTGAGATGGTTTCTCTTGCTCATGGAATATGACTTTGAAGTTGTGGTAAGGAAAGGTAGGACTCACTTGAGAGCAGATCACCTCTCTATGCTCACATCGGGAGAAGCCCCACAAGGAGTGTCAGATGACCTTCCTGATGCTTACTTGTTTAATTTGGAAGTTGTACCGCAGTGGGCTAAGCCATTGGTACCAGTATTGACATACGGGCCTAACCATCCAGTGGTAAACACACGAAATAGAGAGGTTGTAAAAGCCCAAAAGTACCACATCATGGCAGGAAGTATGTACAAGCACACAGATCAAGGGATCTTGGCTTGTTGCGTAGAAGAGGATGAGTACGCTAAATGGTTGCAATTAGCACATGTAGGTGCACTAGAGCAACACCATTCAAAGCAACGAACTTTACAAACACTAAGAAGACTCAGAGTGCATTGGCCGACTATGGAAGCGGATGTCCAAAAGTTGTGCAAGGAATGCCCAATCTGTTGCACTAAGCCACCTGTGGAACACACCACTCTTTATCAAGTATCCATTGTGCCAGATTGGAGTGAACCACTAGTATCCTTCCTAAGGACGAAAGCATTCCCTCCAGACATGACTCTGGCTAGGAAAAGGAGTTTAGAACAAGAAGCCCTGGATTACTTACTTATTGGTGATAATCTATACAAGCGTGGTAAAGATGGTTACCTGAGGCTATGTGTCCATGAAAGTGAATATCTTAAGATCTTAGAAACTGCTCACCAAGGTGTAGCAGGAGGACACTTTGGACCGGATCGGGTGATCAAGGCAATACTATTTGCGGGTTTCTGGTGGCCTACCCTTCACATGGATGCACATACCTATGTGAAACGGTGTGATGTCTGTCAGAGGACTCAGTATCCTATACGCAAAGATGAGATGCCACTGAAACCTATGATGGGTGGACGTGCATTCTCTAAGTGGGGAATAGACTTCGTAGGTCCTATTAATCCCCCAGCTAAAGGTTCTCATGCGGAATACATCATTGTTGCAACAGATTATCTCACCAAGTGGGTAGAGGTAAAGGCTACGACAAAGAACGATGCTCAAACAACTGCCAAATTCTTGTTTGAGAATGTATTCACAAGATACGGGCTACCTATAGAGCTTGTAAGTGACAGAGGCACTCATTTCTTAAATGAAGTGATTGAAAATCTACTCCAAGAATTCTTGGTAATACACAAGAAGTCTGCCCCCTATCACCCTCAAGCTAATGGACAAGCTGAGAGCACTAATAAGATCTTATGCAATGTACTGACGAAATTAGTGAACACTAAACGCTCTGATTGGGACAAACAGCTACACCATGCTGTTTGGGCATACCGAGTTGCCTACAAAACGGTACTCCAAGCCACCCCCTTTCAGATGGTATTCGGCCAAAACGCTGTGCTACCCTTGGATTTCCTGATTCCTACGTTGAAAGTAGCACAAGAGCACGAATGGACAGGTCATGAGCTCTCCTCTAGGATCTTTGACCTTGAACGATTAGGGGAAACAAGACTAAGAGCCGCTGCAGGAATATATGCAGCCAAGAAGAGACAGAAGGCATATTTCGATGCCCATGTGAAGGATAAGGGCTTGAAAGCAGGAGATCTAGTTTTATTCTATACACTGAAACAACACGCAAGGAAGCTAGAAAAGAGAGGCTACGGACCTATGATTATCAATAGGATCTCCACGAGTGGAGGAGTACAATTAGCCACGTTAGAAGGTGATATTCTCCCAAACTATATTAGCGGTTGCAGAGTCAAGTTGTATCAGGAAACCCTCACGGAGGAAATGCTCAGCCGACTCAACACTGCTAAGAAACGCAAAGAGGAAGAAAAGCGAGTTCGAGAAGAAGCTCAAGTAGAAGCTTTAGAACGCATCAGAAGGATGAAGTTATGAAGGCAAGGTAGAGATCAGCCTAGAACAAATGACTATGCAGATCAAGGATATCCTATGGCCATGTGTGAAGTCGCAGGAACAAGCTCGCATAGGATAATTGATCGATGTCCTTTCATAACCCTAGATATAGGACAAGGAAAGAGTGCAAGGACTGTAAGAGCCTTGATTGACTCAGGTGCAGCCACTAGTGCTGTTAAATTGTCTTACTGTCAAGAGTTGCAGTTAACTGTCAATCCTGTGGAAGCGTATCTCATAGGATTGGGAGGCATGGAAACCCCTTGCATGGGCGAGGTGGAACTTCCCCTCTATATTCATGATGAGGCTATAACAGTTAAAGTGCTAGTGTGTCAAGACGAGGATCTCACTGAACCTCTTGTCTTGGGTCAAGATTGGATCTATGACCAAGCAGTCAACTTAAACTTAAGAAGTGGACTTCTTCAGGTTTGGGTCAATCATAGTCGAATTACAGTAGAGTTAGATAAGGGAGCACTCAAGGAACTAAGAAAGGCACAGACTCCTGGTCCTTCCAGGAATACACATGAAGATGACCATGTTGTTCTTGTCCAGAACTATGTGTTGCAGAGGAATGATATTCGCAAAAAAGGAGTCAGGGATGCAAAGGAACTCCCTTCTTTTCCAAAGGCCAGAAGGAGGCAACAACCAAAGGTGGATCAAAGGCAGAAGAAGCAGAGTACTACCTATGTCCGGGATCCAAAGTACCTGCGCAGCAAAATGTCCCAGCAAGTGACACAAGTGTGGGTGCGGAAAGGCGAACACCCGGTTGCACTCAAGCCAACCACACGGGCAAAGCCTCTTATTAGTAACCAACAACACAACACTAATAAGAAGTCTTTCGGAAATTCTTCTGCTAACGTGAAATCTATTTGGGTGCCCAAGAAGTCGATGAAGGCTAGCCCACAATCAAGACAAATTTGGGTGCCTAAGGCTTGCTTGCGGGCGCAAATAGCTACGCCGAAGCCACAACCTATACAGCGTAACCCATTCACTCGCACAACCGGCATCCACTCGTTTTCAACACTCTTGAACACACCAAGGCCCATGAGCACGAACAGAATCATTTGTAAATGGGTCCCTAAAAGGCCTCATGTTCACGCTGATACACCTATAATGTTCTCTAGCGTCTCTACGAAACCAAGAGAAAAACCCATCCACTGCATTTGGCAGCTTAAGACCTGTAATAAACCCCCCGACCCCAATTTGTAAATTCACCCCCACTTACTAACTGCATTAGTCTCCTAGGAATACCCAAGCATTAACTACACACACTGTCTTCGTGCACTTACTAACCACTAACTCACCATCTACCTCATGTTAATGTTGTAACGGGGACAACAACGGATTTATTCTGTCCATTACGATGTTAACACATGATTCTATATTCTCACAGAATCAGAAGGCAAGAAGTAAAATGGCAGAAGTGACAGGTTCAGGCTCACAAGTAGGGATACTTACTGCAGGAATTGATGTGGATAGTCTACCTGTGGATGTGCCACCAACTGAACGACCAGTGGAGCTGCAGCACCTTCAGCAAATCCCGGTGCCGGATCCACCCACAGGGATCACAGAAAGAGTCCATGCCAATTCTCATTGGTTCAATGGCATGCCAGGTCCATTAGGAGAGGCCAAGTATATATGGGAGTCTAAGTGCGAGTATGACAGATCATGGGTTCGATTCCAATTTTTCTCTAAGGAGTTCGAGACTTTACAGAACACCGAGGATCTCCAGACCATATGGCAACGAGCAGGGTTGGCAGAATACTTTGAAGCCCCACTACCTAAACCAGATCTCCTTCGATGTTACTATTTGGTCTCCACATTACAAGCTAATGAAGAAAAGGACAAACCCGGATCATTTGTTCTTCCCTCCTTGCTGGGCAACAACGAGTTGAAGAGGTTTGAACTTACTGTGGAGTTGGTAAGCGACGCTTTGAATATGCACGACACGCATGTACCCTCTGAAAAGGATGCTCTTGTTCCCACTAACATGAAGGATAGGAAACTATTGAAGCTTAAAGACATGGCAGCACTCACCCCAAACGTGTCCATCCCTCTCCGCATGTGCATGCAACATTTCGCCTTTCCCGGCCAAGACCGCTTCACACAACCACACAAGAGAATCTGGTTCGCTCTCTACTTAGCGGAAGCAGGTGCGTTACCCATTAAGCTACCGGTATGGATTATAGATCAATTGTATGAAGCAAACAAACGGTCTTCTAGGAAATTAGTGGTGAACGGATGCTGTGCAATCACACACATTATTTACCGGTGCCTAGCATACGATGTCCCCATTGAACGTGCCTTAACTTGGGCACAATTACAAATGTTTAAAAGGCTCAAGACGTCCACACATCAATCCAAGCGCATGAGGGGTGCGATCCCTTGTGTCCAGACAAGGGAAGTTCTGACTACTCCTAAGGTATCGCCACGAAGGGAGGCCACTGTACCTCCCTTTACCATTAGGATACCCAGGTCGGGATCTGAAACTACGACACAAGCTACCCCATCGGCTCCTCCTATTCCACCTGAATTCGAATTTGCTTCCACTGGAGATGCTGAAGGAATGGACCCCCAGGACTTCGAAGCATTCCTACAAAGTACACAATTCTTTGATGTGGAGTTTTATTCAGAGGCAGAGGAGCAAGGCACATCCTCACAAAGGAGAAGAAAGTCTACAGACGGTCGACATGTACATTGGAGTGATGCTCAGCAAGGTCAACAACAAGGACACCTAGAAGAAGAAGGAGCGTATGAAGAGGAGACCACTGAAGCCCCAGCCTATACAGCAGAACTCCAAAGGCTGTATCAGATTATGGAAAGAGTGCGATCGCAACAACTACTCACCGAACAGAGTAGCAGAGTACTCATGACTCAGTTGTTGGAAGAAGCAAGAGTTGACTCAAAGTATAGGGAAGGTCTCTTATTGATGGCAGAAACATATGGGGTAGTGGAAGCAGTGCGCACTGCCATTCGGAGGTCTCCAGTTCAATATGACCCACGAAGGTTCCAGACACGACCACGCTTAGGTAAGAATATCCAGATTCCCATTACAACTGCAGAAGAGCCAACTATTACATCTGAACCTATCAGGACAACGTCCCAAGCAACCGAAACGGCTAGCCAAGAGCACCCAGTCACCCATGAGGAGTCCACAGAGCCACAACCACCCACACCCCCACCATCGCCTCCTAGAGCAGAAACAGTGGAAATCACCTCGACCACTCAACCCACCGAACCAACCTTCATCTTCCGTACTCCCATCTCTAGTTCCACCCTATTCTCTACCACTGATAACCCAATCTTTGAAGCAACCCCCATCACTACACAATCCACCGAACCGCTCATAGAGCCTGCCCTAGGGCAACCATCCCCCATGCCCTCAGCCATAGGTCATCCTGACCCTAGATCCACATTCATGGGTTTCCCTGCTACCACGCAACCCTTCATGCCCTCCTCAAATCTACGACCTCAACCCCCGACCTCCATCTCTCCATTTCTACAATCCCTCCATGACCTCCTTGCTAGAACTTTTCAACCCAGGTCTCAACCATTTCCTTTCTTTTCAGCTCCCCACCCCACTTCTCATCTATTCACCACTTCCACACACACACCACCTACCATTCCAATGTATATGGCAGACCCCACACTCGCACCCACTCCTGAAGGTATGGACATTTCACCACCCACGGCACCTCCCCCCACGATTCCACCTCCTCCCATTCCCCCTCCACCAATCTCACTCACACACACGACTTCAATAGACACATCATTCACTCTTCCCCATCCCCAATTCCCTTCCCATGCATCTCCCACTGTAAACACCACCCACTCATCTATAGGAAGTGCATTGGACACCATGCTTGCTTGTATATCAAACTTAAGGACAGATTACATTCAGCTCCAGCAACAGAATGAACGCCTGCACGAGCACTCAGAAACACTACAGCACCGCCTTGCGGCACTAGAAGAGGAAAATGCTCGCCTCCACACACAGTTCCAAACTCTCCAAGAAGCTCATGGCATATTGGAGGTACAGTTACAGAACACAGATCAGGAAGCGATACAGGTGGTAGAAGGTCACCTACGGACACAGCTGGAACGCAACTCAAAACTTCAGCGAAATATGGCTCTACTCAAACGCCATCTTGCGGCCGCTCAGGAAGAGAATAGACGCTTGCAAGTACAAAATCAAGAGAACTTGGAGGCAGCTATTGAGAGCACACCGGGGGCACCCATCAGCCCATCCAAGTTTCAAGCAGTGACCCCCGATAATATCAAGATCATATTGGAAGACTATGCCATGCTGCTTGAAGCACATGATAAACTATCGGAGGAACTGGGACAATTGAAGCAGGAACACCAAAAAGGACCAACAGCAGCCTCTCCAACCACCCCCTCCGCGGCTTCACTTCTCACAGACGCAGAGGCCATAAAAGATCTCCAGAAACAGGTAACTGAATTGCAAACACGTCTACTACAATATGAGAGATCACCTTCCCCTCCAGAGGCTCCCACGGACGAAGAAGTTGTGCAAATTCCTCTGGAACAAACGTTTGACGAAGAATATGATCCACAACCATTCCTAGGAGGCCAACAAACAGAAGAAGCTCAGGACACATTCGAGGCACCACGGCCCCCATGGCTACGTCAAGTGGAGGAAATCGGGAGTTCGCACGAAGAGCGCACAGTAGTGCAAAATCAGGCCATGAGGGTCATAGAGGAAACTGTGCTACAATCGGCTTACTTCAAGAACCTGTCATCGAGACGCCTGATCCTCTCATCTGAACTCCAATACAGGCCGTATTATATTACCTTGGCTGATTATAATGCAAAAATACAAAGAGTCACGGGTCAGATTCCTACCTTTGCGACCCAATTTCAACCCGAAGACCTTCCTCCAGAGGTGCAAAAAGGCAAAATTCGTCAACCCACCTGGCGGCAGAAACTTCTCGAGACATATCCAGAAATGCTACGCACATGGAACAACGCGCCTTTACACCTCCTATACAATCCATGCTACGGTCCAGTCCCACGCCGCAGGTCTTGGAAGGCATTCAATATCAAGGTACAGAACAACGCGCAATGCAAGGAATGGCTGAACTACCCGTACATTGCGCCACCACAGGGACCACCGTCGGTAGCATATATGATGGGAACCATTCGCCACTGGATGCCGCGCTTGAAGCCCATGCAAGATGTAGCAGCGCAAATGATGCTTAAAATCTTAGATATGATGCAAGTAGTCCTGAAGACTTTTAGAAATGCAGCCGCACCACAGGTACGTCTCCCGGGGTTTAGCAATGGAAGTTACGACTTGGTGTATGACATGAGCACCACCCCCAGTATTCGTGTGGCTTACGCCTGGCATGCACGCATCAAATACCTCCCTGCCTGCTACAAACAGACCTTCGAAGAAATGTTCAGATCAGGTTTCTGGGAGTATCACTCGGAGATTTTCGCACCAAAGCCAACACATCTGCTCCAACTTTTTGCTTGTGAACAAGCAATGTACTCAGAGTACTACACCACCCCGCAACCAGAGACCCCTGGTGCAATAAATTGGGATGCATTGGAAGCTGATCTAGCAAGAGGCTTAAGGATAGGAGAACATGAACTGGCCACCAATGTCATCCAATACTATATCGACCACCCGAGAGAACAAAGGTCTGTCAGGGGCGACAGACGCTAGGAAGGGGGGCGTGTTGGCATAAAAGCAACAGAGGAGTCATGAACAATACGGCAACAAGGCCAAATCATTTTTTCCCATGGATTATTTACAACTCAAGTGATTTTAATCACTACACAAACATTGTAAATCCCGTTTTTGGTAGAATAGACTCCATTTTGTGCAAGCCGAGGATTCCTCGAGCTTGAGGAGTATTAGAAGTACCATTGTACCAATTTTCATAATTTTTAGACTTCGTTTGAGCCCTCAAATAAGCCCTGGAACCTAATTTTTAACTAGGCCGGACACTAGGTCTGGACAGGGCCAAAACTAGTCAAAAAACTATAAAAAGAGCTAGAGAGCTCATTTTTGGGGTTAGATTGTTTGTAAATTGAGCTTATGTAAGAGACCTTTTGATTAATGCAAAGAACTCCATCATTCCTCTCCTTGTTCTTGCCTTGTGTGCGCGTGTGTGTGTATGTGTGTGCATGCTTGTGTGCTTCTCACTCACGCACTTGTGCCTTCACTTGCTCATAGTCTTCATACTAGTCCTCACGTCTCCACGGATTGACAATTATGAGGTGAAACTTCTCACGTTGGTACTCACCATTGTGCTAGAGTGACATCTTGCAAGCTAAAAGATTTGTTTGAGTACCAATTATCAGGGGGATAAAGTGTTTCTTGGCATCCCATCCAAGTAAACCACATCTTGCAGGTTAAAGTGCAACCCACAGGGACAAACCAATGAGGGGAGCAAACAATGCACCTGATGTCCCAATTGCTCCAAAACCTATTTTCATCAACATTAAAAAATTGAGTTTTCCTTTTAATAAGCTATGCCTAGTAATCATCCACGGTAAGAGCTCATAAAATCCATTTGATCGAAAGATGTGAGGATTGTCCTTTTAGGGCAAAGGACACCAAGACTCCCTTCCTCCTTGTGAAGGCAAAATGTATCCCAAGCATGGCAAGGGAAACGATAAAAACGGCTTGCTTTATTAGGCATCCAACTGAACAAAAAACAAATTAGACTAGATAAAATATAATGATTCAAAACGAAAAGTCTCTGGGATAAAGAGGGGCTACATATCATACCAATGTTGTTTTTTTGAAATTATTGACTAGCTACTCCCACTTTGGTTGGGGGTAACATCGAACTCCATTGGAATCCCTAAGAGTTACCTCCTTCTAGCATTTCAGATCCCAAGTCCTTGGCATGACTTGGAATAGAGTTGTTAGAAAACTTAAAACCTTTTTTCAAAGAGGAAATTGGGCCGAAGCTTAATCTCCATGGGCTTGAATATATTGAAAACAAGATTCTACAAGTGGAAGGCTAGTGCTAGGACCTCCTATATCTCACAAAGCAAGGGCTAGAAGACCAAAGCATCGCAAGAAAACAACTATCTGAAAGCATCTAGTTTCAACGATCCAAAGACATTACAAAGGTAGACTAGCCGGAGTGATCCAAACATGTTGAGAGCCCATAAAGATTAAACGCACAGCCTCTGCCTCAAAAAATGAGTGCCAAAGAACAACTCGCCTACGGTGATTGTGGCCAAGACTTGTGTGGAGAAGACTTCAAAGTTTACTCGTTTCACTAACGAAAAACTTTGAGCTTTGGTTTTCTGTGGGCAGTGGACATGAGAGATTCCGGTTCCCCGAATCAATGGATGGCGAGTGGCGGAGTCCCGACTCTGGACCTTCTTGACCCAATCATGAAGCACATTATTCAGACAGAGGCAAGCCGCCGCCTCCTCCACTTCAGTTTTACTAGCTTAGTAAACTATAAAATGGAGCAATCAAGAAGTCGAAGCAGATAGCTCAGCATCTGTTTGCATATATCATTCAATCACATATGGCGATGGTAGTTTTCTGCTCCCCCACAAGCACCAGCAGAGCTACAGGAACGGCTCGATTTCTTCCCACTCGGCTCGTATATGCTTTTCTAGTTCTGCTTCTTCTTATAGGAAGTGCAACATCCGACTTTGATCATCTGACCTGCAGCGATGAAGAAGATAACGACGGGCTTACGGACACCCCAGGGGCGCCTGTTTGCTCCTCACAGGACCGCAAAGCTCTTCTGCAGTTCAAGAGCGCCATCTCCTCCGACCCCAACCATGTCCTCGTCGACTGGCACGTCTCCAACGCCAACTGTTGCAGTTGGACTGGCGTTACCTGTGATGGAGCCACCGGCCGTGTCGTGCGACTCAAGCTCTATAACCAGAACCTGAAGGGCCGGCTTTCTCCAGGAATTAGCGACCTTTCTTCCCTGCAGGTCCTCATCCTCGACGACAACGACTTCTTCGGCACCATACCTTCTTCCTTGGGCACCCTTGAGAGCCTTCGGCGCCTCTGTCTTTCTAATCTACCCTCCCTCAAGGGTCCCATCCCTGAGAGCTTCGGCCGCCTTAAAAACCTCGAGCTCCTTGATCTTAGCAGCGACGCTCTATCCGGCCCTCTTCCCTCCTCCTTTGGCGGAATGTCCAACCTCCAAGCACTATATCTTTACGGCAACAACATTAGCGGCACCATCCCAGCCTCTTTCGGTCTTCTTTCCCGGCTTTATCTTGCTGGTCTCAGCAGCAACCAGATCGAAGGGCGTGTCCCAGACAGCTTTACCTTCGGGCTAACATCACTCGTTTTCCTCGATCTCAGCAACAATAAGATCACAGGACTCCCCAAGGATCTACGCAGCCTTGGTAGCTTGGAATATATACGCATGTCCAACAATCCGCTCATGAGTGGAGACTCTGTGGAAGGAATCGCAACAGCGCCCCAAATTAGTGAGATCCACCTGAGCTCGTGCATGATCAAAGGCCCATTTCCAGCGTGGGTGTCCCGTCTGCCACAGCCAGACACGGAATACATCTCAGAATGGGTGACGCCATCGCTGGATCTATCGAACAACGCCATCTCTGGAGAAATACCGCCAGCGCTAGGGAATTTGACCAACCTGCAGCGCTTGAGCTTGGAGAATAACAAACTGAGAGGATCCATACCGACATCGTTTGTGCAACTCCAGAGCCTTCAACTATTCAATGTCTCATACAACAATTTGTCTGGCAAGATCCCTCAAGCTTCTCCCTTTACAACCTTCGACACGTCTGCATACATCCCTGGAAATCGAGGCCTATGTGGCCATCCACTTGGTCCTTGCAAATCATGAGAGAAAGGTACTATACCTCATTTGTAACTCTCAAAAGGTTATATACCTCTTTTGTAACTCTCTCTAGTTTTCTTTTTTTAATAAAAGGAAGTTCGGCCTTAGCCAAATCTCCCGACATTGTGGGATTTGGGGGCTTTCATGGGCACTAGTCCCATTCACTTGTAACTTTTCTTCTTTATTTTAATTAAAGTCCAGGAGATTAATCATCGCCAAAGTCATTGCCAACAGAATCTCGTGCCACCTGAGATCTTGGCTTAGTGAGGACCAAAAAGGTTTCATCAAAGGCAGGTCTATCCTGGAAACCATTATGGATATTTGGGAAGGTATTCAATTTGCAAATGAGTCTAATCAAGATGTGGTTTTCCTCAAGATCGACTTTGACAAAGCCTACGATAGGCTAGAATGGGACTATATTCTGCAGTCGCTCCAAGATCTCGGATGTAGTCAGAAATTCACCAAGATGATCGCGACCCTTCTCGGAAACGCAACGACCCAAATTAACGTTAACGGCAAACTTTCGAAGGCGATCCATCTTAGAAGATCTATTAGACAAGGGTGCCCTCTGGCCCCCCTTCTTTTTGCCATCGCCACTGAAGGGCTGAGCAGACTTGTGGCTCATCATGTGGAGACTGGCAATATCAAAGGCCTCCAGCTGCCTCACGACCACAGTCAAATCATCATGAGACTATTTGCCGATGATATGAACGCGTTCGTTCACAATGATAATACTAGCCTGGAGACTTTCTGGAGGTGTCTTGCTACCTTCTGTGAAGCCTCTGGATCCAAAATCAACCACTCTAAGACCGCCTTTAGGGCTATTGTGGGACATCATCCTGGCCTTCTCATTGATCATGGCTGTCAAATCATTCCGCAGGGCCAAATCTTTCGACTTCTTGGAATCCCCTTGGGGTTTGGTGTCTCTATGGAGCAGAGATGGAACTGGGTGTTGGCCAAACTCGAAAACAAGCTTAACTATTGGAAAGGTATGCAAATCAATCTCGCTGGACGTGCGATGGTTATCAACACGTTCCTCCTCTCTTCTACCATCTATTTCCTTTCTTGTTGGAGACCGAATGAGCAAGGCCTGTCCAAACTGAATAGTATTTGTAGAAACTTTCTTTGGACGGGCGATCATAACAGAAGGGGGGTGCCTAAAATCAAATGGGCCATCTGCACTAGCCCTAGAGATAGCGGGGGGCTTAGCATCCTGGACATTGGGTGTATGGCTAACAAACTGGTAGCCAAATGGATGATTAAGGCTTGGTGCAATAGGGAGGCCTCGTGGGCCAAGCTGATCTTCAGAAACAAGAATGAGTTGGCTCTCATGGGGTTCCCAAACTGGAAGAATCTTGACATCATGACCCTGCTATTCTCCCCGATCCCCGTCTTCCCGAAAGGCTCCAATCTCGTGTGCTCCCTTTGGAAGGGCTGGAATAAAGTCAAAAGATTCACAAGAATTAGTGAGGACTGGAAGTGGGCGGCCGGAATCAGACAAAATGACTCTATCTGGTTTCCGATACATGGCATCCGGAGTGTGGAGTCGCGGAACATTCAAAATGCCAAGAGGTTATGGAACAAAGGATTAAAAAAATGGAAACACCTCTGGAAACATGACACCAACAGCTGGATCAACTTCGAGGATATTGACCCTTGCATAAACATCTCCTACGAAGAATGGAACACCTTGCAAAGCCGATGCCTCGCATGGGATCGTCACAAGACTCGCCTTCTCATGGGACACGACACACCGAACTCGCTTGGTCTCAAATGGCACAATGGAAATAGCCTACTCAAAATCCCGAACATCAAAGAAACGGCTGACCACCAGATCAGCCTCAACAAGAAGTGGTGCCTGTCTTGGACGCGGCTTCGGTGGGACATGAAATTCATGGGTATCTGGCACCCCCTTATAGAGATTAAGAAGTCTGTCCTCTTATGGCAAATTCTTCACCGAGGAATTTGGACCAACCATAAGGCTAGCAAACTTTGTGGGACTCCTCCTTGGTGCAAACGCTACCACCGGGCTATCGAAGATGTCCCACACATCTTCGTTACTTGCCCCAACTCCTACAGAATCTGGCAGACGGTTGGAATGAAAATCAGACTTCAAAAACAGCTTAGTTGGAAACAAGTCCTTTTGGGAGAAGCGATCGGCTGCTCTGCGACACTCTGGAACGCCATTAGAGGGGAAGTCCTGTGGAAAATTTGGCGGGAGAGGTGTGCTCTCAACTTCGGCGACCCCCCCAGGGAGTGGTTGATTGAGAAATCACTATTCCTCCTTGGCAAAAGGATTGTGAACAGTAAGAAATCCCCCCCCTTCAGGCACCATCAAGTCCTCCTTTTGATCAACAACAAGCTCAAACCCAAGTGGGCCCCGCATGAGGGCGATGAGAGGGTGATTAACCTTCTCTGTAATGCAACCTAGGATTCATTCAAGCTTCCCCTGCTTTGTGGGATTTGGGGGGTCCCGTGGGCACTAGTCCCCTTCTATTGTACCTTTGTTTCTTAATTTAATTCAAGTCCGGGAGAGTAGGCTATTGCCGAACTTCCTTTATATTAAAACTCTCTCTAGTTTTCTTTTATCCCTTTTTTGGTGTTTTTAAATTAAGAGCGTTTTTATCCCAAAAAATATTAAAATCATGAAGATCCTACCTAATTGTCTCGGGAATGATACTCATAACCATGTGCTTGTCTTTAAGAAAGAATGATGCTTTATTAGCCTTCTTAATGGGACCTTGGCAAATAGATAAAATTTCACGGTGTGTGTAATGCATGGAATTGTGGTGTCCTATGAATGGAGCTTTAGATGCATTGATTGAAAGATGTGCAAAAGATGCAAATCTTGAATTGCAATGTGCTCAATGACTATCTGACAAAGAGGATGTCTAATATACAAGAATCGGAATTGATTACACTTATGAACTAGAAGGTATAGAACTAGAAGGTATAGACCATGAACTAGAAGGTATAGACCATGAGAACTAGAAGGTATAGACCATGAGAACTGATTGAAGCAAAGTTGTTGATGAATTGACATAGTTGGAATCTGTGTATCGAGAGATTCACTTTTTGGTAGTTTTTTATAATAACCATGAACTATGTTGATATGGATTCTTTTGAGAAGTAGACTCAATAAGCACCAACATCACCAAATACGCATTGAAGAGGATTGTCTAAATGTTCAAATAATATACACTTGATAAGCCATATATATTTTGAATCAATTACTCCATCAAAATCAATGTAACTCCTTTCCTTAGCTAGCCAAATTATCTCGTAATGAGCTTATAATGAATGATGTCAACAATCAAAAACTTCATTTAGCATCATGTACTCGAATTTGGATAATTTGTATCACATAATCTTAGTAGGAGATGGTTGAACCACCTTTTAAGAGAGAGGAACCATGGCTTTTGGACCAAAGTGGTTAGCCCATCTCACTCCTAACTAGGAGGTTGTGAGTTCGATTCCCAATATTGTTATTAGAGCTTAGTTGAGAAATTGGGCAAGACAGAGGTTTACCCTTCATTCGTGGGCTCTTGGAAAAAGTGCTTATCTGTGGTGAGTGTGAAATTAGCCTTGGATGAAGGGGCATGGGCATTTGGGCACCTATGGAGGGTGGGATAGGTCCAAATTTGGTCCATGTGCTGGAGTTTGAGGTTGGTGGAAGCACTCATGCATGGAAACTGGGTCCAAGAGTTAGAAGGGTCCACAAGTGAGCATTGAGGACAATGCTCGGTCTAAGGGGGAAGGAATGTCACATAATCCTAGTAGGAGATGGTTCAACCACGTCTTAAGAGAGAGGATTAGGAAGTAATCCTCAACCATGGATTTTGGGGTAAGTGGTTAGCCCATCGCACTCCTAACCAAGAGGTTGTGAGTTCGATTCCCAACAATTTGTCTATATGAAAGGCATGGTGCCACTTTTTTTGTAGCTTGGGAGTTTTAATGAGTGAGGTTCACCTAAAAGAAAATGTGAGTGGCAAAACAAAGTTTACAGATGATGTATCCTCACATCACAAAAGATCATGCATGGCATCCTCATTCTCATGCATGGCATTGGACCACATGAGTGGCAAAACAAAGTTTACAGATGATGTATCCTCATTCTCATGCATGGCATTGGACCACATGTGTCCTATGCAAGGCTGTGTAATGTGGCCGTATATATGATGCATACTTTAAGTGCAAGAGATTTTGTATGGTGCTAAAGATAGGGTTGTGTTTGAGCCCATGGTTATGGCACAAAGAGGTTATTTGATCCTTGAAATATCAACTCTTTATGCTTGATTTTTTGAATCAAATAAACTTGAAGTTCTCCATTGCTAGTGTTATTTTTTGCTACGAAAAAGAAAGATAATGTATGTACATATATACAAGTGTATGGTTGGTCTATGAGAACATATGCCTAAAGTGCAATAGCATAAGGTGGACATGTATCATTACTTTTAACGATGAGTGCTTTCTTTTACTTAGTGAATAATCAAGAGTTGACTATGGGATTTGGAAGAGGAATTGAACACCTCTTCTACAAACACATAATACACATTGTGTTCTTCTTTGGTTCCGATTGAGAAGGTTTAGGTATCCACTTTTGAATTATTGTGGTTGCTTTCTTTTTCATGTGTTAGCTCTCATTTCTCTTTGTGACCTTGGGTTCTTGGGATTCTTTGGGAATATTGGTATAGATTGAGCCTTAAAGATAGATTTAAGAGCCCATACTTGATTGGATGAACTTTGATGGGCTCGAAGAATATTCTATGGTATTCAAATCTATTTGACGATAAGTCATGGCACACTATGTGATGGTGTACATACTCGAACTAGCTTTGGGTGTGAGGATGATTCTTCTTGAGAGTGCGAAGAGGATCCTTGGATAATGTTATGAGTTTCTTGGGAACCTAGATTTGTTTGTGCAATGATGTTGTTGCCACAAGAGACTTGCGTAACCAATGTTATTTAGCCACATGAGAGTTGTGTTTTCATCTGCTCTTCGATTAAACTTAATGCCCAAATAATGATGCAAATTCCCCAAATGTGACATCTTAAGAGAGCCATGCAAATCATAATGGAAATCAACAATATGCTTTTGATTAGGGCCATTAGGCAACATATCATGAACATATACAACAATGATTAGAAATACACGATGTGCATGGTTAACGTATAAGATGCTTTTATTTGGTCTATTCTCAAAACCATGTGCTAGCAAGTAGGCATGTACCTTCTCATATCAAGCACGTGGTGCTTGCTTCAAATCATATAATTATTTTTTCAACCTCCACTTTGTTCTCATGTCATTCTTGGACAAACCATGGGGCTAGAATATATACACATATTCATGCAAATTACCATTCAAAAATGTATTTTTTATGTCGAATTGATGTACATTCCAACCGTCACGAGTTGTAAGTGCATAAATGCTAAGAATAGTGGCCTACTAGTGTCGGCAGTTTTGACCCATCTTCTCATGAGCAGTGCATGTATGCAGTAGACTCAGATGTTTGGTATTTTGATAGTGGGGCGACCAAACATATTACCTCGTAGCGTAGTTTCTTCTCTTTACTCGAGCCAGCCCCTACAGGGAATACTGTTACATGCACCAAAAACTCCTCTTATCCTATTATGGGAGTTGGTAAGATCATTTTGACTACTGCTGATGGTAGTTCTTTCACTTTGTCAAATGCTTTATTTGTGTCAGGGATCAAGAAGAACCTATTATCAGTTTCTGCATTAGCCAAGATTGGTTTGGTTGTGAAATTTGTTGATGACAGGTGTACAGTTCATGATCTTTCAAATGGCGATGTGATTATTGCTTCTAGCATTTTATGTCGTGGGCTGTATAAGCTCATAGACTATGAAAGATATGTAAATGATGCAGTAAATGATTCTCACGCTATGTGAGATGCAAAGCTTTGGCATGCACGCTTTGGCCATCTAAATTTTGCTAGTTTGCTACGCCTCATCAAAATCAATGCTTCTCTCTTGAGCATAACCTTTGGCAACAAGCCTAGACTTATACCTATTAACAATTCCATCATGATTATATTTCATCTTTTATACCAATTTAGTGCCAATGACATGCAGACAATAACAATACCTTGATGGAAAATTTAGAAGGTGATCTCTCTATTTTTTTGGTGTGCTTTGAAAGTTTTATAATTGGAAAGTGTATCTATAATGAATCACAATAAAACATTTCTCAACGCTTTTAAAAGTCACATCTCGGATTGGATTATGGAGGAAGGCTAAATCAAGTCTTGGACAATCAAGTCTTTCATTTATTTAGTGCTCCCATAGGTTTTCATATCTCCAGTCATCAATGCAGGGCTTGGGTGCTCGACAGAGTTAAAGCAAAGATTGACTATTTGATTAAGTACTCCCCTTCATTGATGCATAAAAGATTTATCCTTAACCACTTCATCATTCCCTCTATGATTTATGGATGCTGGTGATAGCTTCTTTCCAAGCCTCAAATGAAAGAAAAGACCTCTTCTCTATTTTCTTGTGGAATGAGAAAGCCCCATTGGTAGCTTTCTCAACATGCTTCCATAAAATTGAAGATGGGGTTTGGGTATCCTCGTCATTAATCACGTTGCTACTAAATGCATTGTTGGAGATAGACGTTTGTGGAAGCACGTGAACAACACAAGGAAGAAGAAGAAGCTTGGAGCACAACACACAATACTGAATGTATTACTAGAGAATGTACAAAGATAAGTAGCCCATTAGGAAAATAGGTGTATATAGGTATAGAACTAGAAGGTATAGACCATGAACTAGAAGGTATAGACCTTGTTGATTGTTGTGAACTAGAAGGTATAGATCATGAGATTTGATTGAAGCAAAGTTGTTGATGAATTGACATAGTTGGAATCTGTGTATCGAGAGATACACTTTTTGGTAGTTTTTTATAATAACCATGAACTATGTTGATATGGATTCTTTTGAGAAGTAGACTCAATAAGCACCAACATCACCAAATACGCATTGAAGAGGATTGTCTAAATGTTCAAATAATATACACTTGATAAGCTATATATATTTTGAATCAATTACTCCATCAAAATCAATGTAACTCATTTCCTTAGCTAGCCAAATTATCTCATAATGAGCTTATAATGAATGATGTCAGCAGTCAAAAACTTCATTTAGCATCGTGTATTCGAATTTGGATAATTTGTGTCACATAATCTTAGTAGGAGATGGTTGAACCACCTCTTAAGATAGAGGATTAGGAAGTAATCCTCAACCATGGCTTTTGGGCCAAGTGGTTAGCCCATCGCACTCCTAACCAAGAGGTTGTGAGTTCGATTTCCAACATTGGTATTAGAGCCTAGTTGAGAAATTGGACAAGACGAAGGTTTATGCCTCATTCGTGGGAACTTGGAAAAAGGGCTTATGTGTGGTGAGTGTGAAACTATCCTTGGATGAAGGGGCATAACATTTGGGCACCCACGGAGGGTGGCATAAGTCCAAATTGGGTCCATGTGCTGGAGTTTGAGGTTGGTGGAAGCACTCATGCATGGAAACTAGGTCCAAGAGTTAGAAGGGTCCACAAGTGAGCATTGAGGACAATGCTCAGTCTAAGGGGAAAGGAATGTCACATAATCCTGGTAGGAGATGGTTCAACCACGTCTTAAGAGAGAGGATTAGGAAGTAATCCTCAACCATGGCTTTTGGGGTAAGTGGTTAGCCCATCGCACTCCTAACCAAGAGGTTGTGAGTTTGATTCTCAACAATTTGTCTATATGAAAGGCATGATGCTACTTCTCTTGTAGATTGGGAGTTTTAATGAGTGAGTTTCACCTAAAAGAAAATGCGAGTGGCAAAACAAAGTTTACAGATGATGTATCCTCACATTACAGAAGATCATTCTCATGCATGGCATTGGACTAGATGTGTCCTATGCAAGGCTGTGTAATGTGGCCATATATATAATGCATACTTTAAGTGCAAGAGATTTTGTATGGTGCTAAAGATAGAGTTGTGTTTGAGCCCATGGTTATGGCACAAAGAGGTTATTTGATCCTTGAAATATCAACTCTTTATGCTTGATTTTTTGAATCAAATCAACTTGAAGTTCTAATGTATGTACATTTATACAAGTGTATGGTTGGTCTATGAGAGCATATGCCTAAAGTGCAATAGCATAAGGTGGATGCAAGAGAACGAAGATTACGACCACCACATGCTAGAGAGATGACTCTCCTCCCAACCAAATGCCTCTATATATAGCTCTCTCTAGGGGACTGCCTTCTTGGGCAGGTGGATACTAGCTAGCCATGTGTCAGCCATGGAACTACATGTGCACCAAGTGTCCCAATTAACTCGAGTTAACTCAAGTGGATGCTTCTAGAAGGCTCTAGATCTCTTTGGGCAAAATACTCTCCCCATGTCCCCCATGGGGATTGAACCCAAGACCTCCTCCTTCACATCCATGAGACTTAACCACTAGGCTAAGTGGGTCACTTTTCACAAGAGCAGAAGACCTCCTAGTAAGTCTAAACTCGAGATCTTTGGTCATACACATGGATGACCAAACGATGTTCAATTTCAGATCTGTCTGAACCGACTAGACCCTTGGATCATATACTTACTTTATTACATTCTTCCATCCTTGGAAAATATTTTCATTCTTGAAAATAGAGCTATATGCAAACTGTAGGCAACCCCCAAGCCTCATGTTCTAAAACTGGAAGAACATGGTCATGTTCTAAAACTAGAAGAACATGTCTCATCTCTGTGGTGGTGTCCCTACCCAGATGATTCAAAACACTGTCTCTTGTTGCACTTTGATGAACTAGACAAAGTACATACTAGTGAAAGAATAATAACGGTGGATCTAAACACATCCCTGGCCAATTCATAATTTCTCGATATGCGATCTAGGCACAAACATGTAAACTGGGTGGATTCAAATTACTAGTCCATTTCTAGGCACGAGTGGTGCAGGGACTTAGTAATGAAAATAGGATTCTTATCCTTTGCAAGACTTTGAGAACTCTTGATTCACTTGAATTTGTTTTGAAGAACCTGAATTTTGGTTGTCCCAAACATCTAACCTGGATGTTTGTACAATGGTTAACTCTAATCCAGTAGTTAATTTTTTCACCCGACTAGAGGATTACTTTGTCCAAATGGGTTACAAAATCCTATGTAAACTATAGGAGAAAGTTCCATTTCTGTTGAGTCAACCATACTAACTTGACCAATTCAAATTCAAAATGAAAATTGTCCAACTTAGGATACTTTTCTCAAAGACTTTAACTGAAAGTTCTTGGGAATTGTCAATCTAATGAGCAATTCCTAAACCTCTGTTTTAGAGTATACTGGACTCTAGGAAATCTTTTATGCTATTTAACTTGAAGCAAACTCAAATGAATAAGTCCACTTAGACTTATTATCTTTTGAAGATTGAAAAGGTTCTTGTACATCAAGTTAGTTATCTAATTCTAACCAGCTAACCTTGGTCTTTTGCAAAAGGAATCAGATACCATGTATGAGCCTACTCCAAAAGTTTTGGAAAGTGAAAAGAAATAACTAAAACTCTATACAAACACTTCAAACTTTGAAGTTACATAAGCTCGCTTTGAGTCAAATTCTAGATGACTTAGGACTTTAAGTGCTCAAAGATCTGTTTCAATAGGGTATTGAAGCATTCTATCTATCTTTAAGAGAAATAAGTTGGATTCTTAGAAAGAAAATAAAAAAAATCATCTAACCACAGGATACTAGTGTGGTAACCAACATCAGTGTGTCGACCCACTAAGGTTTTGTTGATGAGTTTTGTATAAATAACGTTTCACTTGAGACTAAGTTCATGTCACATTCACACTTTCTAACTCCTTACTGGGAATGCAATTCTTGTGCATTTCTTTGAGTCAAAAGAGTGAATTTACCAATTTACACTAGGAACTTGATGCTTGACTTGGTCCATCAAATCCTTAGTTGAAAAGATCAACTCAAAATCAAAGTCCAACTTCTTTCAAAAATTTATGAAATATTTCTAAATTGACAAGACTTTATCTTGAAGTGTTTCAAGAAGATCTTGGAAGTTACTTACTTCATATCTTCTGTTAATACTTGAGGTTTGGAATTGCTAGGGAACTACTTACTGATTAAAGAGTTTGAAGAACTTTATTCTTAATACTTGAAAGAATTTTATTCTTCAAAGACTTGAGATTCCTTCTAGGGAATCAAATATCTTGAGCAAATGATTCATCTTGGAATCTTCTGCAATGTTGGAAGGATATTTGAAAGAAATTCTTTCAAACAATGTCCAGAAGGTTTACTTATACAATTGTATTCATTTCCTAAGTATCAAACTAGAGGCTAAATATCACCTTTTGGATATGGTTTCCCATGCCACTATGAAAGTTTATGCTTGAGCTTTCATTTATGTGATATTGATTCCTATGCTTGAATTTGATACGAGAGTCATTATTATTCGTCAATCTTGAGATGTTAATAGAGTCCTTTAAACATATTTAACTAATCAAATTTATGTTTAAAGTCCAAGCATCTATTGATGATTGATCCAATAGTAATGCAACTATGGAAACATAACGTTGAGCTTTAAAGCTTATTTAGGAAAATTTCATGGATTGGAGATCTATTTCTTCGAACTTTCTATTCCTAAATGAAAAGTTCACTCTTGCTTCAAGTTTTTAGGAACTTATCTTATTTTCTAAAGATTGCTTAGCTAGTTGCGTCATTTACCCAAGATGCAACTATAGAACCTAACATCTTTTTATTGACGTCAAGAATCAATTGATGTTGAGGTTCAACTTTTGATTTCCATCATTCCTTGAAATGAGATCAAATGAAAACCATTGTACAAACATCTAAGTCAAATGTTTGAGACAATCAAACTTTAAGTGATCCAAATCAAATTCAAGTGAATCAAGAATTCTCAAAGTCTTGCAAGGGATAAGAATCCCACTTTCATTACTAAAGTCCATGCACTAGTTATGCCTAGAAATGGACTAGTAAATAGCATCCACCTAGTTCACATGTTTGAGCCTATATCGCACATCGAGAAACTGTGAATTGGCTAGGGATGTATTTAGATCCACCCTCCATCCTTATTATTCATTCACTACTTTGTACTTTGCCTAGATCATCAAGGTGCAAGGCCAGATTTTGTTTTGAATCATTTGGGCAGGGACGCCACCACAAAGATGAGACATGTTCTTCCAGTTCTAGAACATGACCATGTTCTTCCAGTTTAAGAACATGAGGCTCGGGGGTTGCCCATGGTTATTATATATAGCTTTATTTTGGAGGACAAAAATCTTTTCTGAAAGAACTTGGAGAAGCTTGTAGAAGGTAGAAAAGTGCATTTCGAAGCGATGAAGTTTGGTCAAGCCAATCGGCACAAGACCAGCCCTTGAGCTTATGGAGACTCAAATAGAACTTATAAGCATGTGATAAGTGTAGAGAAACACACTATGTACTTTGGAGCATCAAGGAGAATGAGTCGGTACAAAACAGATAGGTTCGCGGGTCGACTAGCTTAAAAAACTTACTATCTATGGAAGAGACAATGAACTTCAAATGCCCATAGCGACCAACGTGATTACAATTAGAAAAAATCCTTTTATGAGAGTGATACATATAGGGTTGAGTGTAAGGAATGAAAAAAAGTATAAGGAATAAGGAAAATATGCTATAGGAATGAATGCGACATTCATCGGGTGTACTTCCTATTTTTCAGGAATATGTAGAGATTGATCTCGAGACCGAAAAACTCAGATTTGTCCCAATCTACAAAACCAAATGCTATGAAACTTTACAAGAATAAACTAGAAACTTATGTCTTTCCAATGAGCTATCTTGCACTCAATTTGGACCTCTGGAGAGAGAGCAGCAACCTCTGCAAGATTACTGTTGGTGAAGAAGATGATGCAGAGAATTGAAGGAGCAAGACAATGATGGTCACAAGTGTATGTATATTGCTTCCATGTATTGTACAAGTGATTTCAAGTCTTTATATAGAATCTAGGAGTGTTCCATGACTTCTACAAGTGGAATTTGAATTCAAATGAAGGTGGGAATGGTTGTTGGAGGGAATCAATTCACTTTCCTACAATCTAGGAAAAGTGAAGATCTAGTTTGATCTACTTTTAGGTGATTGATTGCTTGCTTGAATGCAACTTCAACCACCACAAATTCGTGGGATTTGGGCTCTATCTTTCTACCTTTATATGTGTAAAGCTCAAGGCTTTTACGACGGTAAATGAACCATCAAAAAATTCTCAAAAAAATACAATAAATGAGCATAAGAAAAAGAACTCTCCCACGGATATTCTTTCGATGTGATAGCCTTTGATGTAGATCAAATCCACCTCAAGAATAATATAATCTTGATGTTCCAATAGCTCCCCCTCAAGCTAAAGTATGCTTGAGTTTTCATTGTCTGATAGGTTGAATACCTGCCATAGCTTTGAATCTACAAAGCTTTACTCCATCAAGTGCCTTCGTCATCATATCTGCTACTTGCTTTTCAGTTGGAACAAAAGAAATGGCAATCTCCTTTGCCATGAGCTTCTCTCTAATGAAGTGGTAATGGACTTCTATGTGCTTGGTTCTCGCATGGAAAATACAATTTGCCGCTAGATGCATGGAACTTACATTATCTCCAAATATGTGAGGTTTGGAACTCACAAGTCCCAAATCTGTATACAATGCTTTTAACCATATTGCCTCTTGAGTTGCTATGGTCAAGCCTCTGTACTCTACTTCAGTTGACGATAAAGCAACTGTTGGTTGCTTCTAGGAACTCCATGATACTAGCTTCGAACCTGCAAATGCTAAGTAACCAGATATACTTTTTCTATCATCCTTAGCTCCTGCCCAATCTGCATCTGAATAGATTTTGATATCCAAATCTGAAGAGTAAGGATAGAATATACCTTCGTTGATTGTACCTTTGAGATACTTAAGTACTCTCTTAGCCGCATCCATGTGTGGTCTTCTCGGTGAGTGCATGAACTGACTAAGCACTCCCACACTATATGAAATGTCTGCCCTTGTATGAGTAGCATATATCAAGCTACCTACCAAGCTTTGATACTCTTTAATGTCTTCAATTTTCTCACCTTCATAAACACTAAGTTTATGATTCATCTCCAATGGTGTACCTACAGGTTTAGTGTTCTCCATTTTGAACTTGAGAAGAAGATCCTGAATGTATCTTCTTTGAGTCAAATACATTCCTTCATTTGTGTATATCACCTGCATACCTAGGAAATATGTGAGCTCACCTAGGTCACTGATTTTGAACTCCTCTTGCATGTGTCTCTTGATCCTTTGAATGCCATTTAGATCATCACCTATCACAATAATATCATATACATATACACATAGATAGATAACCTCATTGTGATCCCGTTTGATGAATAGAGAAGGATCTGAGCTGCTAGCTTTGAACCCTTGATCTTAAAGATATGTAACCAACCTGTGATTCCAAGCTCTTAGAGCTTGTTTCAATCCATACAATGCTTTCTTAAGTCTGCAAACATAAGGTGGATGATTAGGGTTTTCAAAACCTGGCGGTTGTGACATGTATACCTCTTCACTTATCCAACCATTTAAGAATGCATTTTTCACATCAAGTTGGAGGAGTCTCCAATTCCTTGCAGCAGCTACACTTATCAATGTCCTGATTGTAGTCATCTTTGCAACTGGTGAGAATGTTTCCTCATAGTCTATACCATGAGTTTGTGAGCATCCTTTGGCAGCTAATCTTGCCTTGTATCTGCAAACTGATCCATCTGAATTTCTTTTAACTTTATATATCCATCTACTACCAATTACCTTTTGATTCGGCGATATTGGAACCAAATCCAAAGTGTCCATCTCCTTCAATGCATCTATCTCTTCGTTCATGGCCTTTTCCCAATTAGGGTTTCCCTTTGCCTCTTCATAGGTTGAGGGTTCCTCTGAAATAGAGTCTTTTGCCAAGTAGATTGAATGCTTCGTAACGAATGTGGAATCAAATCCATACCTTTCTGGTTGTTTCTTCTCTCTTGCTGATCTTCTAGGTGCTTGTTTGGAGCATTCTCCAACCTCTTGCATCTTTGCTTTGCCTCTTGACTTCCATAGCTTGTAATCCTTTTCTCTTTCATCTTGGTCATCGTCTGTATCACTTCTTGGATCCTGGACCTGTGTATCATTCTTGCTTCCTAATTGATGAGAATCAGAATCAAGGTCATATGGTAGTGTTACCTTTTGTTTGTCTTCATCATACCAAGACTTGTGTTCTTCAAACACAACATCTCTACTTGTAGTGAATTGCTTGGTTGAAGGATTGAAGAACTTGTAACCCATCTGAGTTGAATCATATCCAATAAACACTGCCTTTGTTGCCCTTTCATCTAGCTTACCTCTTACTTGTGATGGTACATGAACATAAGCTAAACAACCAAAAACCTTGCAATGTCCAAGACTAGGTTTTGTTCCATGCCATGCTTCATAAGGAGTCATACCTTGAAGTGATTTAGATGGTAGTCGATTGACAAGGTACACATCAGTTGAAATAGCTTCTGCCCATAGATAATGTGGCAACTTCTTCGCTTTAAGCATTGTTCGGGCTGATCCAACCAATGTCTTGTTTCTCCTCTCTGCAATCCCATGTAGTTGAGAAGAGTACCTAGTAGTCACTTCCCTTTTGATACCTTCGTCCTGCAAGAACTCATCAAACTCTTTGGAGAAGTATTCTCCCCCTCCATCAGATCTGAGCTTCTTTAGTGATCTACCTGTATGATTCTCCACATGTGCAAGATATTTCTTGAAGCAATCAAATACTTCATTCTTACTCTTGATAAAGTATAGAACAGTCCATCTACTATGGTTATCAATAAATGAGACATAATACCTTGATCCTGCCAATCAAGGTTCTTGACTTGGTCCCCATACATCTGTATGTACTAAGTCCAATAAGTTGTTGTGGATGTAGCCTTTGTGGTTGAATGGTTGTCTTTCTGCCTTCCCAATGTGACATGCATCACACCTATTGATCATGTGTTGCTTTGATATGTTCGGTAGTCCTAGAACACTTTGATCCCTCCATATATCCTTCAAGGTTCTTTCATTCACATGAGCAAGTCTCTTATGCCACACTTCAAGCTCACTTAGGGTTTGAGACCCAAAGTTTAATAGAGCTATATTCCTAGTTTCTCCTACTTCAAAAGTGAAGAGCCTACTATGCTTCTCACCTCGCGCTATCTTTTTGAAGCCTTGACATGGATCTTCCACAAAAGCTCCATGTTGGGTGAACCTAACTTGCAAGCCTTTTTCAACTATTTAGCCTACACTTATTAGGTAGTGGGTACATAGAGAACCTTACTTAGAATGTTTGTCCTTCCATTGGAAGTTTTGACATTACCAATCTTCTCCACATTGTGCTTTGTGTCATCCCCTGTTTGCACTTCATGTCTATGTTTTGGACTTTCCAAATCAGATAGAAGAGCAATGTTGCCTAGAACATGATTCAAGCATCCTGAATCTATGTAGAACAAATGATCATCTTCTTGACCTTCTTTGTGGCTTAGATTCATAAGAAGCAATGAGTCTTTGTGTGGTTGATCTTCTGAATAATTGTTGTCATCCCTTCTATTATAGCTTCTATTGTTATTGTTGAAGTTGTGTCCACTCTGCCTCTATTGCTGCCATATCCACCTCTTCCACTTCCTTTCTGGGTCTTCCCATTGAACCAACAATTCTGAGTGGTGTGGTTGGTCTTATCGCATATGGCACAAGGTTGAACATTCTGACCTTTGGCTTTGTCTTGCTTTGGTCCTTTCTTCTTCCCTTTCCACTTGCTCTTGCTTGCAAAGTTGGCTTGAGAAGTCTCTTCTTCATCTTCTTCCTTCTTCTTGCCTTTCTGATTCTTATCCTTCTTATCTGCATATAGAGCACTAGTTGAATTACCATGATAAGAGTTACCTTCCTTTATGCTATTGTTGGCTTCTTGATTGAAGAGTTTTCCAAGAAAGATGTTGAAGTTTGGAGTCTGCACATCCATGATGAGATCATAAGCCGTCGTGAAGGATTGCCATTGCTTATCACTTTCGAATGCCGTTGAGAATTTGCCTCATGATGACCTCTTCTTCAATCAGCTCTCCAATGGATGCTAACTGATCCGCAACCTCCTTGACCTTGGTAACAAACTCTATGATGGTTTGTTTAGGTTTCTTCTTCATTTGGTTGAACTCGTTCCAAAGATGATTCTTTCTTGCTTTGGTACTAGCAGAAAAGAAAGTCTCGAGGGCATCCCAAGTCTCTTGAGATGTCTTGCATCCTCTAATATGTGGTAATAGAAAGTCAGAGATAGATTTTAGTATGTACGACCTTTCTTGAGCATCCCTTGCGCACCAAAGTGTGAGCTTATCTGTCTCCTCTTGTGTGGGTCCTCCTTTGGATGTTGGAATAGGCATAGCTTCATCACCTTCTACAATTCCATAAAGATTTCTACCTTGCAAATACGCCTCCATTTCGATTTGCCAAGCCGCGTAGTTGTGTCGATCAAGCTTCTCGATCATTGAGGGAAAGTCGTCACCCATCTTGATCTAGCTCTGATACCACTCAAAGAACTTGGAGAATCTTGTAGAAGGTAGAAAAGTGTGTTTCGAAGCGACGAAGTTTGGTCAAGCCAACCGGCACAAGACTAGCCCTTGAGCTTATGGAGACTCAAATAGACCTTATAATCATGTGATAAGGCAAAGAAACACACTATGTACTTTGGAGCATCAAGGAGAATGAGTCGATACAAAATAGATAGGTTCGCGGGTCGACTAGCTCAAAAAACTTACGATCTATGGAAGAGACAATGAACTTCAAATGCCCATAGCGACCAGCGTGATTACAATTAGAAAAAATCCTTTTATAGAAGTGATACACATAGGGTTGAGTGTATGGAATGCACAAAAGTATAAGGAAGAAGCAAAATATGCTATAGGAATGAATGTGACATTCACTGGTGGTACTTCCTATTTTTCAGGAATACGTAGAGATTGACCCCGAGACAGAAACATTCCGATGTCTCCCAATCTACTAAACCAAATTCTATGAACATTTATACGCATACACTAGACACTTATACCTTTCCAATGAGCCATCTTGCACACAATTTAGAGCTCTGGAGAGAGAGCAACAGCCTCTGCAAGATTACTGTTGGCGAAGAAGATGATGCAAAGAATTGAAGGAGCAAGACAATGATGGTCACAAGTGTATGTATATTGCTTCCATGTATTGTACACGAGATTTCAAGTATTTATATAGACTCTAGGATTGTTCCACGACTTCTACAAGTGGAATTTGAATTCAAATGAAGGTGGGAATGGTTGTTGGAGGGAATCAATTCACTTTCCTACGATCTAGGAAAAGTGAAGATCTAGTTTGATCTACTTTTAGGTGATTGATTGCTTGATTGAATGCAACTTCAACCACCACAAATTCGTGGGATTTGGGCTCTATCTTTCTACCTTTACATCTGTAAAGCTCAAGGCTTTTAGAACGGTAAATGAACCATCAAAAAATTTTCAAAAAAAAAAAACAATAAATGAGCATAAGAAAAAGAACTCTCCAACGGATATTCTTTCGATGTGATAGCCTTTGATGTAGATCAAATCCACCTCAAGCATAGTGTAAGCTTGATGTTCCAACATTTTCCAAGGGGGGAAGAATGTAATAAAGTAATTCTATGGTCTAGGGACTCGATTGCTTCAAACAGATCTGAAATCGGATACCGTTTGATCACTCGTCTGTAGGACCAAAGATCTCAAGAATAGACTCAAAAATAAGTTCATGTGCTCTCATATTCAAGTGATCCACTTAGCCTAGTGGTTAAGTCTCATGGTTGTGAAGGAGGAGGTATTGGGTTTAATCCCCATGGAGAGCATAGGGAGAGAGTTTTGCCCAAGGAACTCTAGAGCCTTCTAACTCAAGTTAATGTGAGTTAACTTGAGTCCAGGGAGACTTAACTCAAGACGTGAGTACAACAACCACTAGTGGACTCTAGTCAAAGGTACTAAAGTAGTGGTCGAGATCACACCAGCCACTAGTAGACTCTAGTGGTGGATATGAAATGAGTGGAGGAGATTGCACATGCACTTGTGGACTCTAGTTACATTTGTGGTCCTCATTGAGTCAAGCAACTATATATACATGCATAAGGTTGGGAGGAGAGTCATCTCTCTAGCATGTGGTGGTCGTAATTCTTAGGTTGTTGCATTAATGCAAGAGAACAAAGATTACGACCACCACATGCTAGAGAGATGACTCTCCTCCCAACCAAATGCCTCTATATATAGCTCTCTCTAGGGGACTGCCTTCTTGGGCAGGTGGATACTAGCCAGCCATGCGTCATCCATGTAACTACATGTGCGCCAAGTGTCCTAGTTAACTCGAGTTAACTCAAGTGGATGCTTTTAGAGCCTTCTTGGGCACGTGGATACTAGCCAGCCATGTGTCAGCCATGTAACTACATGTGCACCAAGTGTCCCAGTTAACTCGAGTTAACTCAAGTGGATGCTTCTAGAAGGCTCTAGATCTCTTTGGGCAAAATACTCTCCCCATGTCCCCCATCGAGATTGAACCCAAGACCTCCTCCTTCACATCCATGAGACTTAACCACTAGGCTAAGTGGGTCACTTGTTCACAAGAGCACAAGACCTCCTAGTAAGTCTAAACTCGAGATCTTTGGTCATACACACGGATGACCAAACGGTGTCCGATTTCAGATCTTTCTGAACAGGCGAGACCCTTGGATCATAGACTTACTTTATTACAGTGGACATGTATCATTACTTTTAATGATGAGTGGTTTCTTTTACTTAGTGAATAATCAAGAGTTGACTATGGGATTTGGAAGAGGAATTGAACACCTCTTCTACAACCACATAATATGCATTCTTCTTTGGTTTCGATTGAAAAGGTTTAAGTATCCACTTCTGAATGATCTTATGATTTTATTGTTGTGGTTGCTTTCTCTTTCATGTGTTAGCTCTCATTTCTCTTTGTGACCTTGGGTTCTTGGGATTCTTTGGGATTGGTATAGATGGAGCCTTAAGGATAGATTTAAGAGCCCATACTTGATTGGATGAACTTTGATGGGCTCGAAGAATATTCTATGGTATTCAAATCTATTTGAGGATAAGTCATGGCACACTATGTGATGGCGTACATACTCGAACTAGCTTTGGGTGTGAGGATGATTCTTCTTGAGAGTGCAAAGAGGATCCTTGGATAATGTTATGAGTTTTTTGGGAACCTAGATTTTTTTGTGCAATGACTGCCACAAGAGACTTGTGTAACCAATGTTATTTAGCCGCATGAGAGTTGTATCTTCATAGGCTCTTTGATTAAATTTAATGCCCAAATAATGATGCAAATTCCCCAAATGTGACATCTTAAGAGAGCCATGCAAATCATAATGGAAATCAACAATATGCTTTTGATTAGGGCCATTAGGCAACATATCATGAACATATACAACAATGATTAGAAATACACCATGTGCATGCTTCACATATAAGATGCTCTTATTTGGTCTATTCTCAAAACCATGTGCTAGCAAGTAGGCATGTACCTTCTCATATCAAGCACGTGGTGGTTGCTTCAAATCATATAATTATCTTTTGAACCTCCACTTTGTTCTCATGTCATTCTTGCACAAACCATGGGGCTAGAATATATACACATATTCATGCAAATTACCATTCAAAAATGTAGTTTTTATTTCTAATTGATGTACATTCCAACTGTCATGAGTTGTAAGTGCATAAATGCTAAGAATAGTGGCCATTCAGCATGTGGGAGCAAAGGTCTCATGAAAATCAACGCTTCTCTCTTGAGCATAACCTTTGGCAACAAGCCTAGACTTATACCTATCAACAATTCCATCATGCTTATATTTCATCTTTTATACCAATTTAGTACCAATGACATGCGGACAATAGCAACACCTTGATGGAAACTTTAGAAGGTGATCTCTCTATTTTTTGGTGTGCTTTGAAGGTTTTATAATTGGAAAGTGTATCTATAATGAATCACAATGAAACTTTTCTCAACCCTTTTAAAAGTCACATCTCGGATTGGATTATGGAGGAAGGCTACAATCAAGTCTTGGACAATCAAGTTTTTCATTTATTTAGTGCTCCCATGGGTTTCCATATGTCTATTCATCAATGTAGGGCTTGGGTGCTCGACAAAGTTAAAGCAAAGATTGACTATTTGAATAAGTACTCCCCTTCATTGATGCATAAATGATTTATCCTTAACCACTTCATCATTCCCTCTATGATCTATGCATGCTCGTGATGGCTTCTTTCCAAGCCTCAAATGAAAGAGCTCAAAGACCTCTTCTCTATTTTCTTATGGAATGAGAAAGCCCCCTTGGTAGCTTTGTCAACATGCTTCCATAAAATTGAAGATGGGTTTTGGGCATCCTCGTCATTAATCACCTTGCTACTAAATGCATGTCTAAGGGGTTGCTTAGATCCATTAGCTCCAATGAATTTTGGTCCAACATGATTAGAGAATCCATGGATTCCTTCTTTGTTCTAGGATGTTCTTTGTGGCTTGGTCACTCTGTCGAAGTTTCCTATTTCACTAGATTTAATTTCTAGATCAAAGGTTTGATTATTATGAAAAATGTTTGGTGGGCATGGCAAGAGGTGAAATGCAAGGTTGGCCCCTACAAGATTCCCTCATTTTCTTGACATGACTCTAACCTGAAATGGTGGAGGACATGTATCCCCCATCCCTTGAGCATCTATGGAATTGTTGCTCAATTTGATATTGTTGCATATTAATTGGGCCCTCCCCAATGGAAATACAATTTCTTGACCAACTGACATATAAAAGCAATGCCATAAAGGCTCTACTAGGATGGTTGATTATTCGTTAAAAAATATGGTCACACAAGAAGTCCTAGGGCATTCTTGGGATTAATTTAGTGTACCTGTTTTACAACCAACCTCAAACCATGGTTCATATGTTTTTTTTAAGAAAATAGAAAGATTAATTAATTAGAAGGAAGATGTATTTAGATGTGTACGGGGCAGAATCCCGAGAAAAAAATAGTTATGAAAGCAGCACACCAAGATGGAGCTCAAATACATAGAAACTTTCTAGGAGAGCATAAAGATAAAAGAGTATCTCTCCATTTCTGCATAGGAGTTTTGCATAACACTAAAGACATAGGGTAATCATATGGAAGAGCATCCTTGATGGCTTTCAAGGAATCAATCCCTATTCTTCTGCATCCTTGAAAGAAAGAGAATAAGATTTTCTCCTTATTAAAAACATGGTGATTCATGCTAGTCCATATATTCCACGAAATTTCCAAAGAGGAATGTCCATACTCTTGCATTTGCCTAGGAGAATTTCTTCATAGCCAAGCTTCATATCAACAAAGGAGTAGTAAGGTTGTCACAATTGCCAGAATTGGAGGGCATGATTGCAGTTGAGGAATAAAGGGGGTAAATCTTGCAGATGATTTCAAGAAAAAAATAAATATAAAAAAGCCACTTAGAGACACACTTACCTCTAATAGGGTCAAAAATCCCTTATAATACAAAGAAGATAAAGAGAATTCATGGCAGAATTCATTAAACAAAGTGAGAATAACCGAACAACGCTCATTGTTTATAATTCTTTGAAGGCTAGTACATGGAAACATATGCTCAAAATTTTTCCTTTCATTTAGGCTTGGTAATTTTCTTCCTAGAGTTGGATTTTTCATTATTGGACTCCATCTAAACATTTTCATTAGTTGAGTGCTTTTGATAGTATTTGTTGAGTTTAGCTTGATCATATTTGTTGACCTTATCATGGAATGATGCATCATCTTTAGATTGATGAATTAAAGAACACAAAGGGTTTTAAAATTTACGAGGGTTGGTAGCACCTTGGGTACTAGTGTTTTTCTTTCCATTAACCACCTTTGTCCATCCCCTGATTTCTTTAGTAACAAAGTACTTCTCTTTGGGACAATCTTGCTTAATAGCCTCAAAAACATTAGAATCAACATTTTCTTTATTATTAACAACCTCTCCTTTCATGATTTCACCATCAAAAATATTGAACAAATCCTCTAAAAGAACCTCATATGAGTTGTTCCATTTTGTGATTATTTTTGTTTTTGGGATGAGCTTTTTACCTGATGAAGTTGCAAGGTTATTTCTAGCAATAATAGGATCATAATGATTTTTTTTTTGTTAGAATCAACATGACACTTAAGATTTTGGGAAAGCAAAGTATAGTCCTTGATTATGTGACCTTGCCTATAATAGTTGAAGATGCATTAGGTAAGTCCTTGTAAGAACATTTTTGTTCATGTAAGGATCTACCATCTGAATCTTTAATCCAAATGCTATTCTTTATTTTCTTAGAGATGTCAATTTCTACCGTGACTTGGGGATCCCACTAAGGCCATTAAGCGAAGGATAATACCGAATAGAGAGGTCTGGAAATTCGACCCACACTAGCACTTTCGTGGGTTTGGGACCTTTTGATAGTAGTTAGGATGGTCTAGAATGTTGAGATATCAAGCTCAACATGTGATGATCTAGGATGAGACATATCACTTTTTCACTGACATGTATAGTGGTCATGCCGGTATATGTCAGGGATACTTCATTGAGCTTTACTAGATTTATCTATTGAGAGTGATGGCACATTTTTTTCTTTCCATCTCATTCATTCGTGAACATTAGGATTTTCCTTATGTACTATTCTTTATATATTGCACTTGTAGTTTTGTTTTAGGTCATTCTTGTAATAGGAGAAGAAGAAGAAGATCATTCTTCCTTGCCTCAATTTGTGTGTGTGTGTGTGCTTCTCTTTGATTGTGATACTATGTGTGTGAGCTCTCTTCCTGATATCCTTCCTCATGACATGGTATTAGAGCCAGTCTAGCTGTAGAGAGCTCGTGGAGAAGGCAGATCGTGAAGAGCACGCGAGATGGCATGGAGAAAGCATGATTCACAAATGACCTCAGATTGCTACAAAAATGGGCATGTAGGTAGAAGGCCTCAAAATATTTTCAAAAGTTAGCCATTTAGGGTCACTCATTGGCCTTAGATTTCTATCTCGGAGGCATCTTGACCTCCATTTTGAGCTCGCAAGGTGGGGCCCACAGGAAAACCAGGTGGGTTCACAAAATTGTAACTTGTGTCCTATTTGGGAACACTCATATATTCTAGATCTAGAATTTCAAGCGATTTTGTGTATTGTTGATACTCAAAAACTGTGTTTTTTTAGATCAAATTGTCATGTCATAGTATGATAGTGTTCAAGCAAAAGTGCTACTCGTAGTTTTTTGCACTATTGTGCATTGTTACAGAAATGGCAAACATAGATGGAATGAGTGAGCTTATGAGCAATAAGCTATATAAGAACAACTTCCGTGCTTGGAGATTCAGAATGATGAATTTCCTGATGGGAAAAGGCTACTAGAAGTACATTGAAGGAGAGAACAAAAATGCTCCATAGTTACCAAAGAGGAATCAGACTGCAGACTAGTTAAAAGTGTATGAAGAATGGAATCAAGGGGCACAAAAGGTAATGTATTGACTATCTGTTAGCATCCAAAATAGCATGATTGGGCATATACAGGATGCCAAGAATCTGAGAGGCTTGGAACAATTTGGTCACATTGTACGAGACCAATACATAGCACATAAATTGAAACTCAAGAATGAGTTGCATCCATTGGAAAAAAAGGGCATGTCAATAAGTGATTACACCATGAAAATCAAAACCATATGCGAGTCACTTGCATCTATTGGCATGAATGTAGATGTTGATGATAAGACGGAAGTGTGCCTTTGTGGTTTAGGAGGTGCATATAAGCAGTTCATAACTTCTATACAGACCAGGGAAAATATTCTGAATTTTTTTGATCTGGCATCCATGTTAATTATTGAAGAAAAGAATCTCGGTGAGGACTCAAAATCCCAATGAAAATCTAGTTTTGAGTAGGTATTCTACTCTCACAGAGGAAGAGGCAAAGGTAGAGGTTTTGAAAGTGGAAGAGAAAATAATAACCAAGACCAAGGTGAACATGAGAATCATCCAGGAGGTAGAGGACAATTTGAGGTAGGGGGAGCCAAAGAGGCTTCAGAAATTTCCAAAGACATGATTCAAATAATGAGAGTAAAGGATGTTGGAATTGTGGTAAACCTAGACATTTTGAACGTGATTGTAGATTGAAGAATCAAAATAATAGAAGGAAGCAAAACAATTATGCATCCACAAGTGCAGATGATTCTGAGAATTTGTTCATGGTTCAATATCATATGATGAATATGATGTCTACTGATGTTTAAAAATCAAACAACAATGTCTAGTATATTGATTCAAGTGCTTCAAAACACATGAACAATGATGTGGAATGGTTTAGTAGTTTGCAGAAATTGCCAATTCATGGATATGTTGAAACAAGTGATGACACATCACATCCTATCGATCATACAAGAAACATAGCATTGTTTATGGAGGATGGGAAGGTCAAACATCTTTTTGATGTGTTGCATGTTCCAATTATAACAAAGAATCTAGTTTTTGTTGGACAAATGGTTGACCAAGGATTACAAGTCGGGTTCAATGCTGATGGGTTATATGTAGAAGAGTATAAATAGGATGGACAATTGATTGCCAAAGGAAACAAAGTGGGTAGGATGTTCACCTTAAATGTGAAAATTCGTGAAATGAATGGAGCCATGTTTGCAAAAGGTGTAGGAGTCATTGCTGATATAGAGATCTGGCATAAATGAATTTGACATGCAAACTTGTAGAGGTTAAAATTTATGTAGTCTAAGGAGATTGCTAGAAATGCAAAAGGTATGTGCAACATGTCAATTTGGTAAATAGTCAAGAGCATCATTTTTGCATGACAAGCATGTTAGTGAGAATGTACTAGAAATATTACATATAGATGTTTGGGGTCCTACAAAGACCACATCTATGGGTGGTTGCAGGTTTTATGTTACTTTCATTGATGACTATACATAGAAAGTATGGGCATATTTCATGAAAGAGAAGAGTGAGGTGTTCACTCACTTCCAAAATTTTAAGGCTATGCTAGAAAAGGAGACTGAAAATTATATTCAAGTATTAAGGTATGATGAAGCAGGCGAATACATGTCGAATGAGTTTAGCAAATTTCTTAAGAGTCATGGAATTTGACATTAGTTTTCATGCAGGTAGACACCACAATAGAATGGTGGCTGAATGAAAAAATAGACATATTGCAAAAATAACAAGAGCTTTGATGGTTGAGAAGAATATGCCTCATTATTATTGGGCAGAAGCTATGCATACTGATGTATACATCATGAACAGAAGTTCAACTATTTTTGTACATCAAGTTACACCTCAAGAGAAGTTTATAGGTAAAAAGCCAAAGTTTGCAAATTGTTGATATATTTAGATAGTGATGTGTGTGAACACACTAGGACCGCCGGGGCAATTTTTCCCTCTTTAGGAGGTTTTTTTCCTCCGGCTTGTATATACGCTTATTGCCCTAATGGGCTACTTATCTTTGTACCTTCTCTAGTAATACATTTAGTATTGTGTGGTGTGCTCCAAACTTCTTCTTCTTCCTTGTGTTGTTCGTGTGCTTCTACAAACATCTTACTCCAACAATTGGTATCACAGTAGGTCATTGCTTCATCTAGGGCGCCGTCGACACTCCTCTGTTTGCAGTCTCAGATTCGCACGAAATTTGGTGAGCATACTTAGGGTGTTTCAGAGATCAAAATAGTTTCGTCCTTTGGTGCCGAAATCGCGATCTGAGCTCGTTTCGGCCTCTGAACGCACTATCGTAGCACTTGTGCAGGCTATTTTGTCTTTTTGTGCCAAAGGTATATACCGATTTCTATTTGCCAATATAAGCAACTCAAAGTCTGCTACATGTCTTGTTGGAACAAGCCAATCACAAATTGGTGATTATAGAGATCTTGAAGTAGACTTATGGTCAGAGTGAAGTGAAGGAAGACACTTATGAAAGTGAAGAAGATTTCAGGATGATGTCTTGTACACATATGTACATATAAGTGAAGAATTTTGTAAATTGAGTATAGTAAAACCTTTAGGATGATAAAGAGCAATGTCATAGATACGGGATGAGTCAAAAGTCATGTATATATAAGTTAATGAGGACAAGAAATATGTAAGAGAGTCATTTGTAGATGACAAATTTCAGAAAGTTGTGTAGAGAGTTTTTTCCCAGAAAATAGCGACGGGTTTTTTCTCTGAGTGCTCTCTGTCTGATCACGTGGATCAGAAATCCTTTTGTACACATCTAATTGAGAAGCTAATGAAGCTATGTCTAGAGTTTCAGAATCTAATTCCTTTCCTACTGTGAGAATGATCAATAGGAACATTCATATGTGAACTTTGGAAACTGAAGTCTGAGAGTAGCGCACTTTTCCGTCTTAGTATTTTGATCAGATCTGAGTGTATACTGTAAAGTTTTTGATGAGTGAGCACTTAAAATTTAAGTTAGAAGATAAGGAAGCTATGGCTAAAAGCATTTAGCAAAACGGGTTTCAGATTGGGAGAAATCAACTTAAGAAGTTGAGTATGTCGAAGGCGCAACTTCTGAGAGACATTTTCTGACATGTCTTTGATCTTAATGATCAAATTAAACTTTTGGTGATTAGTTTTGAGAACTAATGATTGACATGATTGCGCAAAGGTATTGCGAATACTTGTGCATCATTTGCTTGAAGAAATTTGAAACTTTATGCACGTAATGAAGTGGATTCCTGAAGCAGACTTTCTGAAGTAGACACTTCTTCACTCAGAGAAGTGTTGATTGAAGTTTTGGTAAAGAAGAACATTGTTTGTGTAAAGTTTGGTTTATAACTGACATAGAAGTGTTCTTAAGTCAGTATAGATCAAACCTTTGGAGATTAAGAGGTCTCCAACAGTGGTATCGGAGCTGAAGGTGAAATACAAGAGAAGAAAAGACAATTGAAGTTCCGACTGGTGCAGATATTGGAGATCTTCCAAATCAAAGGAGGACAAGGACAAATTATTGAAGATAACTTGCAGAAGTTCAGAGCACGAGTTCGAAAGAATCAAGAAGGACAAAGCTTATATCAAAGGTACATTTTATCCTCATAAGTCATAGTAATTGCAGATACAGAAGGTCAAGGATGGGAGAAAGCTTGCAGATTGATAAGCTAGATAGGGAGAACTATCCATCTTGGTCCATGAGGATGGAGGCACACCTCATGAGTAAAGATTTGATAGCATTTATTACAGGAGATGAAGAAAAACCTGAATTTGTAGATCCTAGTATTCCTACTAGGGAAGAGCTTGCAATTTTGAAGACATGGATGAGAAAGGATGCTCAAGCAAGGAGTATCATCTACATGGCTATAAATGATTATCTTCTACCTCACATCAGAGGTTTGGAAAGTGCTACAGATGTTTGGAATGCCTTGGAAGAGCATTTCCAAAATACAACTAAGTCAAGGAAGTCCTCACTATGGGCTGAGTTCACAACCTTCAAGAAGAAGAGCTCACAATCAATTTCTGATTATGTGGCAAGGATGAAGGATATTGCAGATAGCTTGGGAGCAGTGGATGAAGACATTGAAGAGGAAAAGTTGGTAAGACAAATACTTACAGGTCTGAGAGGAGATGAGAAGTGGAAGCCTTTCATATTGTCCATAGAGTTGTCACTTGATCACTTTACTCCTGATCTTAATCAATTGCTAGGACACATGCTAACCTTTGAGCAGGATCTTAAAGGAAACAATGATAGAAGTACAAGTCAAGCTATGTACTCCAAGGACAAGAAAAAGAATGGCAAGGGAAAGCAATCGAATGATGATGAAGGGAATTCAAATCAAGCTAACTTCACAAAGGGAAAGATGAATTTCAGAGGTAAAGGAAGAGGAGGTAAGAACAAAGATAATGCTAAAGCTTGTTGGATTTGTGGCAGAACAAATCATTTGGCAAATGAGTGTTGGTATAACAATCAAAATGGTGGAAGTAATAATCAGAATTATAATCAAAGAGGTAGAGGAGGCAGAAACCAAAGAGGCAATTTCAGAGGAAGAGGTGGTAGGACATCATATGGTAGAGGAGGTGGAAGAAACTTCCAATCTCAGTCCTACAACAACAATTATTATAATTATGCATCAGATCAAAAGGATGATATGACTCTTATCTTGAATGCAACTCATGAATCAATGGGAGAAGATCAAAGAGTGTTTTATATTGACTCAGGGTGTAGCAACCATCTGAGTGGGAATCTATCCTTGATGACTGATATGGAAGCAAGGGTGAATGGACATACAGTTCAAACAGGTGACAATACCAAACATAAAGTGGAGAGCATTGGATCAGTGAAGACAAAGAGTGGAAGTACACTTCTGAGCAAGGTACTTTATGTTCCTACTATTCCTAAAAATTTGATAAGTGTAGGGCAAATTGTGGAGAAAGGATATGAGGTAAGATTCACAAATGATGGTGTTTATGTGCAAGATCCAAATCAGGGATATAGAAACATAATTGCAGGTAAAAAGGAAGGAAGATTGTTCACTCTCAAAGTCCAAGGTAATGTGGGACATGCATTATTTACCTATGGAAGTCAAAAGGTATCTGAATTAGACCTATGGCATAAAAGGCTAGGTCATTTCAATGAGAGAGCTATAAAAGAAATGTCGAAGAATCAAGTGGTGCTTGGATTGCCAAATATTGAAGGGCAACATATGATGTACAAGTGTGAAGCTTGTCAATTAGGTAAAGCACATAAAGGTTCTTACAACAAATCAGGGTACAAGCATTCAAATATGCTTGAATTGGTTCATACAGATGTATGGGGTCCCTCAAGGGACTATAGCATAAATGGATCCAGATATTATGTGTTGTTTGTTGATGATGCAACCAGGTGGATTACTTTGTATGTAATCAAGGATAAATCAGAAGTTTTCAAGATATTCAAACATTTTCATGCCTATGCAGAAAGGATCACAGGGCAAAAGCTTAAGAGGTTAAGGTCAGATGGAGGGGGAGAGTATTTCTCTAAAGAGTTTGATGATTATTTGTGGAATGCAGGTATAAAAAGAGAAGTAACTTGCAGGTACTCCCCTCAACAGAATGGAGTAGCAGAAAGGAGAAATAGGACTCTTGTAGAATTTGCAAGAGCCATGATGAAGGAAAAGAATTGTCCAAATTACTTATGGGCAGAAGCTATTAACACTGCAACATACCTTGTGAATAGGTTGCCTTGCAAAGCTTTGGATGGAGGAACTCCTTATGAAGCATGGTGGGGTAAGAAACCTACCCTTGATCATTGTAAAGTATTTGGATGTATTGCATATGCTTATGTTCCTTCACAATTAAGACATAAGCTAGAACCAAAAGCAGAGAAGTATGTGTTTATTGGATATGATGATAGACAGATGGGTTACAGGTTGTGGAGTCCATCCACAAAGCAATTTCTTGTTACCAAAGATTTGACATTTGATGAGCAAAATACATGGTATACAGGATCACCAAATGATTATACAGGTGTTGAAGAAATACAAAGGAAAGGAAAGGCAAAAGTAAAAGTGTGTGAAGAAGTTGTTGATGAAGTTGAATCTAGAAGTAGATTGCAGGATCATGTAGAAGAAGGGCCAAGATTTGATCCAGAGTCAAATGAGGCTGAAACTTCGAGAAGTGCAGAAATCAGAAGATCTACAAGGGAAAGGAAAGAACCTATAAGGTATAGTTATGATACATCTTTCCTAACAACAAAAGATTATGCTTACATTGTGAAGACAGAAGAAGATCCAACCACTTATGAAGAAGCCAAAGGTAAACAGAATTGGGAGAAGGCAATGCAGGAAGAGTATGATGCTCTACTTGAAAATGAAACTTGGGAATTAGTACCAAGACCAAAGAATCAGAAAGTCATTGGATGTAAGTGGGTATATAAAACAAAGAGGTTTGCAGATGGTAAGGTGTCTAGATACAAGGCTAGACTTGTGGTCAAAGGTTTTGCCCAAACTTATGGGGTAGATTATGATGAAACCTTTAGTCCTGTTGCTAAGATGTCTACAATTAGGACATTGATTGCTATTGCTGCTTGTAAGGGATGGAAATTATCACAATTGGATGTGAAAAATGCATTTTTAAATGGATACATTGCAGATGAAGTATACATGGAGCAACCAGAAGGCTTCATGGAATCAATTGGATCAGATTATGTGTGTAAGCTCAAGAGAGCTTTATATGGGTTGAAGCAAGCCCCAAGAGCTTGGAATTACAGATTGGTCAAGTTCTTGAATGAATGTGGATTTCAAGCATCAAAGGCAGATAGTAGCTTGCTAGTGAAGGCAAGTGAAAATGGATACATTTACATGTGCATTTATGTTGATGATATTATTGTTACAGGAACAGATGCTCAAGGAATCAATGAACTCAAAAAGCAAATAGAGAAGGAGTTTAAGATAAGTGATTTGGGAAACTTATCTTATTTTCTAGGAATGCAGATTGTGTATACTCAACATGGAGTATATGTTTCACAAGAGAGGTATTTGAAGAATCTTCTAGTCAAGTTTAACATGGAAGATCTCAACTACACCATTGGAGGTAAATCATAAATTAAGCAGGTATGGAGGTGAAGAATTCAATGATATGAAGAAATATCAGAGTTTGGTAGGTAGTTTAATCTATGCTACCTTGACAAGACCAGATTTATCATATGCAGTAGGTGTGTTGTCACAATTTATGCATTGTCCAAAGAAGACTCATTGGATTGCAGCCCAAAGGGTACTCAGATATATCAAAGGAACCCTAAGTGAAGGGTTGTACTATGGTTTCACTTCTGACACAAGAATCAAAGTGTTTAGTGATGCAGATTGGGCAGGTGACTCAGATGATAGAAGGTCTACTCATGGGTATCTCTGTTATGTTGGAGATAAGCTAGTTTCTTGGTGTTCAAGGAAGCAACATACAGTTGCTTTATCATCCACAGAAGCTGAGTATAAGGGAATGGTAGAAGCTGCAAAAGAAGTGATATGGTTGAAGACCTTGATGAAAAGTTTTGAGACTGATCATAGTACTCCAATTATTTTTGGAGACAATATGAGTTCTTTGTATTTGGCAGCTAACCCTGTTTTTCATGCCAGGACTAAGCATATAGAGATTCAGTATCATTTCTTGAGGGAAAAGGTACTAGATAAAGAGATTGAAGTGATGTACACTCCAACAAAAGAACAAGTGGCAGATATGATGACAAAGAGCTTGGATGGACCTAAGCTACAGAGATTCAAGGAGATGGCAGGAGTGAAGAAGAATGGAATAATCACAATTAGTGATTGAGGGGGAGCTGTTGGAACAAGCCAATCACAAATTGGTGATTATAGAGATCTTGAAGTAGACTTATGGTCAGAGTGAAGTGAAGGAAGACACTTATGAAAGTGAAGAAGATTTCAGGATGATGTCTTGTACACATATGTACATATAAGTGAAGAATTTTGTAAATTGAGTATAGTAAAACCTTTAGGATGATAAAGAGCAATGTCATAGATACAGGATGAGTCAAAAGTCATGTATATATAAGTTAATGAGGACAAGAAATATGTAAGAGAGTCATTTGTAGATGACAAATTTCAGAAAGTTGTGTAGAGAGTTTTTTCCCAGAAAATAGCGACGGGTTTTTTCTCTGAGTGCTCTCTGTTTGATCACGTGGATCAGAAATCCTTTTGTACACATCTAATTGAGAAGCTAATGAAGCTATGTCTAGAGTTTCAGAATCTAATTCCTTTCCTACTGTGAGAATGATCAATAGGAACATTCATATGTGAACTTTGGAAACTGAAGTCTGAGAGTAGCGCACTTTTCCGTCTCAGTATTTTGATCAGATCTGAGTGTATACTGTAAAGTTTTTGATGAGTGAGCACTTAAAATTTAAGTTAGAAGATAAGGAAGCTATGGCTAAAAGCATTTAGCAAAACGGGTTTTAGATTGGGAGAAATCAACTTAAGAAGTTGACTATGTCGAAGGCGCAACTTCTGAGAGACATTTTCTGACATGTCTTTGATCTTAATGATCAAATTAAACTTTTGGTGATTAGTTTTGAGAACTAATGATTGACATGATTGCGCAAAGGTATTGCGAATACTTGTGCATCATTTGCTTGAAGAAATTTGAAACTTTATGCAGGTAATGAAGTGGATTCCTGAAGCAGACTTTCTGAAGTAGACACTTCTTCACTCAGAGAAGTGTTGATTGAAGTTTTGGTAAAGAAGAACATTATTTGTGTAAAGTTTGGTTTATAACTGACATAGAAGTGTTCTTAAGTCAGTATAGATCAAACCTTTGGAGATTAAGAGGTCTCCAACATGTCTAGTGGATTTCGTCTGGGCAATTCTGTTCAACTTTTTGAGATACAGTCAATTTTTTGCATCAAGGTATTTTAGTCACTGGCCATGGCTGAAAGCAGTGATGTATTCCGTATGTTGGCTGTTGAGGATAAGTTGGATGGTACCAACTACCCATTATGGGCTTATATGATGTGACATGTGTTGGTTGCAAAAGGACTGTGGAACATTGTGTAGGGTGTCAAAAAATGTCCTATCACACCTGCAACTATTACAACTACAGGTACTGAAGCTGATGTAGAAGGTGTCGAAGATGATGATTGTCTGTCAAACATGCCATTAGGCACATGCATTGATAGCTTTGTCTGTCAAACATGCCATTATTCCTCATATTCGCTCTTGTAGAATAGCTAAGGATGCTTTGGATACACTTACCACATTATACCAAGCTAGGAATGAGGCTCGTGTTGCTTACCTCCGAAAACAGTTGGAGAGTGAGCACATGAATGAAGATGATTCTATGTCAATTTCCTAACAAAGATCAAAGACTTGAAGGAACAGTTGATTTTTGCTGATGAGGTTATACCAGATAGCTCACTTGTTCAGACTCTTCTGAATGGTCTTCTTGATTCATATCAGAGTTTTGCTTCTACTTTTCAGTTAATGATGAAAGGCAATCCAAATTCCTTGTCATTTGAGGAGTTAGTCTCTGTTCTGTTGCAGGAAGATCAAAACAGGTCCATTATGCGTGTTATAGATCAAGCTTTCCTGGCTAGTCAGAAGGGCAAAGGAAAATCGAACTCTTCTACTAGTAAGCAGAAATCTACAAATGTTGCACATTCAAAGAACCAAGACAAAGATGAGAAAAAATTAGAAAAGTAGAAATTGTTCTGTAAATACTGTAAAGGGAATGATCATATCATAAAGAACTATCCAAAACTGGCTACAAAAGAGGCAAAGAAGAAAGAGGCTAGAATGGTTGTTGCAGAAGCCTCTACACCAAAAACAGAGTCTACTAATCTTGTGCAGGAAGAAGAATGGGCGTCTACTATCTTTTGTAGTTTTGACCCATCTTCTCATGAGCAGTGCATGTGTGCAGTAGACTCAGATGTTTGGTACTTTCACAGTGGGGCAACCAAACATATTACCTCACAGCGTAGTTTCTTCTCTTCACTCGAGCCTACCCCTACAGGGAATATTGTTACATGCAACAACTCCTCTTATCCTTTTATGGGAGTTGGTAAGATCATTTTGACCACTATTGATGGTAGTTCTTTCACTTTGTTAGATGCTTTATTTGTGCCAGGGATCAAGAAGAACGTGTTATCAGTTTCTGCATTAGCCAAGATTGGCTTGGTTGTGGAATTTGTTGATGACAGGTGTACAGTTCATGATCTTTCAAGTGGCGATGTGATTATTGCTTCTGGCATTTTATGTTGTGGGCTGTATAAGATCAAAGACTATAAAAGATCTGTAAATGATTTGGCATGTGTAGTAAATGATTGCCAGGCTATGTCAGATGCAAAGCTTTGGCATGCACGCTTTGGTCATCTGGATTTTGCTAGTTTGCTATACCTACAAAAATCTGAAATGGTGTCCTCTTTGCCCTAAATTGAGGCACCTGGAAAACATGTTTGTGAAGGCTATATTTTGGGCAAAATGTAGCATTCATCCTTTCCAAAAGATGGTTCAGTTCGGGCTACTCAGAAATTGTAGCTTGTACATAATGATGTTTGTGGTCCTATGGAGACACCTTCTTTTGGGAATTATCTTTACTTCGTGACTTTCATTGATGATTTTTCTAGGCATGCATGGGTATATCCATTGAAGGCAAAGTCAGAAGTGTTCATGTGCTTCAAACAGTTTTTGGTTTTGGCTGAAAATCTATCAGCATGTAAAATGGGCACCCTCCTTTCTGATTGAGGGGGGGGGGGGGGATATATGTCTTTTGATTTTAATGCATTTCTTGTTGAACGTGGGATAAAACACCAGTGTACAGTGTCGTATACACCTCAATAGAATGGAGTTGCTGAACGTAAGAACAGGTCACTCATGGAGATGGAGAGGTGTATGGTCAAGAGTCAGGCTTTACAACTAGCTTGAGGCTGTTATGTGTGGAGCATATGTACCAAATATGTGTCCCACTAAAGCGCTGCAGTCTATCACTCCATATGAGGCTTGGCATGACCGCAAGCCATCTGTTGCTCATATGCGTGTTTTTGGTTGTTTGGCATATGCATTAGTGCCTGAACAAGATCGTAGAAAATCTGATGATAAAGAAGTAAAAATGTATTTTTGTTGGGTATAGTTCTGAAACTAAAGGCTATTGTTTGTATCATCCACATACTAAACATATTCTGGTTAGCTGTGAGGTTGTTTTTGTGGAAGATGCTATTTAGCTATTGCTTTCAATCACTAAGGAGACATATGTTAGCTCCAAAGACATGTATGATACTTTCCTGCCTCTTTTTACAGGTGGGCACTCTAGTGCTGGTCCTAATAAGGCAACTTCTCAGCCTTTGCAGGTTTCATGTGATGATGCAGATAATTCCATTTTTGATGCAGATGTACATGATGCACTTATTGATGAGAGAGCTGATATTGAGTAGGTAAGAACTATGCCAAAATGGCTGGTGCAGACTTTGCGTGACAACAAATTAGATGCATCTCTATCATATCATACTCATTCAGGCTCTCATAGTGCCTCTTTTGCATCCGATTGCTATGCTATGGCCGCATCTAGTCTCTGTGATGAGAATGAGCCTGTTTCGTTTGAGGAAGGACAAAATTCAAAAAATTGGATGGCTGATATGCAATCTGAATATGATGCTATAATGAAGAATGGTACTTGGTCTTTATGTGACTTGCCTCCTGGCAAGAAGCCATTGGCACTAAGTGGGTACACAAGCTGAAGCATAAACCGAATGGTACAGTTGATAGGTATAAGGCTAGGCTTGTTACAAAGGGTTATGCACAAGAAAGAGGCATTGATTTTGATGAGACCTTTGCACCTACATGTCGTATGACTACTGTTCGGTGCATTTGTGCACTTGCAGCTCATCATGGTTGGAATGTACCTCAATTGGACATTAAAAAAGCATTTTTGAATGGTGACTTGCATGAAGAAGTGTATGTTTTTCAGCCTCATGGCTTTATGCAGAAAGGGCATGAAAACGAGGTGTGCAGGATAAAGAAGTCATTACATGGTTTAAAGCAAGCACCATGTGCTTGGTATGAAAAGATACATGCCTATCTGATTGCACATGGTTTTGAGAACAATACAACTGAAAGCACCTTATATGTAAAGCATGCTAATGATGTGCTTTTGATCATTGTTGTCTATGTTGACGAAATGCTGCTCACTGGTCCTATTGAGAAGCATATTGCTGATTTCAAGGCTGATTTGCATGCCTCATTTGAGATGTCTGATTTAGGACATTTGCATCACTATTTGGGCATTCGGTTTATGCAACTTGATGGTGGAATGGCTTTGTGTCAAACAAAATATATTGACACATTATTGTACCAATTTGATCTTGAAGACTCTAAGACTATTGCCACTCCTATGGAGACATGTTTACGATTGAGTCTTCATGATGTTGGAGATGCATTTGATGTTGTTCTCTATCAGCAGGCTGTTGGATGCTTGATTTACTTATGCATTACTCGACTAGATATTCAGTTTGTTGTCTCATAGATGAGCAGGTTTATGCATTGCCCAGGAGTCAGGCATTGGCAGGCAGTTAAGCGCATCTTTCGCTATTTGAGTGGTACTCCGCTACTTGGGTTGTTTTATCCTAAGGGGGGATCACTACTGCCACATTTGAATGCTTTTTCTGACTCTAATTGGGCTTGTTGCTATGACACTTGTGTGTCCGCTAGTGGCTTTTGCTTCATGCTTGGTAGCTCATGTATATCTTGGTTGAGCAAGAAGCAGCCTACTGTGGCCACTTCCAGTTGTGAGGCTGAGTATAGGGCAGCTTTCACAACGACTGTTGAGTGTGTGTGGCTCAGATGCCCTATGGCTGATTTGGGTGTTGGTCAGACTTCTGCCACCACCATCTTCACTGATAGTTAGAGCGCATTGACACTTGCGAGGAACCCTGTGTTCCATGCTGGCACTAAGCACATTGAGGTGCATTATCACTATGTCAGGGAGAGGTTCTCTGTTGGGGAGATCAGCTTGGCATATGTGCCCACACAGGAGAACATTGTAGACCTTTTCACGAAGGCTCTGCCTAGGGAGAAGTTTGAAGCTTTCCACAAAGCTTTGGGCTTACTTCCTTTTGTGGAGTGATTTCCACATGGCTTGGCACTTCCTTATACATGAGTGCCAACTCCTTGTTCACCGCATCACTCCCAAGGGGGATTTTTTGATATATTTAGGTAGTGATGTGTGTGAACACACTAGGAGGGTTTTTTCCCTCGGCCTGTAAATATGCCTATTGCCCTAATGGGCTAGTTATCTTTGTACATTCTCTAGTAATACATTCAGAATTGTGTGTTGTGCTCCAAGCTTCTTCTTCTTCCTTGTTGGTTGCGTGCTTCTGCAGACGTCTTACTCCAACACAAATGATACAAGGAGAAGTGACCCAGGACCAATAAGATCTCAATGGATGCAGAATTCTATGCAACAATTGTCCTATGACATTTATATGGCTCATCATTATGACTACATGACCAAGGTAATACAAGATGCTGAACCTTCTTGTTTTGAAGATGCAATTAGAAATGTAGATTAGGGAAATTCTATGGATTAGGAGATGGATGCACTTTATGGAAATGAAACATGGAAGCTGGTTCCATTGCCACAAGGAAAGAAACCCATAGGCTGCAAGTGGGTTTACAAGGTAAAGCATAATGCTGATGGTAACATAAGCACGTACAAAGCATACTTGGTAGCAAAAGGATATGCACAAACTTATGGCATTGATTATGAGGAATCATTTAGTCCTATAGCTAAAATATCTAGTGTTAGAACACTTGTTGCATTAGCTACAACAAAAGGATGGCCTTTGCATCAGATGGATGTAAAGAATGCTTTCCTACATGGTGAGTTACAAGAAGAAGTATAAATGGACCAGCCACAAGGATATGAAGATTCAAAGCACCCAAAATATGTTTGCAGGTTGCAAAAGGCTTTGTATGGGCTTAAACAAGCCCTCTTGCTTGGCATGCAACAATTGCTGACTACTTAACCACCATTGTGTTTTCTTTGTGTGATGCAAATCATTCATTATATGCAAGGATGGGTGACGATGGCATCATAATTATGGCTATTTATGTTGATGAATTGATTGTAGGAGGCAACAATGAAGTAAGCATTAAAGAGCTTAAGAAACTCTTTATGTAGGAATTTGACATGAAAAGTCTTGGTGTGCTATGCTATTTCTTGGGCATTGAGTTTACACATATAGAAACAGGTATATGGATGTCGCAAAGGCAATATGCCTTGAATATGGTGCAAAAATATGGTATGGTTGATTGTAAGCCAATATCTATGCCATTAGATCAGAATTTGAAGTTGGATACTACATCACGTGAAGCATTGAAAAATGCTACTATGTACATGAAAAGTGTGGGAAGTTTTATATATCTCACAATTAGAAGGCCTGTAAGCTACAATGTTTGACTTGAAAGTCAATTTATGCGGGTTCCCAAGAAATCACATTTAGATGCTCCGAGGTGCACTCTACATTATGTGAGTGCTAGTTTGGACTATGCATTATTTTATGAAGCTACGTAGGTTGATGGATACATCGATGCCGATGGGCTAGTGACATTCTAGATAGAAGATCTACTAGTGACTTTCTATTCTCACTTGGGAGTGCAGCTATTACATGGAGCAATAAGAAGAAATGCATGGTTGCTTTTTCAAGTATAGAGGCTAAGTATAGAGGTGATGCAATGGAAACATGTGAGGCATCATGGCTAGAGATGCTACTTGCAAATTTAGGTGTGGAAGTGCAAAAGCCTATCAACATCTATTGTGATAATTTTAGCAGCATACAACTAGCACATAATCCTATTTTTCATGCTAGAATAAATCATATCAAGGTACATTATCACTTCATAAGAGGGAAGGTATTAGCAGGTGATATTGATCTTGTTTATGTGAGAACAGATGATCAGGCTTCTAATATTTTCACTAAAGCACTTGAAGCAAAAAAGCTGAAGAAGTTTTGCAGGATGCTTGGATTACAAGATATGACATTGAGCTTGAGGGGGAGTGTTGAGATATTAAGCTCAACATGTGATGATCTAGGATGACAAGCATCACTTTTTCATTTTCTATGACATGTATAGTGGTCATGCCAGTATATGTCAGAAATACTTCATTGAGCTTTATTAGATTTATCTACCAAGAGTGATGTCACATTTTTTTCTTGCCAACTCACTCATTTATGAACATTAGGATTTTCCTTATGTATTGTTCTTTATATATTGCACTTGTTGTATTGTTGTTTTAGGTCATTCTTGTACATTCCTTTTATGTAATAGAAGAAGAAGAAGATCATTCTTCCTTGCCTTATCTATGAGTGTGTATGCTTCTCTTTGATTGTGAGACTATGTGTGAGCTCTCATCCTTATCTCCTTCCTCATGACATAGAAGGCTTGACAAGACAAGCAAACATGAGGCACTCGAGTCAAAAAGGGCAAAGATAGAGGGAACATGAAGCAGGATCCAGTCAACTAGGAAGTTAACATAGATCCTACGAGTAGGCCAATAAATTCTTTTTTCAAATCAAACCATTATCAATTGTGTTTTTCATCACTCCACTACATTGTAAATCCCATTTTTGATATTTTGAAATCCATTTTGTTCAAGCCAAGCAGCCTGAAGCTTGAGGAGTTCTAGGTCTATGTACATACCAATTTTTATAATTCTTAGAGCTTGTTGGATCCTCCAAATTAGGTTAGAAACCTATTTTTTAATTAGGCCATACACTAGGTCTAAGCAAGCCCAAAGCTAGTTAGAAACTATAAAAGGATCTAGAGAGTTCATTTTTAAAGAGAGACTGTTGGGAATTGAAGCAACTTAAGCACTTTGTAAACTTGTTTTTGATGAATTAAAGATTCCATTGCTCCAATTCTTTGTCTTACCATGTGTATGTGTGTGTGCATGTTCGTGTGCTTCTCACTCACACACTTTTACTTAAAAACTTTAAGGTTAATCTCATCACTTTGATACTTATCATTTTGCTAGAGTGACACCAAATATGGTGCCATTGTTGGGGATCAAGCTTCGAGGACAAGTGTGTGATGGTCAAACATAGAGATGTGACATTGGAGTCATAAGTAAACTCTCATTTTTTACTTTTCTACCTCCCTCCTCATCATACCATTCCTACTCCCTCCCTATCTTCATCTCCATATCCATAAAATTCCACCAATTTTGGTCATATTCTCTCCTTCCCTTCATTCTTCTCATTTCCCTTATGTGTAAGTGTGTTTGAGAGAGAGAGAGAGAAAAAAAAATCATGCATACTGTATTTTAGTGTGTTTTGTGAACTTTTCAGTAGGTGCCAACATCCACAACCCGCACACTAGGTCCAACATGTATGAAATCTTTGTGCACGCGCCTTGAGATGAAGGTAAATCACAACAAACAATAAAAACTCATCATTTGGTAAAACAAGGCACGCCATACTAGAGTAGAGACCATGCATATCACATACATGCAAAATGTTTTAGAAAATATTTGTTTCTTCTATCAATCATGATAGAAACCTCTATCCATCATGATAGACAAGTGTCAATCACCAACTGACGATGGACAGACCCTGAAAGATAAGTTGTCCATTGTGACGAACAGGCCATCCATCATGAAGAATATACTTAATACAATAGAAAAACCTTTTGAGCACTTTTTAAATCACGATAGATAGCCCACATGATAAAGGGTATTCATCGTGAATAATGTCCATCATGACAGATAGACCATCAATCATGACATATAGGTTTCTATCACGATAGAATAATCCATTGTGATCGACAATCCTTGATGGAGAGCATCTGTATCATGATAGACATACATTGTCAACCACAATAGATAGAACTTGTCAATCATGATAGACTACCATTTTCGATCGAGAATGAGGGTTTGAATTTTGTGAATTTTTTAGCTAAATTTTGGTATTTTTTCAGGCAATTGGATCTCTTGACCAAGACAAAGGGGCTAGCTACATATAGATTACACTTGGGAAGCACATTCTTGGGGCATTGAAGCACTTATTGGAGCACCAAACTCGAGGTTGGAAGAATTTTGAACCCCCTCAGTCAATTCCTAGCCTAGGCCAAGTGCAACTAGAGATATTGATTGGTTAGAGTTATGCCAGGCATGAGTCAATTACAAGAAATCTTAATCACTCAAGTTCAAGTATAGCTAGACTATTAATTCAAAAAACTCTAAGTAACGAAGAACATAGATTCATCGATCAACTCAAATGATGATACAACTCAAGTATTCGTGATGACAAAACTCATTGGACAAGATTTGACACCCCAAATAGGAACCCAACAAGAACAAGTTTTTGTGACAAAAAAACCATTGCAACATGGTTGTAGTTGGGAATCATTGGGTTAATAGATAGGGAATATGAACCTTAGATCTAGAAGACAGCTAGGCTAGGATAGACAAAGCATCAGATCTTCTGAAGCTAGTTTCAGTCACATAGCAAAGTCTTGGGATCAACAACTCAATGACCATCCTTATCTGCTAAGTTATGAGACTAGTGTTTCAAAAATTTCATTTAGCATGGAATGACCTACATGTAGTTTACACATAGCTTATTTACAAACACAAGAAGGTCCCTATAAGACGTAGTTGAAATATATTAGGAACAACCGATTAGATGCTCCCATCTATGAGGACGATCTATAAAGATCGATTGTTCAGCTCAAAAGCCTTGATCAAACCTTTAAACTTGAGCTCTAGTGGTCAAATTTGAAGATGGTTCATATATTGATAAGCAAGAAACCATGTAAGTGGTTACCAACGTATTGGACATGATAGATGATTTTGGAATTGTCATTCCAGAGGATGGGATATGAAACCTAGAACAAGGAAACATGGGACGAGAATCTTGAACAGCTCGTGGCAAATCCATCTTGACTAGAATCATCAATCTAGAGTGGATTCCTCAAGATAACAAAATTATTGAATTCTTCTTGAATAGGTATGAATCAATCCTTTTGGATATTTAAACTAGATAGACCCAAAAAAGTAGGTGAAGTCACAATATATGAGTTTAAGGATCCTCAGACACCACGCAAGGTTGTCTACCTAGATAACACTTCAAAGAAAATGTTCATAGTAACGAAGCATGGTAGGCATGCATACACTTGGAAGCACAAACAACCAAGGTCTAATGTGTTCCATAGCCACAAGGAGCAAGATCATCTCAATTTTAGGGTACCCACAAGCAAAGACATAAAGAAAGACCTTGAAGTGAGCTTTGCAAACCCCTTAGGTTGAGATAGAATAGGATTGGAGACAGAATGAACAAAGGAGGAGACGTATAGAGGCTTGAGACATCTGAGAGGCATGGATGAGTTTTTCTTGCCAAAACCTAGACAACACCCTAGGATATTGATGCCCACTAAATTGTTTTAGTCCATGAATAACTACTTTGATGGCATTAGAGACCCTGTAGCTCAATGATGAGTAGCACCTCCTTTAATGTCAATCCGGGAAGACATGAGGATGGTATGAAGACCTCGAGCAAGTGGCGGCACAAATGCGTGAGTGAGAAGCACACTAGCATGCACACACCTACACACACGCGCACACACGGCAAGACAAAGAGTGAGAATCAATGGAGCTTTTAGATTACTTTCAGAATGCTCTTACAAGTTCGTTTCAATTACAATCTAGCCTCAAAAATGAGCTCTCTAACTCTTTTTATAGTTTTTGACTAGCTTTTGGCCCTGTCCAGACCTAGTGTCCGGCCTAGTTAAAAATTAGGTTCCAGGGCTTATTTGAGGGCTCAAACGAAGTCTAAAAATTATGAAATTTGGTACGATGGTACTTCTAATACTCCTCAAGCTCGAGGACTCCTCGGCTTGCACAAAATGGAGTCTAATCTACCAAAAACGGGATTTACAATGTTTGTGTAGTGATTAAAATCACTTGGGTTGTACATAATCTATGGGAAAAAATGATCTGGCCTTGTTGCCGTATTGTGCATGACTCCTTTATTGCTTTGTATGCCAACACTCCCCCCTTCCTAGCGTCTGTCGCCCCTGACAGACCTTTGTTCGCGCGGGTGGTCGATGTAATATTGGATGACATTGGTGGCCAGTTCATGTTCTCCTATCCTTAAGCCTCTGGCTAGATCGGCTTCCAATGCCTCCCAATTTATTGCACCGGGGGTTTCTGGTTGCGGGGTGGTGTAGTACTCTGAATACATTGCTTGTTCACAAGCAAACAGTTGAAGTAGATGTGTCGGCTTTGGTGCGAAAATCTCCGAGTGGTACTCCCAGAAACCTGATCTGAACATTTCTTCGAAGGTCTGTTTGTAGCAGGCGGGGAGGTACTTGATGCGTGCATGCCAAGCGTAAGCCACACGGATACTGGGGGTGGTGCTCATGTCATACACCAAGTCGTAATTTCCATTGCTAAACCCCGGAAGACGTACCTGTGGTGCGGCTGCATTTCTAAAGGTCTTCAGCACTACTTGCATCATATCTAAGATTTTAAGCATCATTTGCGCTGCTACATCTTGCATGGGCTTCAAGCGCGGCATCCAGTGGCGAATGGTCCCCATCATATATGCTACCGATGGTGGTCCTTGTGGTGGCGCGATGTACGGGTAGTTCAGCCATTCCTTGCATTGCGCATTGTTCTGTACCTTGATATTAAATGCCTTCCACGACCTGCGGCGGGGGACTGGACCGTAGCATGGGTTGTACAGGAGGTGCAACGGCGCGTTGTTCCATGTGCGTAGCATTTCTGGATAAGTCTCTAAAAGTTTCTGCCGCCATATTGGTTGACGAATCTTGCCTTTTCGCACCTCTGGAGGAAGGTCTTCAGGTTGAAATTGGGTCGCAAAAGTAGGAATCTGACCCGTGACTCTTTGTATTTCTGCATTATAATCAGCCAAGATAATATAATATGGCCTGTACTGGAGTTCCGATGAGAGGATTAGGCGTCTCGATGACAAGTTCTTGAAGTAATCTGATTGTAAAACAGTCTCCTCTATGACCCTCATAGCCTGATTTTGCACTACGGTGCGCTCTTCATGCGAGGTCCTTATTTCCTCCACTTGTCGTAACCATGGCGGCCGTGGTGCCTCAAACGTGTCCTGCGCTTCTTCTGTTTGTTGGCCTCCTGGGAATGGTTGCAGATCATATTCTTCATCAAACGTTTGTTCCACAGGAATTTGCACAACTTCTTCGTCCGTGGGAGCCTCCGGAGGGGAAGATGGCCTCTCATATTGTAGTAGGCGTGTCTGCAATTCAGTTACCTGTTGCTGGAGATCTTTTATGGCCTCTGCGTCGGAGGGAAGCGAAGCTGCAGAGTGGGTGGTTGGAGGGGCAGCTGTTGGGCCTTGTTGGTGTTCCTGCTTCAGTTGTCCTAGCTCCTCCGATAGCTTATCATGTGCTTCGAGTAGCATGGCATAATCTTCCAATATAATCTTGATATTATCGGGGGTCACTGCTTGAAACTTGGATGGGCTGATGGGTGCCCCCGGTGTGCTCTCAATAGCTGCCTCCAGGTTCTCTTGATTTTGTATTTGCAGACGTCTGTTCTCTTCCTGAGCAGCCGCAAGATGGCGTTTAAGTAGCGCCATATTTCGCTGAAGTTTTGAGTTGCGTTCCAGTTGTGTCCGTAGGTGACTTTCTACCACCTGCACTGCTTCCTGATCTACGTTCTGTAGCTGTACTTCCAATATATTATGGGCGTCTTGGAGGGTTTGGAACTGTGTGTGGAGGCGAGCATTCTCCTCTTCTAGTACCGCAAGGCGGAGCTGTAGTGTCGCTGAGTGCTCTTGCAGGCGTGCGTTTTGTTGCTGGAGCTGAATGTAATCTGTTCTTAAATTTGATATACAAGCCAACATGGTGTCCAATGCATTACCTATAGATGAGTGGGGGGTGTTTACTGTGGAAGATGCATGGGAAGGAAATTGGGGAAGGGAGACAGTGAATGATGTGTCTACGAAAGTTGTGTGTGTGGGTGAAATTGGTGGAGGGGGAATGGGAGGAGGTGAAACCGTGGGTGGAGGTGCCGTGGGTGGTGAAATGTCCATACCTTCAGGAGTGGGTGTTAGTGTGGGGCCTGCCATATACATTGGTATGGTAGGTGGTGTGTGTGTGGAAGTGGTGAATAGATGTGACGTGGGGTGGGGAGCTGAAAAGACAGGGAATGGTTGAGGGCCTGGTTGAAAAGCCCTAGCAAAGATGTCCTGGAGGGATTGTAGAAATGGAGAGAGGGATATCGGGGGTTGGGGTCGTAAATTTGAGGAGGGCTGAAAGGGTTGCGTGGTAGCAGGGAAGCCCATGAATGTGGATCTAGGGTCAGGATGACCCGTGGCTGAGGGCGTTGGGGATGGTTGCCCTAGGGCAGGGTCTAGGAGGGGTTCGGCGGATTGTGTAGTGTTGGGGTTGTCTTCGAAGATAGGATTATCAGTGGTAGAGAATAGGGTGGCACTGGAGATCGGAGTACGGAAGATGAAGGTGGGGTCGGTGGGTTGAGTAGTCGATGTGGTTTCTACTGTTTCTCTTCTAGGAGGTGATGGTGGGGGAGTAGGTGGTAGTGGTTCGGTGGACTCCTCATGGGTGGCTGGGTGCTGTTGGCTAGCTGTCTGGGAGGTTGTTCTGATAGTTTCAGGTGTAGTAGTCGGCTCTTCTGCAACTGTAACGGGAATTTGTATATTTTTACCTGAGCGAGGTCGTGTCTGGAACCTTCGTGGGTCATATTGAACTGAAGGCCTCTGAATGGCAGTGCGCACAGCTTCTACAACTCCATATGTTTCTGCCATCAATAAGAGACCTTCCCTGTACTCTGAGTCAACTCCCGCTTCTTCCAACAACTGAGTCATAAGTACTCTGCTGCTCTGTTCAGTGAGTAATTGCTGCGATCGTACTCTTTCCATAATCTGATACAGCCTTCGGAGTTCGGCTGTATATGCTGGGGCTTCAGTGGTCTCTTCTTCATACGCTTCTTCTTCTTTCGGATGTCCGTGTTGTTGACTTTCCTGAGTGTCACTCCAATGGACATGTCTACCGTCTGTAGACTTTCTTCTTCTTCGTGAGGATGTGCCCTGCTCCTCTGCCTCTGAATAAAACTCTACATCAGAGAATTGTGTGCTTTGTAGGAATGCTTCGAAATCCTGGGGGTCCAGTCCTTCTGCCTCTCCAGTGGCAGCAAACTCGAATTCAGGTGTAACCGGAGGAGCCGATGGGGTGGGTTGTGTCATAGTGTCAGATTCCGACCTGGGTATCCTAATGGTAAAAGGAGGTACAGTGCCCTCTCTTAATGGTGATGCCTCAGGAGTAGTCAGGACTTCCCTTGCCTGGACACACGGAATCGCGCCCCTCATGCGCTTGGACTGATGTGTGGATGTCTTGAGCCTTTTAAACATTTGTAATTGTGCCCAAGTTAAGGCACGCTCAATGGGGACATCATATGCCAAGCATCGGTAAATGATGCGTGTGAGTGCACAGCATCCGTTCACCACTAATTTCCTAGAAGCCCGTTTGTTCGCTTCATACAACTGATCTATAATCCACACTGGTAGCTTAATAGGTAGCGCACCTGCCTCCGCCAAGTAGAGAGCAAACCAGATCTTCTTGTGTGGTTGCGTGAATCGGTCTTGACCGGGGAAGGCGAAATGTTGCATGCACATGCGGAGAGGGATGGACACATTTGGGGTGAGGGCTGCCATGTCTTTCAGCTTCACTACTTTCCTGTCCTTCATGTTGTTGGGAACGAGAGCATCCTTTTCTGAGGGTACATGCGTGCCATGCATATTTAAAGCGTCGCTTACCAAATCCACAGTAAGTTCAAACCTCTTCAACTCGTTGTTGCCCAGCAATGAGGGGAGAACAAATGATCCGGGTTGGTCCTTATCTTCATTAGCTTGTAATGTGGAGACCAAATAGTAACATCGGAGGAGATCGGGTTTAGGTAGTGGGGCTTCAAAATATTCCGCCAATCCTGCTCGTTGCCATATGATCTGTAGATCTTCTGTGTTTTGTAAAGTCTCGAACTCCTTGGAGAAAAATTGGAATCGCACCCATGATCTGTCATACTCGCATTTAGACTCCCAGATATACTTGGCCTCACCTAATGGACCGGGCATGCCATTGAACCAATGAGAATTCGCATGAACTCTTTCCGTGATTCCTGTAGGTGGATCTGGCACCGGGAGTTGCTGGAGGTGTTGCATCTCCACTGGTCGTTCAGTCGGGGGCACATCCACGGGTAGGCTATCCACATCAATTCCTGCAGTAAGTATCCCTACTTGTGAGCCCGAACCTGTCGCTTCTGCCATTTTTCTTCTTGCTTTCTTATTCTGTGAGAATATAGAATCATGTGTTAACATCGTAATGGACAAAATAAATCCGTTGTTGTCCCCGTTACAACATTAACATGAGGTAGATGGTGAGTTAGTGGTTAGTAAGTGCACGAAGACAGTGAGTGTAGTTAACGTTTGTGTATTCCTAGGAGACTAATGCCGTTAGTAAGTGGGGTGAATTTACAAATCGGGGTCGGGGGGTTTATTACAGATCTTAGACTGCCAAATGCAGTGGATGGGCTTTGCTTTCGGTTTCGTAGAGACTCCAGAGAGCTGTGTCGGTGTCACTGTTTGGGAGTGGGGCCTTTTAGGGACCCACTTATAAGTGATTACATGCATGCTCATGGGTCTTGGTGTGTTCCTAAGTGTTGAGCACGAGGGAATACTGGTTGTACTCGTAGATGGGTTATGCTGCATAGGTTGTGGCCTTGGTGTAACTACTTGTGCCCTCAAGCAAGCCTTAGGCACCCAAATTTGTCTAGATTGTGGGCTTGCCTTCATCGACTTCTTGGGCACCCAAATAGATTTTACTTTAGCAGAAGAATTTCTGACAGACTTCTTATTAGCGTCGTGTTGTTGGTTACTAATAAGAGGCTTTGCCCGTGTAGTTGACGGTGGTGCGCCCGGTCGTTCGCCTTTCCGCACCCACACCTGGTTTATTTTCTGGGACATTCTGCTGCGCAGGTATTTTTGATCTCGGACATAGGTAGTACTCTGCTTCTTCTGCTTGTGATCCGCCTTTGGTTGCTGCCTCCTTCTGGCCTTTGGAAAAGAAGGGAGTTCCGTTGCATCCCTGACTCCTTTTTTGCAAATATCATTCCTCTGCAACACAGGGTTTTGAACAAGAACAGCATGGTCATCTTCATGTGTACCCCCGGAAGGACCAGGAGTCTGTGCCTTTCCTAGCTCCTTGAGTGCTCCATTGTCTAATTCTACTGTGACTCGACTATGATTGAGCCAAACCTGGAGAAGTCCACTTCTTAGGTTTAGATTGATTGCTTGGTCATAGATCCAATCCTGACCCAAGACGAGAGGTTCAGTGAGATCCTCATCTTGACACACTAGTACTTTAACGGTCATTGCCTCATCGTGAATGTAGAGGGGAAGTTCCACCTCGCCCATGCAAGGGGTTTCCACTCCTCCCAATCCTATAAGATATGCTTCCACAGGATTGACAGTCAATTGTAATTCTTGGCAGTAAGACAATTTAACAGCACTAGTGGCTGCACCTGAGTCAATCAAGGCTCTTACGGTCCTTGCACTCTTTCCGTGTCCTATATCTAAGGTTACGAAAGGACGTCTATCAATTATCCTATGCGAGCTTGTTCCTGCGACTTCACACATGGCCATAGGAAATCCATGGTCTGCATAGTCATTCGCTCCAGGCTGATCTCCACCTTGCCTTCGTAATTTCATCCTTCTGATGCGTTCTAAAGCTTCAGCTTGAGCCTCTTCTCGAACTCGCTTTTCTTCCTCTTTGCGTTTCTTAGCAGTGTTGAGTCGACTGAGCATTTCCTCCGTGAGGGGTTCCTGATACAACTTGACTCTGCAACCGCTAATATAATTTGGGAGAACATCACCCTCTAATGTGGCCAATTGTACTGCTCCGCTCGTGGAGATCCTATTGATGATCATAGGTCCGTAGCCTCTCTTTTCTAGCTTCCTCGCGTGTTGTTTTAGTGTATAGACTAAAACTAGATCTCCTGCTTTCAAGCCTTTATCCTTCACGTGGGCATCAAAGTATGCCTTCTGTCTCTTCTTGGCTGCGTATATCCCTGCAGCGGCTCTCAGTCTCGTTTCCCCTAATCGTTCAAGGTCAAAGATCCTAGAGGAGAGCTCGTGACCTGTCCATTCGTGCTCTTGTGCTACTCTCAATGTAGGGATCAGGAAGTCCAAGGGTAACACAACGTTTTGGCCAAATACCATCTGAAAGGGGGTGGCTTGGAGTACCGTTTTGTAGGCAACTCGGTATGCCCAAACAGCATGGTGTAGCTGTTTGTCCCAGTCAGAGCGTTTAGTGTTCACTAATTTTGTCAGCACATTGCACAAAATCTTATTAGTGCTCTCAGCTTGACCATTAGCTTGAGGGTGATAAGGGGCAGACTTCTTGTGTATTACCAAGAATTCTTGGAGTAGATTTTCAATAACTTCATTCAAGAAATGAGTGCCTCTATCACTTACAAGCTCTATAGGTAGTCCATATCTCGTGAATACATTCTCAAACAAGAATTTGGCAGTTGTTTGAGCATCGTTCTTGGTTGTAGCTTTTACCTCTACCCACTTGGTGAGATAATCTGTTGCCACAATGATGTATTCCGCATGAGAACCCTTAGCTGGGGGATTAATAGGACCTACGAAGTCTATTCCCCACTTAGAGAATGCACGTCCACTCATCATAGGTTTCAATGGCATCTCATCTTTGCGTATAGGATACTGAGTCCTTTGACAGACATCACACCGTTTCACATAGGTATGTGCATCCATGTGAAGGGTAGGCCACCAGAAGCCCGCAAATAGTATCGCCTTGATTACCCGATCTGGTCCAAAGTGTCCTCCTGCTACACCTTGGTGAGCAGTTTCCAAGATCTTCAGATATTCACTTTCGTGGACACATAGTCTCAGGTAACCATCTTTACCGCGCTTATATAGATTATTACCGATGAGTGAGTAATCCTGGGCTTCTTGTTCTAAACTCCTTTTCCTAGCTAGAGTCATGTCTGGAGGGAATGTGTTTGTTCTCAAGAATGATACTAGAGGTTCACTCCAATCTGGCACAATGGATACTTGATAAAGAGTGGCATGTTCCACTGGTGGTTTAGTGCAACAGATTGGGCATTCCTTGCACAACTTTTGGACATCAGCTTCCATAGTTGGCCAGTGCACTCCGAATCTTTTTAGAGTCTCTAAAGTTCGTTGTTTTGAATGGTGTTGCTCTAATGCACCTACATGTGCTAATTGCAACCATTTAGCGTACTCATCCTCTTCTACACAACAAGCCAAGATCCCTTGATCTGTGTGCTTGTACATGCTTCCGGCCATGATGTGATACTTTTGGGCTTTTACAACCTCTCTATTCCGTGTGTTTACCACTGGATGGTTAGGCCCGTATGTCAAGACTGGTACCAAATGCTTAGCCCACTGCGGCACCACCTCCAAATTAAATAGGTAAGCATCAGGAAGGTCATTTGATACTCCTTGTGGGGCTTCTCCAGACGTGAGTCTAGAGAGATGATCTGCTCTCAAGTGAGTCCTCCCTTTTCTTACCACGACCTCAAAATCATATTCCATTAGCAAGAGAAACCATCTTACTAATCTTCCCGTATTGCATGGCTTGTTTACTAGGTATAACAATGCCTGATGATCAGTAAAAAATTTAAACTTATTTGCAAGCAAATAGTGTCTAAATTTCTTGACTGCATATACCATGCCTAATCCTTCGCGCTCTGTAGTGGTGTAATTCCGTTCAGCCGCATTCAATTGTCTACTGGCATAGGCAATTGGAAGATCCATATTACCTTCACCAGTAGGTTGTGCAAGCACACATCCAATGGCATAATTGGACGCATCAACATGAACATGGAATGGCTTATTCCAATCTGGTGTGGTCAAGATTGGTGCTGAACATAATCTTCGTTTAAGTTCCTGGAAGGAATTCTCACATTCATCCGTCCACTCAAAGTTTGTCAGAAGTCCGTACATGGGCTTTGCAATGACAGCATACATGTGTATAAATCGTCGATAATAACCACAATGCCCCATGAAAGCTTGTACTTCCTTGACATTCTTTGGCCTAGGTAGCTCTGCTATGGCTCTCACTTTTTCTTCGTCGGTAGATATGCCATTCTTTGACACTATGTGTCCTAGAATCTTTCCTTGCCTGACCATAAAAACGCACTTTTCTGGGTTCAGGCAGACTTGATATTCTCTACATTTGTCAAAGATTTGTCTGAGTTCAGGAATATGAGTTTGTCTAACATTGGAATGAGCACAAAGATCATCAACATAGACTTCTAAACTCTTCCTCAGGAACTCCTTAAACACATGGCACATCAGCCTCTGGAAGGTGGCTGGTGCATTGGTAAGCCCAAATGGCATTACTCTAAAAGCAAAAATGCCCCATTCTGTGGCAAAGGCTGTCTTATGCTGATCCTCTGGAGCTATGGCTACTTGATTGTAGCCCGAAAATCCATCAAGGAAGCTGTACACTTCCTTGCCTGCCACTCTTTCTAAGAGATGCTCTGTTATGGGAAGCGGATAGTTATCTCGAATTGTGGCGGCATTAACCTTTTTCAAGTTAATGCACACACGCAGCTTGCCATTCTTCTTGGGCACCACTACGATGGGGGATACCCATTCAGTGTGCTCAATTTCATAGATAAATCCAGCTTCGACCAGTCTATCTATCTCCTCCTTGATCTTAGCAGCGTAATTATCATTATACGTATAAGGCTTTTGCTTAGAGGGTTTGGCATCTGAGGTCATGGGGATGGTGTGCGAGCATATGTCCGGGTCAACCCCTTTCAAATCCTTGTAACTCCAAGCGAATACATCTCTGTATTCTCTTAGCAAGGCAATCAATTCATGCTCTTTTTCTTCTGTCAGGTCATGGCCTATATACGTGCATCTCTCCTCTCCTTCTTCTAGGGCCACTACGATTTTCTTGGTAGTTTCTTTGTTATCATAGGCCTCTCCTGATTGTGCCTCTCGTTTGGGCATTCTAATCATGACTCTCCTGTCATCTATCTCATACTTCTTAAAATTTTCTGGGACCTCAAACAAAGATTCTTCCTCTTCTGGTAAGGCTTCTCTCTTCTTTCGTTTCTTTCCTTCTTCCTTAGGGGTCACATGTGTTGCTAATCTTACGTCATTTGTCAGCTCTCCATGCCTCTGGGTTTGAAATTCTACCTCATGGAAGTATTCTTCATCTGATGCAAATGGTGGGTCCATAATGATTGACTCTAGATCGGAGTCACTTGCATCCTCAAATGCATCAGGGCTAGGTTCGCATTCTTCTAGAACTGCCTCTCCCATGATTGGCTCTATGGAGAAGACTGAAATATCATAGCCATCCTCATCACAGTGAGGTGTCCATTGTTCTTCGTTGATGGCTACGTCCATTGTTGCTAAGATTTCTGCCCAACCGTGAGGTTCAAATTCTTCGTCTGGAAAAACTACAGGTGCATAGGCTGGGTCTTGGATTGATCTATGGGTTTCTTTCGCACCTACCTCTCTGGCTTTCTCTCTCTTCTCTTCTTCTACTGCTACCTTGCACATCCATAAGTGGGTGTCTTCATGCATCCATGAGGATCCAGACCCTATGGAATGCACCGATTCTGTGTCATCTTTAGCTCTATGGATGGGATTCCACTGGATAGGAGGGACATCTCTATGAGAATAATCCTTGAGATTGACTTTGGTTGTAACACCTAAGTGCTGCAGGTACAAAGAATTGGTTCCCCAATCCTGTACCACTTGCAACTGTCGCATGAATGGTCTTCCCAAAATCATCTCATAGGCATGATTTTTGCTGAAGTCACATATGGCAAAGGTATGTTCAAACTCGACACCACAAGTGGTGAGAGTTATTCCTTCTAGCAATCCTAGGGGTCTCTCTATGTGACCATCTGCCATTTGCAATTTCATTCTCGTTGGCCTGAGTGCTGGCTTGCCCCAACGCTTCCATAAGGAGGTAGTGGCAATTGCAACTCCTGCACCTGAGTCCAAAATTGCCTTCGTGGTGTAGTCCTGGTAGGTGATGGGAAGATAGGTGTTCCCTTCTTCACCTTCACACATATCCCCGATCTTATCCAAGGGAATTTCTGGCACTGTCCTATGGGATCCTACCTGGGAACGAGGTTTTGCTATCTCTGGTACTTGTTTGGCTACATGTTTCCATAATTCAGGTCTAACCTTGAGTAGCTCTTCTAACCTGAGATTACACTGCACATTAGTGTTCTTCACTACCTCTGTGTTCCTAGGAATGACTGAGTCGTCGTTCCTTACCATGACTGTGGGTGCTCTCATACATGTGGACTTTGCTTCCCATGGGCCTGTGAAGTGGGGTAGCTCTTGTATGGAATTAGACTCAAAGTCTAATCTCTCGTGAGACTGAACACTCTCATGCCCCCCGTAAATAGATGGGATGTCTTGTGGGAATTGGTCGTGTGCATCGTCCACAAGTTCAAAAGGAGGGGCGACCTCGCTTTCGTTATCCCATTTGTCTTCTTGAATCTCTCGTAGGAAGTCTGGTGCAAACCGATTCATAGAAGAAGAAGTGTCTGGCTCCGTAGAATTGGGTGCATAAGCAACCTGTGAAGGAGGGCTGATTCTATTGTTGACTCTCTCCTCGTTCTCGCAAATGGCTGGAGCACAAGCTTCTTGGGGAGGATTACTTATTCTATTACTTTTCCGAACAGGCTCACACATTCCCTGAGAAGGAATGTAGGCAACCTGTGGAGGTACTTGAGCTTTCGAGGGGGGCTCATCTGCCTTTTGGGGGGGAATATAAGCTTCTTGAGGAGGCCCACGGGCTTCCTGAAGAGGCTGGCTTACCCGTTCTCTTGCCCTTCCCTTTCTTTGAGGGGTAGATTCCTTTTCTGGCTGTGCTATTGGCCTCTCTATTCTTTCTACGGAGGGGAAGTTGTCCGGTTTAGGGGCATTGGCCACATACACTTCTGATTGGGACTGATTCCTGTTTTTGCTTGCTTTTTCTTGGTCTTGATTTTTTTCTTCCTTGTCAGATCTTGCAATTATCCTCTCTAACTTCTCTAGGAATCCATCCAAGTGTAATTGCGTTTTGGCTGAGCCTGAGTAATTGAAAAGGCGACTGGCTTCAAACATAGTCTGAGCCAATGCGACCATTTTCGCGCATAGTTTGGTTCTTTCTATCTCTAGGTCAGCTCTAGGATAGCACTTGTCATGATCCGTGACGTTTGGCCCTTCTTGGATTCTGGCCTGATATGCTTTAAGCATCATGTCTATGTCTTCGGGAGTGGGATCAACTAATACCGATCCTGTTTGGGGTGGTGGGTGGGTTACGTGGGCTGTCTTAGAGGGTGGAGGGGTGGAGGGTGATGGGGATGGTAGCGGCGGGAATGTGTGAGAGTGCGGTTGAGACGTGATCTCTATGATTTTAGCCTTGGTTTCTCGTAAACTTTCCTCAAGTTCACTCATCTTCTTTGCCCATTGCCTTTTCATGCGTTCGCGGCTATCTTTCCAAGCTCTTGTTCTCTTTTTATTTTGGCTCTCAGTATCGCTAGCATCTAGGCTCTTTTCCTGGCCTACCCCTTGGTTTTGCTGCAATGCCTGAGCCCTAGTGACTACCTGTACTGGTGCAGTGGAAGTGACACTTCCTGAGGAGTCTACCACTAACCCAACAACGTTGATAGGGGTGATTTTTGGCATGCTATTGGGGTTCTTAGGGCAATCTCGTAAGAGATGCTCTTTTCCGCAGTCTTGGCAAAAGCCTTGGATAGTCACGGACTGAGTTTGTGTAGGCGGAGGTAAGGGACAATCACGAATGAGGTGATCACCTTGGCATCTGTAGCACGGCCCTCTTGGGAATGGAGGTCTGACTTGCCTAGATTGAGGCCTAGGATTGGGGTTTGTATACATGACGTTCGTGTAATCTGATTCCCAACTAGGTTCGTTCGGCTCTTCACTATAGTAGGACTCACCATGTTCTGGAGACTGCATGTAGTAAGCCTGGGGGCTATCCACATGGGTAGAATCAAAGCTATGATCACTTGGGTCATTTTCAGAGATCAAGGATGTTACAGGGACTATAGCTCTATTCAGGTTCTCTTCTGCAGCCGTATACTTTACCGGAATCACATTAGCTGGGGCAGGGGGTTGTTGTGCTAGCACAGGCTGAGGCCTTTGTTGGGCCTGATACTGTGGTTGGTAGGTTTGTTGGGGTCTAGCATATTGTGGTGGTGGATTTTGGTTCTGGTATCTGCCTTGTTGGTAGGGTTGCGGATAGGGTTGCCTAACTGCCTGCTTGTTGTATGGGCAGTCTTGTGCGGTGTGATTGGTGTATCTCTGTTCTATGGTGCAGTACTGGCTACTAGGGTTTACTTGGGGTTGAGCCATAATGGGACAGACGTTCGCCATATGGTCACCACCGCATGTATAGCACCTTTTCACAGGGGCAAACCTTGGGATTTGTTTGCTAGTTACACCTAGTTTCTGAGCTACTTTTTCGGCAAGTTCTTCAATTGATGTGGCTTGTGTGGAAGATTGACTAGATGCACTATCTGAATCTTTGTAAATTTTGGACAACTCTAGCTCTTCTCCTAGGTTATCTTCAATGTCAATGCACATACGTACACATTCTTCTATAGTCCTAGGGTCTTTCAGATACACATAGGATCTCAATTTTGGGCTCAGCAATCCGTCAAGAAATAAGGCTACTTGTTTAGCAGATGTGGGTAGCTCCGAAATAGGGCACCTTTCAAGATATTGTCTAAATCTTCTTCCTGCAAGTCTCACAGTCTCTTGAGGGGTTTGCTTGAAGCTGTGAATCAGTGAGGAGGTGTTGTGTCTTATGCCGCTCTTGGAGAACTCAATAATAAATGCTTCTAGGAGTTGGTCTATGCTCCTGAACTGGCGCTCATCCAATGGTTGAAACCATGTAAGTGCCGTATTCCTCAGGGTTAGACCGAAGGCATTGTACTGCGTGAATAGATCCTCAACTTGTTCGGCTCTCAAGACTTGCTTGAACTCCGCCACATGATCATAGGGATCTCCTGTGCCGTCAAAGTAATTCTTCATGGACTTAACTAGCTGGGTGGGTCTCAAAGTTCTTGTGTGCTCCCTAGGTCTCGGTAGAGGGAATCCATCTACATTTCTTTGGTTCCTGTGGGCTCTATGCATCTCGGGTTCTACCCTATTCGTCTCGGTTCTCGTTCTTTCTCTGCCCACTGGGTTGGCAAAACTTACTTCCGGTCTATCTCTACTTCTGTCTCTTTGCGTACCATGAGCTTGGGAAGTTCCAGCCCCAGGGTGACCATAGGATACATTTGATCTAGGTTGGGGGAAAATAAATTCGCCCTTCCAAGTGTAGGCATGTCTATCATTTTCTGTCACCCCAAAGATCCGTTCTGAAGCATGATCTAAGTAAGTCACTCTACCTGGGCTGTCCGGATCCTTAAACTCATAGATCATGATATTTCCTATGTCTGTTGGCTGATTAGACTTATACCTCCAAAAGGCTTCATCAGTTTCTCGATTGAGGAGCAACTCTATGCTCTTGTTGTCTTGGGGGACCCATTCAGGCGTGATAATCCTAGTGAGAACTGATTTACCTCGAGGGGTTCTAGGTTCCACTCCCATGTTTCCTTGTTCCAAGTCACCTAAGTCCGCTTCTGAAATTACATTTCCAAATTCATCTGTCCTATCTGGATGACTTGTGACTACGTATATGGTTCCTTCCTTGTCCAGGTATGCACCGTTTTCAAACTTGACAGCTGGGTGCTCTAGTCCTATGGATTGGTCAGGGTTTTTAATCTGGACCACAGATCTTCCTAGGCCGTCCTCATAGATGCTCGCACCTAATCGGTTGGTCCTAAGGTATTCCAACTGTGTTTTGTAAGGGCCTTCCACCCTGTACAAGTAAGGCATACCTGAACTTCCCGTAGGTCTATCCATGCCTTGAGACATCCCTGATTCACTGGTATCCGAGCTAGGGTAATGAGAGTGGTGACTCAACTGCTGGGCCCAGGACCTAGCAGTGTGGTTGACACTAGCCTCTGAAGATCTAAGGCTTTGTCTCTCTCTTACTAGGTGTCGTCCTGATCTAAGGTTCATATGCCTATCTGATTAGCCCCAAATTTTTTCCAGAGTACAACCTCGTTGCCGCTCAATTGGTACCAGTCACTTGATTCTTTTTAGTTATTCCTCGTGTTTAAAGTCTTATCTGTTATTACGTTGTCAGGAATACTTGAATGTTCTCCGTACTTTCAGGTTGATCGTTCCACGTTAGGTTCTTTCCTTTATGTTGTCGACAGTACAGAGATTAAGTTTTTAGCTTGAACTTGAGTTTTTAAGTAGTCTTCAACTTGATAGTGGCCTATCGTCGCCCTGACTTGCTCCTACTTCTAATCGCTCTTAGCCTAAGCTAGGAATTGACGAAGAGGAGTTGAGAATATTCCGACCTTTCTTGCCGAACCTTGCTCTTTAGTGCTCGAGAAGTTGATTCTCAAGCGTGTGCCACACCGTTGCTTGGATACTCTCAGTCGCTTCTCAATAGGCCTGCATAAATCCCAAGATTAGCTCCAAGTAGATCTTTCAATTGACAGACAATTTATTTCAGACACTTTTTTAATGACCCTTGTTCCCCCTTTTGCATTGTTAGAAATTTCCTCTAGAGCTCCCTTGGTGTTTCTACCCTTCTGTGTGTCAACTTCCAACTATCCTATCTGAAAATCAACGCGTTATTCTTATAAAAAACAGTTGAAGGCGTGTAGTATATGCCACGAGCTTTCCGACAAGCCCTAGAACTCAGAAAACGGATTCCGTATGAAAAAGTTATGACCGTTCAGGGTTTAGGGGTTACTAGACAGACAGAACCTTTCGGGGGTTTTAATGCATTTTCTAAGGCCTTCGTAAGTATATGAGTACATGAAAGTGCAAATATGCCCAAAATTTAGCCTAAATTTCCAAAAATTCACAGCTTAATTTTTTTGCCGAAAATGCCTGTCTATCGCGATAGACGGTGTCTGTCGCGATAGACACAATCTATCGTGGGGGTTGTCTGTCGCGATAGACGGTGTCTATCGCGATAGACACAATCTATCGTGAAATTCTGTCTGTCGCGATAGACGGTGTCTGTCGCGATAGACGGTATCTGTCGCGGATTTCTGTCTGTCGCGATAGACGGTGTCTGTCGCGATAGACGGTATCTATCGTGAAATTCTGTCTGTCGCGATAGACGGTGTCTGTCGTGATAGACGGTATCTGTCGCGGATTTCTGTCTGTCGCGATAGACGGTGTCTGTCGCGATAGACGGTATCTGTCGCGGATTTCTGTCTGTCGCGATAGACGGTGTCTGTCGCGATAGACAGTATCTGTCGCGGATTTCTGTCTGTCGCGATAGACGGTGTCTGTCGCGATAGATAGTGTCTGTCGCAGATTTCTGTCTGTCGCGATAGACGGTGTCTGTCGCGATAGACAGTGTCTGTCACGGATTTCTGTCTGTCGCGATAGACGGTGTCTGTCGCGATAGACGGTATCTGTCGCGGATTTCTGTCTGTCGCGATAGACGGTGTCTGTCGCGATAGACGGTATCTGTCGCGGATTTCTGTCTGTCGCGATAGACGGTGTCTGTCGCGATAGACGGTATCTGTCGCGGATTTCTGTCTGTCACGATAGACGGTGTCTGTCGCGATAGACAGTGTCTGTCGCGATAGACAGAAAAAACGCAATTTTTTGAAAAACTTCTAGTGATCTAGAGTGCCCTCAAGGTGTAGGTTACTGTGATAATCATGCATTCACAAAATGTTTAGATTTTCTGTCTGTCGCGATAGACAGAGATTGTCGTCCCGGGACCTGTGCAGAGCCTGTCGTACCTGCGCACACTGCTGGGGATGATGGTACCGCAAAAAACCTGCAAAATAGCTCAAGAAACATGCAAAAACAGCGCATGCAAATTCGCTCTCTCGCTCTCTCTCACAAGTGAAATGAGGGAAATGAGGTGGAGATGGGGATATAGTCCAAAAAACTGGAATTTCGCGATGATGGAGATGGACGTGGGAGATGGTGATGATGATGATGAAGATGGTGAAGAAAGTAAAAGAAAACCGATGAGAGTGAAGAAAATACCTACAACTCCAACGCGTCAACTCTACGTCTTACCATCACACGCTCGTCCTCAAAGCTCGATCCCCGGCAACGGCGCCAAAATTTGGTGTAGCTCAATGATGAGTAGCACCTCCTTTAATGTCAATCCGGGAAGACGTGAGGATGGTATGAAGACCTCGAGCAAGTGGCGGCACAAATGCGTGAGTGAGAAGCACACTAGCATGCACACACCTACACACACACGCGCACACACGGCAAGACAAAGAGTGAGAATCAATGGAGCTTTTAGATTACTTTCAGAATGCTCTTACAAGTTCGTTTCAATTACAATCTAGCCTCAAAAATGAGCTCTCTAGCTCTTTTTATAGTTTTTGACTAGCTTTTGGCACTGTCCAGACCTAGTGTCCGGCCTAGTTAAAAATTAGGTTCCAGGGCTTATTTGAGGGCTCAAACGAAGTCTAAAAATTATGAAATTTGGTACGATGGTACTTCTAATACTCCTCAAGCTCGAGGACTCCTCGGCTTGCACAAAATGGAGTCTAATCTACCAAAAACGGGATTTACAATGTTTGTGTAGTGATTAAAATCACTTGGGTTGTACATAATCTATGGGAAAAAATGATCTGGCCTTGTTGCCGTATTGTGCATGACTCCTTTATTGCTTTGTATGCCAACAGACCCCTACAATCTTTAGAAAAGTATTACAAGCTGAACAAGTTGATGATTTGTTCACCTAATACATTTTTGTGGGCCTTAATCGAAAGAATACTGCTCTTTCATGGTTTCAAGTACTACATCAAGGTCAATTCAAGAATATAGACCACTTTCTAGAAGCTCAAATTAGTGGTGCATAAATTTCTAGGTTTAAATTAGTGCTCAAAGGCACTCACCCGACCAACATCGAGGATGAAATTTGGTATCACCACATCAACAAGTAAAATCACACCTAATATTAAATGGAAATGGGTACCTAAAAAGTCCCAAATACAAGTAGATTTATCCTTAAAACTTGTAACTCATAGCAAAAGCAAAATTTGAAATACCATAAGGGAAGTGGGGAAAGTCCAACCTTGTGATAAACACCATGACCCAATAGTGTAAATACCCTTACATAAGGATAGATGCATTATGAGTATATTGCACATCCCAAGTGTGCATCTAAGAAACTTACTAACCTCCTAACATCCACTCACATTCACATGACACATCATTGTTATTAATCCTCTAGCCAAGACAAATATCATATTGGTATTGTAAAGGGGAAAAGGTATAATCTCATTTATAATGCAATAATAATATGATGATATTCTTCTAGTAGATTCGGGAACAACAACAATCGATAGCACTATGGTGGAAGTACTAGTATGTGCACCCCCAATGATTGCAGCAAGTGATCTAAATGTGCAAAGCTTCGACTCAATGCATGTAGATACCCTATTGGCTTACTACATGCATTCACTAGAGCACATTGAGATTTACTCTTATGAAGCCCCTATTGAACCTAGTTGGGAGCTAAGGAAAGGCACCAATTCCTACTCCTTCTAGGAGTACACATGAAGATAAAGATGATATTGTTGTAGAGAATTTTATGATGCAGAACGATGCAACTATTGAGAAAATTGAAGAAGTGATAATGGAACTCCCTTATTTTTTAAAGATGGTTGAAGGAAATCAAGCAAAGAAACCAAAGAAATGGATGGAGAAGACAACCAAATCTCATACTTTGAATTCAGTCAAAAAAAGGAGACTCCTGAAGTGAAGTAGATCTAGAAGAGTGAGCAACCCTCTACTCCCTCATCAAGACAACAAGTATGTATCGAACGAATGAAGCAACCAGAGAAAGTGATAGTTGAACATTCCAAGAGGCCAACCTCGATGAATCATTTTTAATTTGGATACCTAAGCGATCGATGAAGGCTGGCACCAATGCTAGAAAAATCTGGGTGCCTAAGACCTACCTAGATGCTCAATTATTCCTGCATAAATTCTTAGGTTTAAATTAGTGCTCAAAGGCACTCACCCCACCAACATCAAGGATGAAATCTGTTATCACCACATCAACAAGTAAAATCACACATAATGTTCATTAGAAATGGGTACCTAAAAAGTCCCAAATCCAAGTACAGTTATCTTTAAAACTTGTAACTCACATCAAAAGCAAAATTTTTAATCCCATAAGTGAAGTTTGGAAAGTCCACCCTTGTAATAAACCCCTTGAACCAATAGTGTAAACACCCTCACATAAGGATAGATGCATTATGAGTATATTTCACATCTCGAGTATGCATCTAAGAAACCTACTAACCTCCTAACATCCACTCACATTCACACAATACATCATTGTTACTAATCCTCAAACCAAGACAAATATCATATTGGTATTGTAAAGGGGAAAAGGTATCATCTCATTTCCAATGCAATACTAATATGATCTTCTTCTTCTAGTATATTCAAGAACAACAACAATTGCTAGCACTATGGCAGAAGCAACAGGAACCAATTTGCAGGCACAAAATAGTTAGCAAACCACATATATAGAGAGCCTATTCATATTAGATGAACTTAAGGAATGACCAAAGGAGATGAGAAACTCACATATCATCCCTATCAAAGATCTGATAATGGGCCATACAACTCAGGTCTGTAAGAACTCTCATTGGTCTAGTGATGTGTGAGGAAACCTTGGGGAAGGATCTTTTATTTGAGAAGTGGAGATAGAGTACAAAAATGTATGGGGCAAGTATCACTTTTTTACTAGAGAATTTGACTTTCTAAAAAATTCAGTGAAGCTACGTATGATATGGAAAAAAGCAAGTATGATAGAATATGTCAGTGTCAAGCTTCCAAAGCCTGACTTTATGCATTGTTACTATCTTGCCAACTCCTAACACTCAACAGAGATCCCAGAGCATCCAATACCTTCATGATCCGATCCTTAGCGTTTTAATCTCACCAAAAACTTAGTATGTGAAGCCTTAGATATGCACGGTGTGCACATCCCCACTCAGAATGAGGGTTTAGTTCCTAATAGCATGAAAAATAGGAAACCCACAAAACTTCAGGATATGGTGGCCATGAAACCAAACATCATGGTCCACTTGCAAATGTGTATGCAACATTTCACCTTCCTAGATCAGGATAGATTCATAATGCGTCACAAAAAACTTTGGTTCAGTTTGTACTTAGCAGATACACAAAGCATGTCCATCAACATATCGCACTCTATTATTAATCAGATCCACCTAGCTCATAAGAAATGGCCATGGAAGGCAATGTTTCATGGATGTTATGCCGTTACAAGGATCATCTATAGCTGCATGTCTTACAACATACCCCTTCAAACTATCATAGAATATATTCAAATAGTTTAAGAGTAGGGAATCATCTACACCACCATCAAAGAGGATGAGATGATCCATATCATGTGCTCAACCCAATGGAGCCACATTGACTCCAGATGTAACTCTTGCACCACAAAGGGTAGTATGACCATTCGCCCTTAGTCTACCAAAAAGAAATACAGATGGACCCAACTTGATTTTTCCCCCTATGCCATCTGATTTAGAATTTGATGGAGGAATCAGTTTGGAAGAGCTTAATAATAAAGACTTTGGATGGATTCTCCAAGATGTGAACCTAAAGTGTGAAGAAGAAGGGGAAGATGATCAACAACAACACAAAGAGGAACAATAAGGTCAAGCCAATGATGAAGAAGAAGAAGAAGAAGAAGAAGAAGAAGAAGAAGAGGAAGAGCATCACAATGATGAAGAACATGATAACCAATAAGGAGGTGGAGAAACTGAAGGTGCCCCTGCCTATACAACACAATTACAAAGATTGTATGACACAATTGTGAGTGTGCAAGGATGCCACCACCTCTCCTTCACCATAGGAAAAACATTGATTGATCAAATCTTAAGTGAAGAAGGAGTGGATCCACAATTCATCAAGGCACTCCAACTTATGATGGAGACCTTAGGAATTAAAAAAGTGCTTTAGACCATGTTGTAGAAACCAACACCTCGTTATGATCAATGACATGTCCACACACAACCATGCCCTGGTAAAAACATAAGGATCAATGTGTTAGAACACAAAGTCATTATAGTTGAAGAGGTCACCTCAACACCTATCATTGACTTGATGGTCGAGAATTTTGTTCAAAATTTTCCAATCTCCCCTCAATAACCTCCTTCTCCTCACTCCACTACTAATGTACATACAACCATAAAAACCACTACAACCACTCAAACCACCGAACCCATCTTTCACACTCCTCCCAATTCCCCACCCCTTGTCAAAACCATTGCATCCACAACTTCCTTTACTTTTCGAGCACCCATCTCCCAAACCACACTCTTTTCTACCATCACCAACTTGTTGTACAATATATCTACCAATATCTTTGCACCAATCATAGGTCAACCTATTTTAACTAATGCAGTAGGTAATTCTTCTCCCACAGAAGGAAGTATCGGTTTCCCCATCATGCCTTGCACCCAAGCCCCATTCACCATAGATGCTTATTTTTCCATTCTCTAAACCCCAACAATTGATGCCACCATACAACCATTTTGGATTCCATTCATGGAAGCCATCACTCAACCACTAGAACCACTCCCTTTGGGTTTGAACCCAATTGTAACAACACCACTCTACACGAACACCACACACACCACCTACCATTCCCATTTTGATGGTAGAATGCACACACACCATAGTATTGGACGCCATGGATATTTCACCACCAGTAGCACCACCCCCTCACCAGCACCCATCACATCTTCATACACAAAATTCACATCACCCATTTTTGTTATATTCTAGACATGTACATGCCAAGAGGAACAAGAAGTTCCTTGCTTGGAGGATAGCCAAGGCCAAAAGCCAGAGAGTTCATATGAGGTAACTACTCATGATGGCCAGGTGAGTAGAGGGACCTTCGAGAGAACTCTAGATGGTGACGAGGCAAGGGCTATAAATAGGCTGGGAGGTGAGTCCTAGGCATGTCATTCTCCACTTCTCACATTTGGTATCAGAGCTAAGAGAGAGATATTGGGGAGAGCTTGATAGAGATGGAGAATTGTGCAACAAGTAGATCTTGAAAGGATTCCATTCTATTTTGGGCAGATCATCAACATCATCTTCATGGAAAACAACCATGGTGAAGCTGAATGTATGGATTATTCAAATCCTCTCGAAATGTGTGCAACTCACGGAGCTAGAGGAAAAGAAAACAAAAACTTAACACCTGAATGTGACTTCAACAAGGCATCACATAAATTCTAATACTCAATCAAAGCTCCACCTCGAGTGTATTGAACCCACGACTGTTGTTGAGAGGTGGGTACTCTAATCAACTTGTCAAGATCGCTAGGTGATAATCTTTCAACAATAAATATTATATCGTCGATCTGTCTTGCACACAATGAAGAAAAAGAGAGAGATGGAAAGAGAGAGATAGAGAGAGAGAGGAAGAGAAAGAAACAAAGAGAGAAAGAGATAAAGAAAGAAGATAATTAAGAGAGAGAAAGACAAAGGTAGAGAGAAAGAAAGAAATAGAAGAAAGAAAGAAAGAGAAGAGAGAAAGAGAAGAAGTAGAGATAGAAAGAAAGAGAAAGGATTAAAGAAAGAGAGAAAGAAAGAGAAGGAAAAAGAGAAGAAGGAAAACGAGAGAAGAAGATGGAGATTCTAAGTGAGATAAGGTGAAGATTAGAGAGAGAAAGAAAAGATTAGAAAGAGAGAAGAGTAAAGAAAGAGAAAAAGAACGATACGGAGTAAGGGAAAGAGCACGGTTAATATACCTACCTCCACTTAAATGGACGTAACTCTCTCATATGATATCCAAATTGGATGATTCTACTTCGTATAGGAAGTAGTATTCAAGGGCTTTCCAATGAGTTGCCTGAAACCTATCATTGAATAATAAAAATCCACCTATAGAGATTATTTAATTCTCTACATACTTATTCAAGGAGGTATGTTGCCCACTCACCCAACTTCATTGTTTTGGCCATAACTTCCTAATAGAAGCTCCAAATCAAGAAATTTGAGTTGGTATAGATTCTATAGTTCAAGGGCTTTCTTATATATATATATATATATATATATATATATATATATATATATATATATATATATATATATATATATATATATATATATATATATATATATATATATATATATATATATATATATATATATATATATATATATATATATATATATATATATATATATATATATATATATATATGTGTGTGTGTGTGTGTGTGTGTATGTATGTATATATATATATGTATGTATATATATATATATATATATATATATATATATATATATATATATATATATATATGTATGTGTATGTGTGTAGAGAGAGAGAGAGATTATATGCCATATTTTTGTTACCATTAGTGTCCATGTGAAATTCCAAATGGCCACCAAAAACTTATTTGTATATGTTCATTAAGAAAACATATAGTGGCCTCATCAGTCACAAACTATAAGTTTGACCACATTTGTAAGACCTAAGAAGTCTGTCTTTGTGCTCCTTGTGTATTGTGTTTTTTGCGTATTCAGTAGCCTTTGTGCAAAGTATTGTGTGCAGCCTTAGGAGCTACGTTTTCTACCTCAAGGATATTGTCATGGAGCTCTCGAGAAGGAGAGTGCACTATGGTGCATCACCATCAAAATACTTCAATGGTATCATATCAATTCAAGGCAAAAGCTTTGTTATTTTTGTGCAAGCAAAGCGAGCACTCCCCCCCACTCTTTCTCTAAGGCTGACGACTAAGGTAGCGACCAAGGTATAGCTCAATGATGAGTAGCACCTCCTTTAATGTCAATCCGGGAAGACGTGAGGATGGTATGATGACCTCGAGCAAGTGAAGGCACAAGTGCGTGTGTGAGAAGCACACTAACATGCACACACATACACACACACGCGCACACACAGCAAGACAAAGAGAAGGACAATGGAGTTCTTTTAGATTACTTCCAAAATGCTCATACAAATTCAACTCTATTACCAGCTAACCCCCAAAATGATCTCTCTAGCTTTATTTATAGTTTTTGACTAGTGTTTGACCCTGTCCAGACCTAGTGTCTGGCCTAGTTAAAAATTAGGTTCTCTAGCCCATTTGGAGGTTCAAACAGAGTCTAAAAAATGTGAAAACTGATAGGTAGGTACTTCTAAAGCTCCTCAAGCTCAAGGACTCCTTGGCTTGCACAAAATGGAGCTCCAAAAATACGAAATGATATTTACAATGGTTTTTAGTGATGAAAATCACTATTTTTGTAGGAATTTCTTCTAACAGTTTGACATACATTTCCTGGAGCTCCGTACTTGCTCCTTCTTCTTGTGTGTCCATCCCTTTGATGCATTAAAAATTTAGATGGCCTACTTGCCAGATCTTCTTTGACTACTTTTTCTGCTTGTGCCTTCTCTTCGCTCCGACTCCCTTCATTGGCTTCCTTGTCTTGTGAGTCATTCAGTTCCTTGACTGCTGCCAACACCCCCCCTCTCTCGCGTCTGTCATCTCTGACAGACCCTTGTTGAGTGGGTTGTTGGATGCAGTACTCCACAACGTCTGTGGCTAAATGATGTTCTGCTATTCTCAACCCTTTGGCCAAATCAGTGAGTAGGGCATCCCAGTCTACTGGCCCTGGAACTTCTGGATGTGGCATACGTAGCTTTTCTGAATGTAGAGCTTGTTCCACCGCAAATAACTGTAATAGGTGAGATGGTCTAGGAATGAATGTCTCTGAATGATATTCCTAGAACCTTGTGATAAACATTTCTTCAAACGTCTGTTTGAAGCAGGCAGGTAGATACTTTATACGAGCATGCCACGCAGATACGACGTTAATGGATGGTGTGGTGCTCATATCGTAGACAAGGTCTTGATTCCCTTCATTAAATCCGAGAGCCGAAAGATGAGGTTCTTTGACATTCTTAAAGGTCCTGAATGTCACCAGCATTAGCTCAAAGATTTTGAGGCACATCTGTGCCATGATATCTGGTATATTTTTGAATCTGACTGCCCAGTGTCGGATGGTTGAAATCATGTAGTTGACTGTGGGTTGGCAATGAGGAGGTGCTAGGTACACATAATTTAGCCACTTTTCACATCCTTTAACCAACAAAACTATTTTGGTGTACTCTGGCCAACACCTTCTTCGAAAGACAGGGTAGTAGCATGGATTATACTTGATGTATAATGGCATGTTATTCCAAGTGCGTACCATCTCAGGGTAGGTTTCAAGCAGACGGATCCTCCAAGTAGGTTGATGTATATTCCCATGCATGGCACTTGCAGGGATGTCATCCCGTGCAAACTGTGTCGCCGAGGTTGGTTCTTTTGATGTGCCTTGCTTGATTTCAGCATTGTAATCTGCCATTAATACATAGAATGGAACATACAAATCATCGGATGTGCCAATCCACCTATGATGGGAGAGGTTTCTGAAGTAATCTGATTTTATGACGACTTCTTCCAATCGTGACATAGATGCTATCTGTACTGCAACTCTCTCGTCATGGGTGGTAGCAACCTTGAAGCAATGGTTCAAGCATTTAGAAGAAATAGGCAGAACACATGATGGTCAGGTAGCCATATGTCACTTTAGCACAATGGCGAGAACCAACGTGAGAAGATTCACCTCATAATTGTCAATCCGTGGAGACGTGAGGACTAGTATGAAGACTATGAGCAAGTGAAGGCACAAGTGTGTGAGTGAGAAGCACACAAGCATGCACACACATACACACAAACGTGCACACAAGGTAAGAACAAGGAGAGGAACAATGGAGTTCTTTGCATTAGTCAAAAAGTCTCTTACATAAGCTCAATTCACAAACAATCTCTCCCCCAAAAATGAGCTCTCTAGCTCTTTTTATAGTTTTCTTACTAGCTTTGGCCTTGTCAAGACCTAGTGTCCGGCCTAGTTAAAAATTAGGTTCTAGAGCCTATTTGAGGGCTCAAACGAAGTCTAAAAATTATGAAAATTGGTATGTAGCTAATTCTAATACTCCTCAAGCTCGAGGACTCCTCCGTTTGAACAAAATGGAGTCTATTCTACCAAAAACGGAATTTACAATGTTTGTGTAGTGATTAAAATCACTTGAGTTGTGAATGGTCCATGGAAAAAATGATTAGGCCTTGTTGCCGTATTGTGCATGACTGCTCTATTGTACCTGTATGCTCTTCATATGACCTGTATGCCAACACTCCCCCCTTCCTAGCGTCTGACAGACCTCTGTTCTATCGGGTGGTCGATATAGTATTGGATGACATTGGTGGCAAGTTGGTGTTCTCCTATCCTTAAGCCTCTTGCTAGATCAGCTTCCAATGCATCCCAATTTATGGCACCAGGGACCTCTGGTTGCGGTGTGGTGTAGTACTCAGAGTACATGGCTTGTTCACAAGCAAAGAGTTGGAGCAGGTGTGTTGGCTTAGGTGCAAATACTTCTGAGTGGTAGTCCCAAAATCCAGATCGGAACATTTCTTCGAATGTCTGTTTATAGCATGCAGGGAGGTATTTGATGCGTGCATGCCAGGCATATGCTACCCTAATGTTGGGGGTGGTGCTCATGTCATACACTAAATCGTAGTTTCCATTAGTGAACCCCGGTAGCCGTATCTGTGGGGCTGCCGCATTTCGAAAGGTTTTGAGGACTACCTGCATCATATCCAAAATCTTAAGCATCATTTGGGCCGCCACATCTGGCATGGGCTTCAATCGCGGCATCCAATGTCGAATTGTTCCCATCATGTACGCTACTGAGGGTGGTCCCTATGGTGGTGCAATGTATGGATAATTGAGCCATTCCTTGCATTGTGCGTTTTTCTGGACCTTTATGTTGAGCGGCGTCGTGGAACAGGGCCATTGCATGGATTATAGAGGAGATGTAATGGCGCATTGTTCTAGGTGCGGAGCATTTTAGGATAGGTTTCAAGAAGTTTCTGCCGCCATGTTGGTTGACGGATCTTGCCTTTTTGCACCTCTGGAGGAAGGTCTTCGGGTTGAAATTGGGTTGCGAAGGAAGAGGTATCTTCCCTGTGACTCTCTGTATTTCTGCGTTATAATCTGCCAAAATGATATAGTAAGGCCTGTATTGGAGTTCGGATGAGAGGATAAGGCGTCTCGATGACAAGTTTTTGAAGTAATTGGATTGTAATACAGTCTCTTCTATGACTCTCATAGCCTGATTTTGCACGACGGTTCGCTCTTCATGTGAACTCCCGATTTCCCCTACTTGTCGTAGCCATGGGGGTCGTGGTACTTCAAATGTGTCCTGACCTTCTTCCGTTTGTTGACTTCCGGGGAAGGGTTGTGGATCGTATTCTTCTTCAAATGTTTGTTCCACAGGAATTTGTACTATTTCTTCGTCGGTGGGAGCCTCTGGAGGGGAAGGTGGTCTTTCATATTGTAGTAGACGTGCTTGCAACTCTGTGACTGTGTCTGGAGATCTTGTAGGGCCTCTAAGTCTGTGAGAAGTGAGGCCGCTGATGAGGTGGTTTGAGGGGCAATCGTTGTGTCTTTTTGTTGTTTCTGCTTCAGTTGACTCAGTTCCTCTGATAGCTGGTCATGTGCTTCAAGCAGCATGGCATAGTCTTCCAATATGATCTTGATATTGTCGGGGGTCACTGCTTGAAACTTTGATGGGCTGATGGGTGCCCCTGGTGTGCTTTCGATGGCTGCTTCTAAGTTCTCTTGGTTCTGTTGCTGTAGGCATCGATTCTCCTCGTGAGCAGCTGCAAGGTGTCTTCTAAGAAGTGCCATATTTCGTTGAAGTATTGAATTGCATTCTAGTTGTGTTTTTAGATAGCCTTCTACCACTTGTATTGCTTCTTGGTCTGTATTCTGTAACTATACTTCCAATACACTATGAGCCTCTTGTAAAGTTTGGAATTGTGTATGGAGGTGAGCATTCTCCTCTTCTACTGCAGCAAGACGATTTTGTAGCATCTCTGAGTGCTCTTGCAGTCGTGCGTTATGTTGCTGGAGCTGATTGTACTCTGTCCTTAACTGTGAAATACATGCTAGCATGGTGTCCAATGCATTGCCTATGGATGATGGTGTTGTTTGTACAATGAAGGATGCATGGGGAGGGGATTGGGGAATGGGAAGCATGAATGATGTTTCTAATGGAGATGTGTGTGTGGGTGAAATTGGTGGAGGGGGAATGGGAGAAGGTGGAAGTGTGGGGGGAGGGGGAGGTGCCGTGGGTGGTGAAATGTCCATGCTTTCAGGAATGGATGTGAGTGTGGTGTCTACCATATACATTGGAATGGTAGGTGGTGTGTGTGTGAAAGTGGTGAATAAGTGAGAAGTGGGTGTGGAAACTGAAAATAGAGGAAATGATTGAGACCTGGGTCGAAATGTTCTTGAAAGAAAGTCATGGAGGGGTTGGAGAATTGGAGAGATGGGGATTGGGGGTTGAGGTTGTAGAGGCAGGGAGGCCATGAAGGGTGGTGTGGTGGTAGGGAATCCCAAGAATATGGATCTCGAGTCAGGATGGCCTATGGCTGAGGGTATGGGGGATGGTTGTCCTAGGGCAGGCTCTATGAGCGATTCGGTGGATTGGGTTGTGATGGTGGTGGCATCATAGATTGGGTTGTCACCGGTGGAGAACAGGGTTGAACTCAAGGTGGGAGTGCGGAAGATGAAGGTTTGCTCGGTGGGTTGGGTGGTTGAGGTGATATCCACGGCTTCTGTTCTAGGAGGCGATGGTGGGGGTGTGGGTGGTAGTGGTTTCTGTATCTGAATAAAACTCTACATCAGAGAGTTGTGTACTTTGTAAGAATGCTTCGAAGTCAAGGGGACCCATCCCTTCAGCATCTCCAGTCGTAGCGAATTCAAATTCGCATGGAACAAGAGGAGCCGAAGGGGCAACTTGTGTTGTAGTTTCAGATCCAGACCTGGGTATTCTAATGGTAAAGGGAGGTACAGTGGCCTCCCCTCGTAGCGAGACTTCTAGAGTAGTCAAAACTTCACGTGTCTGGACACAAGGGATCGAACCCCTCATGCGCTTGGATTGATGTGTGTTGGCCTTGAGTCTCTTGAACATTTGTAGTTGTGCCCACGTTAAAGAACGTTCAACAGGTACATCATATGCTAAGCACTTGTAGATGATGCGCGTGATTGCACAACACCCATTCACCACTAGCTTCCTATGTGCTCTTTTATTTGCTTCATACAACTGCTCTATAATCCATACAGGAAGCTTAATTGGTAACGCACCTGTCTCCGCTAAGTAAAGAGCAAACCAAATTCTTTTGTGCGGTTGTGTGAAGCGGTCTTGACCGGGGAAAGCAAAATGTTGCATGCACATACGGAGAGGGATGGACACGTTTGGTGTGAGTGCTGCCATATCTTTAAGCTTCAGTAGTTTCCTATCCTTCATGTTAGTAGGAACGAGAGCATCCTTCTCAGAAGGTACATATGTACCGTGCATATTCAAAGCAGCGCTCACCAATTTGAGTGTAAGTTCAAACCTTTTCAACTCATTGTTGCCCAGCAAAGAAGGAAGTACGAATGTTCCTGGTTTGTCCTTTTCTTCGTTAGCTTGTAATGTGGAGACCAAATAATAGCATCGGAGGAGATCCGGTTTAGGTAGTGGTGCTTCAAAGTATTCGGCTAGCCCTGCACATTGCCATATGGTCTGGAGATCTTCTGTGTTCTGTAGAGTCTCAAACTCCTTGGAGAAAAATTGGAATCGGACCCATGATCTGTCATACTCGCACTTAGACTCCCATATATACTTGGCCTCTCCTAATGGACCTGGCATGCCATTGAACCAATGAGAATTGGCATGGACTCTCTCTGTGATCCCTATGGGTGGATCCGATACCGGGATCTGCTGAAGGTGTTGCAGCTCCACAGGTCGTTCAGTTGGTGGCACATCAACAGGTAGACTATCCACATCAATCCCTGCAGTACTTATTCCTGCCTGTGAGCTCCGACCTGTTGCTTCTGCCATGAGAGTGCTTGTAGTTGCTGATGCTTATCTGCTAGAAGAAGAGAGAGGCACATTAGCATTGCATTGGAAACAGGATGTTATGGTGTTCCCTCCACAATACCAACATGACATTCCGAGTGGTTAGAGGTTAGTGGGTGAAGTGTTCGTGATGTGTGTACATGTGGGTTAGTAGGTTAGGGTTCACTCTAGATGCATACTTTGGTTGTGCAATGTTCTCAGAATGCACCTACATCAGAGGGGAAGGATTTGCAGAGGTGGGTCAAGGGGTTTGACATGGGGTTTAGGTCTCCAAACTTTGATACTGGAATCGTTGCTTTTATTGGCGATGATGTGTGAAGGTTTGCGTACTGGAGTGTGTTGGGTTTGGGACCTTTTGGGTACCCATTTCCAAACATTCCGAGGTGTGACCGAGAATGTGGTGGTGTGGAGTGTAGATGTTTGCCTTTGGATGGGAGCCAATAGGACTCGTGGGTGTTGGTTTGATCTAGTGATTGGAGGTGAAGTTATTTGAGCTAGTAAGCAGGTCTTGGGCACCCATATTTGTCTAGCCTTTGGGATAGCCTTCATTGACTGCTTTGGAACCCAAATAGAAATGGCTTGTCTAGATTGATGCCTAGGGTACTCCTTCGCTGTAGTCCTCGACACTGTAGCTTGCTTGATGCTTCTTTGGAATCCTGTCTCCAAAGCCGAGGGTTGTTCACCTTTGCGTACCCAGATCTGCTTCATGCCATGGGGTATTCTGTATTGTACTGGTTGGTGTTCATTCTTCTTGGTCCTCGGGCTCCTCTGTATCGTGTATTTTTCGGCTTGCTTTCCTCGAATTCTCTTTGGAAAAGAAGGGAACTCCTTGTTGACTTCTGTACCTTTGTCATGAGTGGCAATCTTTTGCACCATAGAACTTTGGTCAAGAGTAGCATGGTTCATTTCAGGTGGACTCCTCGAAGGACTAGGATTCGGTGCCTCTTCTCGCGGCCTATGTGCTTGATTTTCTAATTCAATCGTTATGTGGTTTTGGCCTACCCATGCGTGAAGAAGTCCACTTCTTAGGTTGAGGCTAACTGCATGATCATAGATCCAGTCTTGGCCCAGGACAAGAGGTTCGGTAAGATCCTCGTCTTCACACACTAGCACTTTGACTACCATTAGCACCTCTTGAATGTAGAGGGGAAGTTCCACCTCACCAATGCAAGGGGTTTCCACACCTCCCAATCCTATGAGATATGCCTCCATAGGATTGATTTGTAATTGCAGCTCTTGGCAGTAAGAAAGTCGAACTGCACTAGTGGCTGCCTGTTGGCATACAAAGCAATAAAGGAGTCATGCACAATACGGCAACAAGGCCAGATCATTTTTTCCCATAGATTATGTACAACCCAAGTGATTTTAATCACTACACAAACATTGTAAATCCCGTTTTTGGTAGATTAGACTCCATTTTGTGCAAGCCGAGGAGTCCTCGAGCTTGAGGAGTATTAGAAGTACCATCGTACCAAATTTCATAATTTTTAGACTTCGTTTGAGCCCTCAAATAAGCCCTGGAACCTAATTTTTAACTAGGCCGGACACTAGGTCTGGACAGGGCCAAAAGCTAGTCAAAAACTATAAAAAGAGCTAGAGAGCTCATTTTTGAGGTTAGATTGTAATTGAAACGAACTTGTAAGAGCATTTTGAAAGTAATCTAAAAAGCTCCATTGATTCTCACTCTTTGTCTTGCCTTGTGTGCGCGTGTGTGTGTATGTGTGTGCATGCTTGTGTGCTTCTCACTCACGCACTTGTGTCGCCACTTGCTCGAGGTCTTCATACCATCCTCACGTCTTCCCGGATTGACATTAAAGGAGGTGCTACTCATCACTGAGCTACACCAAATTTTGGCGCCGTTGCCGGGGATCAAGCTTTGAGGACGAGCGTGTGATGGTAAGACGTAGAGTTGACGCGTTGGAGTTGTAGGTATTTTCTTCACTCTCATCGATTTTCTTTTACTTTCTTCACCATCATCATCATCACCATCTCCCACGTCCATCTCCATCATCGCGAAAATTTCAGTTTTTTGACTATATCCCCACCTCCACCTCATTTCCCTCATTTCACTTGTGAGAGAGAGCGAGAGAGCGAACTTGCATGTGCTGTTTTTGCATGTTTTCTGAGCTATTTTGCAGGTTTTTTGCTGTACCATCATCCCCAGCAGTGTGCGCAGGTACGACAGGCTCTGCACAGGTCCCGGGACGACAGCCTCTGTCTATCGCGACAGACAGAAAATCTTAACATTTTGTGAATGCATGTTTATCATTGTAACCTACACCTTGAGGGCACTCTAGATCACTAGAAGTTTTTCAAAAATTTGCATTTTTTCAGTCTATCGCGACAGACACTGTCTATCGCGACAGATACCGTCTATCGCGACAGACACCGTCTATCGCGACAGACCGAATTTCACGACAGACAGCGTCTATCGCGACAGACACCGTCTATCGCGACAGACAGAAATCCGCGACAGATACCGTCTATCGCGACAGACACCGTCTATCGCGACAGACCGAATTTCACGACAGATAGTGTCTATCGCGACAGACACCGTCTATCGCGACAGACAGAAATCCACGACAGACACCGTCTATCGCGACAGACAGAAATCCGCGACAGATACCGTCTATCGCGACAGACACCGTCTATCGCGACAGACCGAATTTCACGACAGACAGCGTCTATCGCGACAGACACCGTCTATCGCGACAGACAGAAATCCGCGACAGACACCGTCTATCGCGACAGACCGAATTTCGCGACAGACACCGTCTATCGCGACAGACAGAAATCCACGATAGACACTGTCTATCGCGACAGACACCGTCTATCGCGACAGACAGCCCCCACGATAGATTGTGTCTATCGCGACAGACACCGTCTATCGCGATAGACAGGCATTTTCGGCAAAAAATTAAGGAGTGAATTTTTGGAAATTTAGGCTAAATTTTGGGCATATTTGCACTTTCATGTACTCATCTACTTACAAAGGCCTTAGAAAATGCATTAAAACCCCCGAAAGGTTCTGTTTGTCTAGTTAACCCCCTAAACCCTGAACGGTCATAACTTTTTCATACGAAATCCATTTTCTGAGCTCTAGGGCTTGTCGGAAAGCTCGTGACATATACTACACGCCCTCAACTGTTTTTTATAAGAATAACGCGTTGATTTTCAGATAGGATATTTGGAAGTTGACACACTGAGGGGTAGGAACACCAAGGGAGCTCTAGAGTAAATTTCTAACAATGCAAAAGGGGGAACAAGGGTCATTAAAAAAGTGTCTGAAATAAATTGTCTGTCAATTGAAAGGTCTACTTGGAGCTCATCTTGGGATTTATGCAGGCCTATTGAGAAGCAATTGAGAGTATCCAAGCAAGGGTGTGGCACACGCTTGAGAATCAACTTCTCGAGCACTAAAGAGCAAGGTTCGGCAAGAAAGGTCGGAATATTCTCAACTCCTCTTCGTCAATTCCTAGCCTAGGCTAAGAGCGATTAGAAGTAGGAGTAAGTCAGGGCGACGATAGGCCACTATCAAGTTGAAGACTACCTAAAAACTCAAGTTCAAGATAAAAACTTAATCTCTGTACTGTCGACAACATAAAGGAAAGAACCTAACGTGGAACGATCAACCTGAAAGTACGAAGAACATTCAAGTATTCCTGACGACGTAATAGCAGACAAGACTTTAAACACGAGGAATAACTAAAAAGAATCAAGTGACTGGTACCAATTGATCGGCAACGAGGTTGTACTCTGGGCAAAAATTTGGGCTAATCAGTTAGGCATATGAACCTTAGATCAGGACGACACCTAGTAAGAGAGAGACAAAGCCTTAGGTCTTCAGAGGCTAGTGTCAACCACACTGCTAGGTCCTGGGCCCAGCAGTTGAGCCACCACTCGAACTACCCTCGCTCTGAGACCAGTGAGTCAGAGATGTCTCAAGGCATGGACAAACCTACGGGAAGTTCAGGAGTGCCCTACTTGTACAGGGTAGAAGGCCCTTACAAAACACAGTTGGAGTACCTGAGGACCAACCGATTAGGAGCTAGCATCTATGAGGACGGCTTAGGAAGATCTGTGGTCCAGATTAAAAACCCTGATCAATCCATTGGACTAGAACACCCAGCTGTCAAGTTTGAAAATGGTGCATACCTGGACAAAGAAGGAACTATATATGTAGTCACTAGTCATCCTGATAGGACAGATGACTTTGGGAATGTAATCTCAGAAGCGGACTTAGGTGACCTGGAACAAGGGAACATGGGTGCGGAACCTAGAACCCCTCGAGGTAAATCAGTTCTCACTAGGATTATCACGCCTGAGTGGATCCCCCAAGATAACAAGTGCATAGATTTGCTTCTCAATCGAGAAACGGACGAAGCCTTCTGGAGGTATAAACCGGATCACCCAACTGACATAGGAACAATCATGATCTATGAGTTTAAGGATCCAGATAGCCCAGGTAGAGCGACCTACTTAGACCACACGTCAGAGAGGATTTTTGTGGTGACAGAAAATGATAGGCATGCTTACACTTGGAAGGGCGAATTCATTTTCCCCCAACCAAGATCAAATGTAGCCTATGGTCACCCTGGAGCTGGAACATCCCAGGCTCATGGTATGCAAAGAGACAGAAGTAAAGATAGACCAGAGGTAAATTTTGCCAATCCAGTGGGCAGAGAAAGAACGAGAACGGAGACGAATAGGGTAGAACCTGAGATGCATAGAGCCCACAGGAACCAAAGAAATGTAGATGGATTCCCTCTGCCGAGGCCTAGAGAGCACACAAGAACTTTGAGACCCACCCAGCTAGTTAAGTCCATGAAGAATTACTTTGACGGCACAGGAGATCCCTATGATCATGTGGCAGAGTTCAAGCAAGTCTTGAGAGCTGAACAAGTGGAGGATCTGTTCACGCAGTACAATGCCTTCGGTCTAACCCTTAGGAACACAGCACTTACGTGGTTTCAGCCATTAGATGAACGCCAGTTCAGGAGCATAGATCAACTCCTAGAGGCATTCATTATAGAGTTCTCTAAGAGCGGCATAAGACACAACACCTCCTCACTGATTCACAGCTTCAAGCAAACCCCTCAAGAGACTGTGAGACTTGCAGGAAGAAGATTTAGACAATATCTTGAAAGGTGCCCTATTTCGGAGCTACCCACATCTGCTAAACAAGTAGCCTTATTTCTTGACGGATTGCTGAGCCCAAAATTGAGATCCTATGTGTATCTGAAAGACCCTAGGACTATAGAAGAATGTGTACGTATGTGCATTGACATTGAAGATAACCTAGGAGAAGAGCTAGAGTTGTCCAAAATTTACAAAGATTCAGATAGTGCATCTAGTCAATCTTCCACACAAGCCACATCAATTGAAGAACTTGCCGAAAAAGTAGCTCAGAAACTAGGTGTAACTAGCAAACAAATCCCAAGGTTTGCCCCTGTGAAAAGGTGCTATACATGCGGTGGTGACCATATGGCGAACGTCTGTCCCATTATGGCTCAACCCCAAGTAAACCCTAGTAGCCAGTACTGCACCATAGAACGGAGATACACCAATCACACCGCACAAGACTGCCCATACAACAAGCAGGCAGTTAGGCAACCCTATCCGCAACCCTACCAACAAGGCAGATACCAGAACCAAAATCCACCACCACAATATGCTAGACCCCAACAAACCTACCAACCACAGTATCAGGCCCAACAAAGGCCTCAGCCTGTGCTAGCACAACAACCCCCTGCCCCAGCTAATGTGATTCCGGTAAAGTATACTGCTGCAGAAGAGAACCTGAATAGAGCTATAGTCCCTGTAACATCCTTGATCTCTGAAAATGACCCAAGTGACCATAGCTTTGATTCTACCCATGTGGATAGCCCCCAGGCTTACTACATGCAGTCCCCAGAACATGGAGAGTCCTACTATGGTGAAGAGTCGAACGAACCTAGTTGGGAGTCAGATTACACGAACATCATGTATACAAACCCCAACCCTAAACCTCAACCTAGGCAAGTACGACCACCATTTCCTAGAGGACCGTGCTACAGATGCCAAGGAGATCACCTCATTCGTGATTGTCCCTTGCCTCCACCTACGCAAACCCAGTCGGTGACAATCCAAGGCTTCTGCCAAGATTGCGGAAAAGAGCATCTCTTACGAGATTGCCCAAAGAACCCCAATAGCATGCCAAAAATCACCCCTATCAACGTTGTTGGGTTAGTGGTAGACTCCTCAGGAAGCGTCACTTCCACTGCACCAGTACAGGTAGTCACTAGGGCTCAGGCACTGCAGCAAAACCAAGGGGTAGGCCAGGAAAAGAGCCTAGATGCTAGCGATACTGAGAGCCAAAATAAAAAGAGAACAAGAGCTTGGAAAGATAGCCGCGAACGCATGAAAAGGCAATGGGCAAAGAAGATGAGTGAACTTGAGGAAAGTCTACGAGAAACCAAGGCTAAAATCATAGAGATCACGTCTCAACCGCACTCTCACACATTCCCACCGCTACCATCCCCATCACCCTCCATCCCTTCACCCTCTAAGACAGCCCACGCAACCCACCCACCACCCCAAACAGGATCAGTATTAGCTGATCCCACTCCCGAAGACATAGACATGATGCTTAAGGCATATCAGGCCAGAATCCAAGAAGGGCCAAACGTCACGGATCATGACAAGTGCTATCCTAGAGCTGACCTAGAGATAGAAAGAACCAAACTATGCGCGAAAATGGTCGCATTGGCTCAGACTATGTTTGAAGCCAGTCGCCTTTTCAATTACTCAGGCTCAGCCAAAACGCAATTACACTTGGATGGATTCCTAGAGAAGTTAGAGAGGATAATTGCAAGATCTGACAAGGAAGAAAAAAATCAAGACCAAGAAAAAGCAAGCAAAAACAGGAATCATTCCCAATCAGAAGTGTATGTGGCCAATGCCCCTAAACCGGACAACTTCCCCTCCTTAGAAAGAATAGAGAGGCCAATAGCACAGCCAGAAAAGGAACCTACCCCTCAAAGAAAGGAAAGGGCAAGAGAACGGGTAAGCCAGCCTCTTCAGGAAGCCCGTGGGCCTCCTCAAGAAGCTTATCTTCCCCCCCAAAAGGCAGATGAGCCTCCCTCGAAAGCTCAAGTACCTCCACAGGTTGCCTACATTCCTTCTCAGGGAATGTGTGAGCCTGTTCGGAAAAGTAATAGAATAAGTAATCCTCCCCAAGAAGCTTGTGCTCCAGCCATTTGCGAGAACGAGGAGAGAGTCAACAATAGAATCAGCCCTCCTTCACAGGTTGCTTATGCGCCCAATTCTACGGAGCCAGACACTTCTTCTTCTATGAATCGGTTTGCACCAGACTTCCTACGAGAGATTCAAGAAGACAAATGGGATAACGAAAGCGAGGTCGCCCCTCCTTTTGAACTTGTGGACGATGCACACGACCAATTCCCACAAGACATCCCATCTATTTACGGGGAGCATGAGAGTGTTCAGTCTCACGAGAGATTAGACTTTGAGTCGAATTCCATACAAGAGCTACCCCACTTCACAGGCCCATGGGAAGCAAAGTCCACATGTATGAGAGCACCCACAGTCATGGTAAGGAACGACGACTCAGTCATTCCTAGGAACACAGAGGTAGTGAAGAACACTAATGTGCAGTGTAATCTCAAGTTAGAAGAGCTACTCAAGGTTAGACCTGAATTATGGAAACATGTAGCCAAACAAGTACCAGAGATAGCAAAACCTCGTTCCCAGGTAGGATCCCATAGGACAGTGCCAGAAATCCCCTTGGATAAGATAGGGGATATGTGTGAAGGCGAAGAAGGGAACACCTATCTTCCCATCACCTACCAAGAGTACACCACCAAGGCAATTTTAGACTCAGGTGCAGGAGTTGCAATTGCCACTACTTCCCTTTGGAAGCGTTGGGGCAAGCCAGCACTCAGGCCAACAAGAATGAAATTGCAGATGGCCGATGGTCATATTGAGAGACCCTTAGGATTGCTGGAAGGGATAACTCTCACCACTTGTGGTGTTGAGTTTGAGCATAGCTTTGCTATATGTGACTTCAGCAAAAATCATGCTTATGAGATGATTTTAGGAAGACCATTTATGCGACAGTTGCAAGTGGTACAGGATTGGGGAACCAACTCCTTGTATTTGCAACACTTGGGCGTTACAACCAAAGTCAATCTCAAGGACTATTCTCATAGAGATGTCCCTCCTATCCAGTGGAATCCCATCCATAGAGCCAAAGATGATACAGAATCTGTGCATTCCCTAGAATCTGGATCCTCATGGATGCATGAAGACACTCACTTATGGATGTGCAAGGTAGCAGTAGAAGAAGAGAAGAGAGAGAAAGCCAGAGAGGTAGGTGCGAAAGAAACCCATAGATCAATCCAAGACCCAGCCTATGCACCTGTAGTTTTTCCAGACGAAGAATTTGAACCTCACGGTTGGGCAGAAATCTTAGCAACAATGGACGTAGCCATCAACGAAGAACAATGGACACCTCAGTGTGATGAGGATGGTTATGATATTTCAGTCTTCTCCATAGAGCCAATCATGGGAGAGGCAGTTCTAGAAGAATGCGAACCTAGCCCTGATGCATTTGAGGATGCAAGTGACTCCGATCTAGAGTCAATCATTATGGACCCACCATTTGCATCAGATGAAGAATACTTCCATGAAGTAGAATTTCAACCCCAGAGGCATGGAGAGGTTACAACTAATGTAAGATTAACAACACATGTGACCCCGAAGGAAGAAGGAAAGAAAGGAAAAAAGAGAGAAGCCTCACCAGAAGAGGAAGAATCTTTGTTTGAGGTCCCCGAAAATTTTAAGAAGTATGAGATAGATGACAGGAGAGTCATGATAAGAATGCCTAAACGAGAGGCACAATCAGGAGAGGCCTATGATAACAAAGAAACTACTAAGAAAATAGTAGTGGCCATAGAAGAAGGAGAGGAGAGATGCACGTATATAGGCCATGACTTGACTGAAGAAGAAGAGCAAGAGTTGATTGCCTTGCTAAGAGAATACAGAGATGTATTCGCTTGGAGTTACAAGGATTTGAAAGGTGTTGACCCTGACATATGCTCACACACCATTCCCATGACTTCAGATGCTAAACCCTCTAAGCAAAAGCCTTATACATATAATGATAATTACGCGGCTAAGATCAAGGAAGAGATAGATAGACTGGTTGAAGCTGGATTTATCTACGAAATTGAGCACACAGAATGGGTATCCCCCATCGTAGTGGTGCCCAAGAAGAATGGCAAGCTGTGTGTGTGCATTAACTTGAAAAAGGTTAATGCCGCCACGATTCGAGATAACTATCCGCTTCCCATCACAGAGCATCTCTTAGAAAGAGTGGCAGGCAAGGAAGTGTACAGCTTCCTTGATGGATTTTCGGGCTACAATCAAGTAGCCATAGCTCCAGAGGATCAGCATAAGACAGCCTTTGCCACAGAATGGGGCATTTTTGCTTTTAGAGTAATGCCATTTGGGCTTACCAACGCACCAGCTACCTTCCAGAGACTGATGTGCCATGTGTTTAAGGAGTTCCTAAGGAAGACTTTAGAAGTCTATGTTGATGATCTTTGTGCTCATTCCAACGTTAGGCAAACCCATATTCCTGAACTCAGACAAATCTTTGACAAATGTAGAGAATATCAAGTCTGCCTAAACCCAGAAAAGTGCGTTTTTATGGTCAGGCAAGGCAAGATTCTAGGACACATAGTGTCAAAGAATGGCATATCTACCGATGAAGAAAAAGTGAGAGCCATAGCAGAGCTACCTAGGCCAAAGAATGTCAAGGAAGTACAAGCTTTCATGGGGCATTGTGGTTATTATCGACGATTTATACACATGTATGCTGTCATTGCAAAGCCCATGTACGGACTTCTGACAAACTTTGAGTGGACGGATGAATGTGAGAATTCCTTCCAAGAGCTTAAACGAAGATTGTGTTCAGCACCAATCTTGACCACACCAGATTGGAATAAGCCATTCCATGTTCACGTGGATGCATCCAATTATGCTATTGGATGTGTGCTCGCACAACCTACTGGTGAAGGTAATATGGATCTTCCAATTGCCTATGCCAGTAGACAATTGAATGCGGCTGAACGGAATTACACCACTACAGAGCGCGAAGGATTAGGCATGGTTTATGCAGTCAAAAAATTTAGACACTATTTGCTTGCAAATAAGTTTAAATTTTTTACTGATCATCAGGCATTGTTGTACCTAGTAAACAAGCCATGCAATACAGGTAGATTAGTAAGATGGTTTCTCTTGCTAATGGAATACGAATTTGAGGTTGTGGTAAGGAAAGGTAGGACTCATTTGAGAGCCGATCATCTCTCTAGGCTCACATCGGGAGAAGCCCCACAAGGAGTGTCAGATGACCTTCCTGATGCTTACTTGTTTAATTTGGAAGTTATACCGCAATGGGCCAAGCCAATAGTACCAGTATTGACATACGGGCCTAATCATCCAGTGGTGAACACACGGAATAGAGAGATCGTAAAAGCCCAAAAGTACCATATCATGGCAGGAAGCATGTACAAGCACACAGATCAAGGGATCTTGGCTTGTTGCGTAGAAGAGGATGAGTACGCTAAATGGTTGCAATTAGCACATGTAGGTGCGTTAGAGCAACACCATTCAAAGCAAAGAACTTTGCAGACTCTAAAGAGATTCGGAGTGCATTGGCCAACTATGGAAGCTGATGTCCAAAAGTTGTGCAAGGAATGCCCAATCTGTTGCACTAAACCACCAGTGGAACATGCCACTCTTTATCAAGTATCCATGGTGCCAGATTGGAGTGAACCTCTAGTATCATTCTTGAGAACAAACACATTCCCTCCAGACATGACTCTAGCTAGGAAAAGGAGTTTAGAACAAGAAGCCCAGGATTACTCACTCATCGGTAATAATCTATATAAGCGCGGTAAAGATGGTTACCTCAGACTATGTGTCCACGAAAGTGAATATCTGAAGATCTTGGAAACTGCTCACCAAGGTGTAGCAGGAGGACACTTTGGACCAGATCGGGTAATCAAGGCGATACTATTTGCGGGCTTCTGGTGGCCTACCCTTCACATGGATGCACATACCTATGTGAAACGGTGTGATGTCTGTCAAAGGACTCAGTATCCTATACGCAAAGATGAGATGCCACTGAAACCTATGATGGGTGGACGTGCATTCTCTAAGTGGGGAATAGACTTCGTAGGTCCTATTAATCCCCCAGCTAAGGGTTCTCATGCGGAATACATCATTGTGGCAACAGATTATCTCACCAAGTGGGTAGAGGTAAAAGCTACAACCAAGAACGATGCTCAAACAACTGCCAAATTCTTGTTTGAGAATGTATTCACGAGATATGGACTACCTATAGAGCTTGTAAGTGATAGAGGCACTCACTTCTTGAATGAAGTTATTGAAAATCTACTCCAAGAATTTTTGGTAATACACAAGAAGTCTGCCCCATATCACCCTCAAGCTAATGGTCAAGCTGAGAGCACTAATAAGATTTTATGCAATGTACTGACGAAATTAGTGAACACTAAACGCTCTGATTGGGACAAACAGCTACACCATGCTGTTTGGGCATACCGAGTGGCCTACAAAACGGTACTCCAAGCCACTCCCTTTCAGATGGTATTCGGTCAAAACGCTGTGTTACCCTTGGACTTCTTGATCCCTACATTGAGAGTAGCACGAGAGCACGAATGGACAGGTCATGAGCTCTCCTCTAGGATCTTTGACCTTGAACGATTAGGAGAAACAAGACTGAGAGCCGCTGCAGGGATATATGCAGCCAAGAAGAGACAGAAGGCATACTTTGATGCCCACGTGAAGGATAAAGGCTTGAAAGCAGGAGATCTAGTCTTAGTCTATACACTAAAACAACACGCGAGGAAGCTAGAAAAGAGAGGCTACGGACCTATGATCATCAATAGGATCTCCACGAGCGGAGCAGTACAATTGGCCACATTAGAGGGTGATGTTCTCCCAAATTATATTAGCGGTTGCAGAGTCAAGTTGTATCAGGAACCCCTCACGGAGGAAATGCTCAGTCGACTCAACACTGCTAAGAAACGCAAAGAGGAAGAAAAGCGAGTTCGAGAAGAAGCTCAAGCTGAAGCTTTAGAACGCATCAGAAGGATGAAATTACGAAGGCAAGGTAGAGATCAGCCTGGAGCGAATGACTATGCAGACCAAGGATTTCCTATGGCCATGAGTGAAGTCGCAGGAACAAGCTCGCATAGGATAATTGATAGACGTCCTTTCGTAACCTTAGATATAGGACAAGGAAAGAGTGCAAGGACCGTAAGAGCCTTGATTGACTCAGGTGCAGCCACTAGTGCTGTTAAATTGTCTTACTGCCAAGAATTACAATTGACTGTCAATCCTGTGGAAGCATATCTTATAGGATTGGGAGGAGTGGAAACCCCTTGCATGGGCGAGGCGGAACTTCCCCTTTACATTCATGATGAGGCAATGACAGTTAAAGTACTGGTGTGTCAAGATGAGGATCTCACTGAACCTCTAGTCTTGGGTCAAGATTGGATCTATGACCAAGCAATTAACTTAAACCTAAGAAGTGGACTTCTCCAGGTTTGGGTCAATCATAGTCGAGTTACAGTAGAATTAGACAATGGAGCACTCAAGGAACTAGGAAAGGCACAGACTCCTGGTCCTTCCAGGGGTACACATGAAGATGACCATGCTGTTCTTGTTCAAAACCCTATGTTGCAGAGGAATGATATTTGCAAAAAAGGAGTCAGGGATGCAACGGAACTCCCTTCTTTTCCAAAGGCCAGAAGGAGGCAGCAACCAAAGGCGGATCACAAGCAGAAGAAGCCGAGTACTACCTATGTCCGAGATCAAAAGTACCTGCGCAGCAGAATGTCCCAGAAAATAAACCAGGTGTGGGTGCGGAAAGGCGAACGACCGGGTGCACCACCGTCAACTACACGGGCAAAGCCTCTTATTAGTAACCAACAACACGACGCTAATAAGAAGTCTGTCAGAAATTCTTCTGCTAAAGTAAAATCTATTTGGGTGCCCAAGAAGTCGATGAAGGCAAGCCCACAATCTAGACAAATTTGGGTGCCTAAGGCTTGCTTGAGGGCACAAGTAGTTACGCCAAGGCCACAACCTATGCAGCATAACCCATCTACGAGTACAACCAGTATTCCCTCGTGCTCAACACTTAGGAACACACCAAGACCCATGAGCATGCATGTAATCACTTATAAGTGGGTCCCTAAAAGGCCCCATTCCCAAACAGCGACACCGACACAGCTCTCTGGAGCCTCTACGAAACCGAAAGCAAAGCCCATCCACTGCATTTGGCAGTCTAAGATCTGTGATAAACCCCCCGACCCCGATTTGTAAATTCACCCCACTTACTAACGGCATTAGTCTCCTAGGAATACACAAACGTTAACTACACTCACTGTCTTCGTGCACTTACTAACCACTAACTCACCATATACCTCATGTTAATGTTGTAACGGGGACAGCAACGGATTTAGTCTGTCCATTACGATGTTAACACATGCTTCTATATTCTCACAGAATCAGAAGGCAAGCAGTAAAATGGCAGAAGCGACAGGTTCGGGCTCACAAGTAGGGATACTTACTGCAGGAATTGATGTGGATAGCCTACCTGTGGACGTGCCCCCGACTGAACGACCAGTGGAGATGCAACACCTTCAGCAACTCCCGGTGCCAGACCCACCTACAGGAATCACGGAAAGAGTCCATGCCAACTCTCATTGGTTCAATGGCATGCCCGGTCCATTAGGAGAGGCTAAGTATATATGGGAGTCTAAATGCGAGTATGACAGATCATGGGTGCGTTTCCAATTTTTCTCCAAGGAGTTCGAGACTTTACAGAACACCGAAGACCTCCAGATCATATGGCAACGCGCAGGGTTGGCGGAATATTTTGAAGCCCCACTACCTAAACCCGACCTCCTCCGATGTTACTATCTGGTCTCTACATTACAAGCTCATGAAGATAAGGACCAACCCGGATCATTTGTTCTCCCCTCATTGCTGGGCAACAACGAGTTGAAGAGGTTTGAACTTACTGTGGAGCTGGTGAGTGATGCTTTAAAGATGCATGGCACGCATGTACCCTCAGAAAAGGATGCTCTCGTTCCCAACAACATGAAGGACAGGAAAGTTGTGAAGCTGAAAGACATGGCAGCCCTCACCCCAAATGTGTCCATCCCTCTCCGCATGTGCATGCAACATTTCGCCTTCCCCGGTCAAGACCGATTCACGCAACCACACAAGAAGATCTGGTTTGCTCTCTACTTGGCGGAAGCAGGTGCGCTACCTATTAAGCTACCAGTGTGGATTATAGATCAGTTGTATGAAGCGAACAAACGGGCTTCTAGGAAATTAGTGGTGAACGGATGCTGTGCACTCACACGCATCATTTACCGATGCTTGGCATATGATGTCCCCATTGAGCGTGCCTTAACTTGGGCACAATTACAAATGTTTAAAAGGCTCAAGACATCCACACATCAGTCCAAGCGCATGAGGGGCGCGATTCCGTGTGTCCAGACAAGGGAAGTCCTGACTACTCCTGAGGCATCACCATTAAGAGAGGGCACTGTACCTCCTTTTACCATTAGGATACCCAGGTCGGAATCTGACACTACGACACAACCCACCCCATCGGCTCCTCCGGTTACACCTGAATTCGAGTTTGCTGCCACTGGAGAGGCTGAAGGACTGGACCCCCAGGATTTCGAAGCATTCCTACAAAGCACACAATTCTCTGATGTGGAGTTTTATTCAGAGGCAGAGGAGCAGGGCACATCCTCACGGAGAAGAAGAAAGTCTACAGACGGTAGACATGTCCATTGGAGTGACGCTCAGCAAAGCCAACAACACGGACACCCGGAAGAAGAAGAAGCATATGAAGAAGAGACCACTGAAGCCCCAGCATATACAGCAGAACTCCGAAGGCTGTATCAGATTATGGAAAGAGTGCGATCGCTGCAGTTACTCACTGAACAGAGCAGCAGAGTACTTATGACTCAGTTGTTGGAAGAAGCGGGAGTTGATTCAGAGTACAGGGAAGGTCTCTTATTGATGGCAGAAACATATGGAGTTGTAGAAGCTGTGCGCACTGCCATTCAGAGGCCTTCAGTTCAATATGACCCACGAAGGTTCCAGACACGACCTCGCTCAGGTAAAAATATCCAAATTCCCGTTACAGTTGCAGAAGAGCCCACTACTACACCAACCTCCCAAACAGCTAGTCAACAGCACCCCGCCACCCATGAGGAGTCCACCGAACCACTACCATCCACTCCCCCACCATCACCTCCTAGAAGAGAAACAGTGGAAACCACATCGACTGCTCAACCCACCGACCCCACCTTCACCTTCCGTACTCCGATCTCCAGTGCCACCCTATTCTCTACCACTGATAACCCGGTCTTTGACGCAAACCCCATCACTACACCACCCACCGAAACCATTCCCGAGCCTGCCCTAGGACAACCATCCCCAATGCCTTCAGCCACCGGTCATCCTGACCCCAGATCCACATTCATGGGCTTCCCTGCTACCACGCAACCCTTTCAGCCCTCCTCAAATTTACGACCCCAACCCCCGATATCCCTCTCTCCATTTCTACAATCCCTCCAGGACATCTTTGCTAGGGCTTTTCAACCAGGCCCTCAACCATTCCCTGTCTTTTCAGCTCCCCACCCCACGTCACATCTATTCACCACTTCCACACACACACCACCTACCATACCAATGTATATGGCAGGCCCCACACTAACACCCACTCCTGAAGGTATGGACATTTCACCACCCACGGCACCTCCACCCACGGTTTCACCTCCTCCCATTCCCCCTCCACCAATTTCACCCACACACACAACTTTCGTAGACACATCATTCACTGTCTCCCTTCCCCAATTCCCTTCCCATGCATCTTCCACAGTAAACACCCCCCACTCATCTATAGGTAATGCATTGGACACCATGTTGGCTTGTATATCAAATTTAAGAACAGATTACATTCAGCTCCAGCAACAAAACGCACGCCTGCAAGAGCACTCAGCGACACTACAGCTCCGCCTTGCGGTACTAGAAGAGGAGAATGCTCGCCTCCACACACAGTTCCAAACCCTCCAAGACGCCCATAATATATTGGAAGTACAGCTACAGAACGTAGATCAGGAAGCAGTGCAGGTGGTAGAAAGTCACCTACGGACACAACTGGAACGCAACTCAAAACTTCAGCGAAATATGGCGCTACTTAAACGCCATCTTGCGGCTGCTCAGGAAGAGAACAGACGTCTGCAAATACAAAATCAAGAGAACCTGGAGGCAGCTATTGAGAGCACACCGGGGGCACCCATCAGCCCATCCAAGTTTCAAGCAGTGACCCCCGATAATATCAAGATTATATTGGAAGATTATGCCATGCTACTCGAAGCACATGATAAGCTATCGGAGGAGCTAGGACAACTGAAGCAGGAACACCAACAAGGCCCAACAGCTGCCCCTCCAACCACCCCCTCTGCAGCTTCGCTTCCCTCCGACGCAGAGGCCATAAAAGATCTCCAACAACAGGTAAATGAATTGCAGACACGCCTACTACAATATGAGAGGCCATCTTCCCCTCCGGAGGCTCCCACGGACGAAGAAGTTGTGCAAATTCCTGTGGAACAAACTTTTGATGAAGAATATGATCCGCAACCATTCCCAGGAGGCCAACAAACAGAAGAAGCGCAGGACACGTTCGAGGCACCACGGCCGCCATGGTTACGACAAGTGGAGGAAATAGGGACCTCGCATGAAGAGCGCACCGTAGTGCAAAATCAGGCTATGAGGGTCATAGAGGAGACTGTTTTACAATCAGATTACTTCAAGAACTTGTCATCGAGACGCCTGATTCTCTCATCGGAACTCCAGTACATGCCATATTATATTATCTTGGCTGATTATAATGCAGAAATACAAAGAGTCACGGGTCAGATTCCTACTTTTGCGACCCAATTTCAACCCGAAGACCTTCCTCCAGAGGTGCGAAAAGGCAAGATTCGTCAACCAACATGGCGGCAGAAACTTTTAGAGACTTATCCAGAAATGCTACGCACATGGAACAACGCGCCGTTGCACCTCCTGTACAACCCATGCTACGGTCCAGTCCCCCGCCGCAGGTCGTGGAAGGCATTTAATATCAAGGTACAGAACAATGCGCAATGCAAGGAATGGTTGAACTACCCGTACATAGCGCCACCACAAGGACCACCATCGGTAGCATATATGATGGGAACCATTCGCCACTGGATGCCGCGCTTGAAGCCCATGCAAGATGTAGCAGCGCAAATGATGCTTAAAATCTTAGATATGATGCAAGTGGTGCTGAAGACCTTTAGAAATGCAGCCGCACCACAGGTACGCCTTCCGGGGTTTAGCAATGGAAATTACGACTTGGTGTATGACATGAGCACCACCCCCAGTATCCGTGTGGCTTACGCTTGGCATGCACGCATCAAATACCTCCCCGCCTGCTACAAACAGACCTTCGAAGAAATGTTCAGATCAGGGTTCTGGGAGTACCACTCGGAGATTTTCGCGCCAAAGCCGACACATCTGCTTCAGCTGTTTGCTTGTGAACAAGCAATGTATTCAGAGTACTACACCACCCCGCAACCAGAGACCCCCGGTGCAATAAATTGGGAGGCATTGGAAGCCGATCTAGCAAGAGTCTTAAGGATAGGAGAACATGAACTGGCCACCAATGTCATCCAATATTACATCGACCACCCGAGGGAACAAAGGTCTGTCAGGGGCGACAGACGCTAGGAAGGGGGGAGTGTTGGCATACAAAGCAATAAAGGAGTCATGCACAATACGGCAACAAGGCCAGATCATTTTTTCCCATAGATTATGTACAACCCAAGTGATTTTAATCACTACACAAACATTGTAAATCCCGTTTTTGGTAGATTAGACTCCATTTTGTGCAAGCCGAGGAGTCCTCGAGCTTGAGGAGTATTAGAAGTACCATCGTACCAAATTTCATAATTTTTAGACTTCGTTTGAGCCCTCAAATAAGCCCTGGAACCTAATTTTTAACTAGGCCGGACACTAGGTCTGGACAGGGCCAAAAGCTAGTCAAAAACTATAAAAAGAGCTAGAGAGCTCATTTTTGAGGTTAGATTGTAATTGAAACAAACTTGTAAGAGCATTTTGAAAGTAATCTAAAAAGCTCCATTGATTCTCACTCTTTGTCTTGCCTTGTGTGCGCGTGTGTGTGTATGTGTGTGCATGCTTGTGTGCTTCTCACTCACGCACTTGTGCCGCCACTTGCTCGAGGTCTTCATACCATCCTCACGTCTTCCCGGATTGACATTAAAGGAGGTGCTACTCATCACTGAGCTACACTGCCCCTAAGTCAATCAAAGCTCTCACTGTTCTTACACTCTCTCCTTGTCCTACTTCTAGGGTTACAAAAGGCCGTCGGTCGATTATTCTATGGGAATGTCCACCTGAAGCCTTGCACATGGCCATGGGATAGCCTAGAGATTCTTGAGTGTCAGGCATAGGCTGGTCTCTGCCTTGTCTCCTCAATTTCATTCGTCGGATGCGTTCTAAAGCTTCTGCCTGTGCTTCTTCTCGAATTCGTTTCTCTTCTTCTTTACGTTTCTTGGCAGTGTTGAGTCGATTTAGCATCTCTTCAGTCAGGGGTTCTTGATATAACTTGACTCTGCATCCACTTATGTAACTTGGTAGAATATCACCCTCTAGAGTGGCTAGTTGAACTGCTCCACTTGTGGAGATCCTATTGATAATCATTGGCCCATAACCTCTCTTTTCTAACTTCCGTGCATGTTGCTTCAAGGTGTAGACTAGGACTAGGTCTCCTGCTTTCAAGCCCTTATCCTTGACGTGTGCATCGAAATATGCCTTTTGCCTCTTCTTGGCTACATAAATTCCTGCTGCAGCCCTCAATCGTGTTTCACCTAATCGTTCAAGATCGAATATTCTAGAGGACAACTCATGGCCTGTCCAATCATGCTCTTGTGCTACTTTCAAGGTTGGTATCAAAAAATCCAATGGTAGCACTGCATTCTGGCCGAAAACCATCTGAAAGGGCGTGGCTTGGAGTATCGTTTTATAGGCAACTCTGTATGCCCAAACAACATGGTGTAGCTCTTTGTCCCAGTCAGAGCGTTTGTTATTCACTAATTTGGTTAGCACATTGCATAGAATCTTATTTGTGCTTTCGGCTTGTCCATTAGCTTGTGGGTGATAGGGGGCAGACTTCTTGTGTATCACCAAGAACTCTTGAAGAAGATTTTCAATGACTTCATTCAAGAAGTGAGTCCCTCTATCACTTACTAGCTCTATGGGTAGCTCATATCTAGTGAATACGTTCTCAAATAAGAACTTAGCAGTGGTTTGCGCATCATTCTTCGTCGTAGCTTTTACTTCTACCCATTTCGTTAGATAGTCTGTGGCCACAATGATATACTCAGCATGTGAGCCCTTAGCTGGGGGATTAATAGGACCAACAAAGTCTATCCCCCACTTAGAGAATGCACGTCCACCCATCATAGGTTTCAATGGCATCTCATCTTTTCGTATAGGATATTGAGTTCGCTGACAAACATCACACCTCTTCACGTAGGCATGTGCATCCATGTGAAGGGTTGGCCACCAAAGGCCTGCAAAAAGCACTGCCCTGATTACTCTATCCGGTCCGAAGTGTCCTCCTGCTACACCTTGGTGAGCAGTTTCCAAGATTTTAAGATATTTTCTCTCATGAACACATATTCTAAGATACCTATCTTTTCCTCGTTTGTATAGATTATCTCCAATGAGAGCATAGTCTATAGCTTCTTGTTCTAGGCTCCTTTGTCTAGCCAATGTCATCCCTTGAGGGAATGTTTTCGTTCTTAGGAATGCTACTAACGGTTCACTCCAATCTGGCACTAAAGACACTCGATAAAGAGTGGTGTGTTCCACTAGTGGTTTAGTGCGGCAGATTGGGCATTCTTTGCACATCCTATGAACATCAGCTTCCATAGTTGGCCAGTGTATTCCAAGTCTCCTCAACGTCTGTAAGGTTCTTTGTCTCGAGTAGTGTTGCTCTAATGCACCCACATGTGCTAATTGCAACCACTTTGCATAATCATCCTCTTCCACACAACAGGCTAATATCCCTTGATCGGTATGTTTGTACATGCTTCCTACCATTATATGGTACTTTTGAGCTTTTACTATCTCCCTATCCTGTGTGTTCATTACTGGGTGGTTAGGCCCGTATGTCAATATTGGCACTAATGGCTTAGCCCACTGAGGTATTACTTCCAAATTAAACAAGTAAGCATCAGGAAGATCATCCGATACTCCTTGTGGGGCTTCTCCAGATGTGAGCCTAGAGAGATGATCTGCTCTCAAATGAGTCTTGCCTTTTCTCACCACTACCTCAAATTCATATTCCATTAGTAAGAGGAACCATCTCACCAATCTACCTGTGTTGCATGGCTTGTTCACCAAGTAAGTAGAGCTTGATGATCAGTAAAAAATTTAAACTTATTTGCAAGCAAATAATGTCTAAACTTTTTAACCGCATACACCATGCCCAATCCCTCTCGTTCGGTAGTGGTATAGTTTCGCTCAGCTGCGTTCAACTGTCTACTCGCATAGGCAATTGGAAGATCCATATTACCTTCACCCGTAGGTTGTGCGAGTACACATCCAATAGCATAATTGGATGCATCCACGTGAACATGAAACGGCTTATTCCAATCTGGTGTGGTCAAGATTGGTGCTGAACACAATCTTCTTTTGAGCTCATTGAAGGAGTCCTCACACTCATTAGTCCACTCGAAGTTAGTCAAAAGTCTGTACAGAGGCTTTGCAATGATGGCATACATGTGTATGAAACGCCGGTAATAACCGCAATGCCCTATGAAGGCTTGTACTTCCTTGACATTCTTTGGCCTAGGTAACTTGGCTATGGCTCTTACTTTCTCTTCATCGGTGGATATGCCATTCTTTGACACTATGTGTCCTAGAATCTTGCCTTGCTTGACCATGAAAACACACTTTTCTAGGTTCAAGCAGACTTGATACTCTCTACATTTGTCAAAGATTTGCCTGAGTTCTGGTACATGTGTTTGTCTAATGTTGGAATGAGCACAAAGATCATCAACATAGACTTCTAAGTTCTTCCTCAAGAACTCTTTAAATACATGGCACATCAATCTCTGGAAGGTTGCGGGAGCATTGGTAAGCCCGAATGGCATTACCCTAAAAGCGAATATGCCCCACTCTGTGGCAAAAGCCATCTTATGGTGATCCTCTGGAGCAATGGCTACTTGATTGTAGCCCGAAAACCCATCTAGAAAGCTGTACACTTCCTTGTCTGCTACCCTTTCTAATAGATGCTCAGTGATAGGAAGCGGATAACTATCTCTGATAGTAGCTGCATTAACCTTCTTCAAGTTAATGCATACGCGTAATTTACCATTCTTTTTGGGCACCACTACAATGGGGGACACCCATTCAGTGTGCTCGATGTCATAGATAAATCCAACTTCAACCAAGCGGTCTATCTCTTCTTTGATCTTGGCAGCATAGTTGTCATTGTATGTGTATGGCTTTTGTTTAGAAGGTCTGGCCTCTGTGGTCATGAGAATCGTATGGGCGCATATGTCAGGGTCTACACCTTTCAAATCTTTGTAGCTCCAAGCAAATACATCTCTGTACTCTCTTAGCAAAGCTATCAGCTCATGCTCCTCTTCCTCAGTGAGGTCATGTCCTATGTAAGTGCACCTCTCTTCTCCTTCTTCTATGGCTACCACTACCTTCTTGGTGGTTTCTTTGTTATCATAGGCCTCTCCTGCTTGTGCATCGCGTTTTGGCATTCTTACCATGACTCTCCTATCTTCTATTGCATACTTCTTGAAATTTTCAGGGACCTCAAACAGGGATTCTTCCTCCTCTGGTGCAGCTTCTCTCTTCTTCCTTTTCCTTCCTTCACTCTTAGTGGTCACTCGTGTGGTTAATCTCACATCATTAGTGAGCTCTTCATGTCTCTGAGGGTAAACTTCTACTTCATAGAAATATTCTTTGTCTGATGCAAAGGGTGGGTCCATAATGATTGACTCTAAGTTGGAGTCACTTGCATCCTCAAATGTATCAGGGCTAGGTTCACATTCTTCTAAAACTGCATCTCCCATGATTGGCTCTATTGAGAAGACTGAAATGTCATAGCCATCCTCATCACAGTGGGGTGTCCACTGCTCTTCATTGATGGCTACATCCATTGTTGCTAAAATTTCTGCCTAGCCGTGAGTCTCAAACTCTTCATCAGGAAAAACTACAGGTGCATAGGCTGGGTCTTGAATTGATCTATGGGTTTCTTTTGCACCTACCTCTCTGGCTTTCTCTCTCTTCTCTTCTTCTACTACTACCTTACACATCCATAAGCGAGTGTCTTCATGCATCCATGAGGATCCAGATCCTATGGAATGCACAGACTCAGTCTCATCTTTGGCTCTATGGATGGGATTCCATTGAATAGGCGGTACGTCTCTATGAGAGTAATCCTTGAGATTGACTTTGGTTGTAACACCTAGATGTTGCAAATACAAGGAATTGGTTCCCCAATCCTGTACCACTTGCAATTGCTGCATAAATGGCCTTCCCAAAATCATCTCGTAGGCTTGGTTTTTGCTAAAGTCGCATATAGCAAAAGTGTGCTCGAACTCAACACCACATGTAGTGAGAGTTATGCCTTCTAGCAATCCCAAGGGCCTCTCAATATGGCCATCGACCATCTGCAATTTCATTCTCGTCGGTCGGAGTGCTGGCTTGCCCCAACGCTTCCATAGGGAAGTTATAGCAATTGCAACTCCTGCACCTGAGTCCAAAATTGCCTTGGTCGTGTATCCCTGATGGGTAACTGGGAGATAGGTATTTCCTTCTTCTCCTTCACTCATGTCTCCTATCTTATCCAATGGTATTTCAGGCACTATTCTATGAGATCCTACCTGGGAACGCGATTTCGCTATGTCTGGCACTTGTTTGGCTACGTGTTTCCACACTTCTGGCTTAACTTTGAGTAGCTCTTCTAAAGTGAGATTGCAATGCACTTTAGTGTTCTTTACTACCTCTGTATTCCTAGGTATGATTGAATCTTCGTTTCTTATCATGACTGTGGGTGCTCTCAGGCAAGTAGACTTGGTTTCCCATGGGCCTGTGAAATGTGGTAACTCTTGCAAAGAATTAGACTCAAAGTCTAACCTCTCATGAGAGTGGGCACTTTCCTGTTCTTCATAAATAGAAGGGATGTCCTGTGGGAACTGATCATGTGCGTCGTCCACAAGTTCTATGGGAGGATGGACTTCACTCTCCTTTGCCCACTTCTCTTCTTGAATCTCTCTCAGGAACTCTGGTGAGTACCTATTCATAGAAGAAGAGGTGTCTGGTTTAGTGGAGTTAGGCACATAAGCTCCCTAGGAAGGAATGCTTATTCTATCACTTGCCCTATCCTTAGCCTAGGAGGTGGCTCCTTTTCCAGACTTTGCAAGTAACCTCTCCAATCTATCCAATAGACCATCAAAGTGCAATGGTGTTCTGATGGGGTTAGAGCCATTGAACAAGCGACTGGCTTCAAACATGGCTTGCGCCAATTCGACCATTTTAGCACAAAGCTTTGTTCGCTCTATCTCTAGATCGGCTCTAGGGTAACATTTCTCATGATCTGTTACATTGGGCCCTTCTTGGATTCTGGCCTGATATGCTTTAAGCATCATGCCTAGATCTTCAGGAGTAGGATCGGCTAAGACTGATCCTACTCGGGGTGGTGGTTGGGTTACGTGTGGTGGATTGGTGGGTGGAGGAATGGAGGGTGAAGGGGATGGTAGTGGCGGGGATGTGTGAGAGTGCGTTTGAGATGTGATTTCTATGATTTTGGCTTTGGTTTCTCGTAGGCTTTCCTCAAGTTCGCTCATCTTTCTTGCCCATTGCCTTTTCATACGTTCACGGCTATCTCTCCAAGCTCTTGTCCTCTTCTTATTCTGGCTCTCAGTCTCGCTAACCTCCGCATTCTTTCCCTGGCCTAAGTCTTGGTTTTGCTTAAGTGCTTGGGCTCTCGTGATGACTTGTACTGGGGTTGTGGAAGTCACACTTCCTGTGGAGTCTACCACTAAGCCAATAACATTGATAGGAGCAATTTTTGGTATATTGGTGGGGTTCTTGGGACACTCTTGTAACAAATGCTCCTTTCCACAATCGGGACAAAAGCCTTGAATTGTCACAGATTGGGTTTGTGTCGGTGTAGGTAGAGGGCAATCACGAATGAGATGATCTCCCAGACAACGATAGCATGGCCCTCTAGGAAATGGAGGTCTCATCAGCCTAGGTTGGGATCTCGAGTTGGGGTTTGCGTACATGACATTTGCGTATTCTGGCTCCCAACTAGATTCACTCGGTTCTTCATAATAATATGACTCACTATGCTCCAGTGATTGCATGTAGTAGGCCTGGGGGCTCTCAACATGGGTGGAGTCAAAACTATGATTACTTGGATCACTTTCTAAAAGCGAGGATGTCACTGGCACTAATGCTATATTTAGATTTTCTTCTGCCGCTGCATACTTCACTGGAATCACGTTGGTGGGGGCAGGGGGTTGCTGCGCTAGGACTGGTTGCGGTCTTTGTTGCCCTTGGTAGGGTGGTTGATACGTTTGCTGAGGTCTAGCATACTGTTGTTGTGGGTACTGATTAGAGTACTTTCCTGGTTGTGGATATGGCTAAGGATAATTTTGTCTAACAGCTTGTTTGTTGTATGGGCAGTCTTGTGCAGTGTGATTGGTGTATCGCCTTTCTATGGTGCAGTATTGGCTATTAGGGTTCACCTGGGGTTGGGCCATGATAGGACACACATTAGCCATATGGTCTCCTCCATAGGTATAGCATCGTTTTCCGGGGGCAAATCTAGGAATCTGCTTGCTAGAGACACCTAATTTCAGAGCTACCTTTTCTGCTAGATCCTCAATTGATGTGGATTGTGAGGAAATGAGGCTACTAGAACTATCTGAATCTTTATAGATTTTTGAGAGCTCTAATTCCTCCCCTAGATTATCCTCAATGTCTATGCACATGCGTACACATTCTTCTATGGATCTAGGGTCCTTCAAGTACACATATGATCTCAGTTTGGTGCTTAACAATCCATCTAAAAATAAGGCCACTTGCTTGGCTAGAGTGGGTAACTCTGGAGCAGGGCATCTCTCTAGGTATTGCCTAAACCTTCTTCCTGCGAGCCTTACTGTCTCTTGAGGTGTTTGCTTGAAGCTGTATATCAGGGAGGATGTGTTATGCCTAATACCACTTTTGGAAAATTCAGTGATGAATGCTTCAAGAAGTTGGTCTATATTTCTATATTGATCCTGGTGAAGTGGTTGAAACCACGTCAAGGCAGTGTTCTTGAGTGTTAGGCCAAAAGCATTGTATTGAGTGAACAAATCTTCCACTTGTTCAGCTCTTTTAATTTCTTTTCCTTTAAGTTGTCCCTAGACTACAATTTAGCCTATCCTTGCACTTGAGAAATTAAAGGCTCTTCAAACTTGAGTGTTCCTATCGTCCCCCTAGTCAATCAGGACAACTACTCGCACTTAGCCTATGCTAAGAATGGACTGAGGGGGTTAAGAGATGTTCCAACCTCAAGTCGCTCCTCTTGGTGATGCTTGTCTACCCAAGAAGCACGTTCCCAAGCTTGTTCGCCCTGGCACTTACTTTGCTTTCTCCAAAAGCTTTTGATGATCCTGTAAGAACCCCAAGTTTGGCTTCAATTTGATCCTTCAATTGACAGACAATTTATTTCAGACACTTTTTAATGACCCTTGTTCCCCCTTTTGTATTGCTAAAAAAAATTTCCTCTAGAGCTCCCTTGGTGTACCTACCCCTCAATGTGTCAACTTCAAAATATCATATCTGAAAATCAACGCATTATTCTTATAAAAAATAGTTGAGGGCGTGTAGTATATGCCACGAGCTTTCCGACAAGCCCTAGAGCTCAAAAAATGGATTTTTTATGAAAAAGTTATGACCGTTCAGGGTTTAGGGGGTGAAACAGACAAACAGAACCTTTCAGGAGTTTTAATGCATTTTTATAAGGCCTTTGTAAGGGTATGAGTATTTGAGTATGCAAATATACCCAAAATTTAGCCTAAATTTCCAAAAAAATTACCCCTTAATTTTTTGCCGAAAATGTCTGTCTATCGCGATAGACACAAGCTGTCGTGGGGGGCTGTCTGTCGCGATAGACGGTGTCTGTCACGATAGAGTGGTCTGTCGTGATAGACGGTGTCTATCGCGATAGAGTGGTCTGTCGCGATAGATGGTGTCTGTCGCGATAGAGTGGTCTGTCGCGATAGACGGTGTCTATCGTCTGTCGTGGTTTTGGTCTGTCGCGATAGACGGTGTCTGTCGCGATAGATTGAGTCTGTCGTGGATTTTGGTCTGTCGCGATAGACAGGTGTCTGTCGCGATAGACTGAGTCTGTCATGGATTTTGGTCTGTCGCGATAGACAGGTGTCTGTCGCGATAGACGGGTGTCTGTCGTGATAGACAGGGTCTATCATCTGTCGTGGTTTTGGTCTGTTGCGATAGACGGTATCTGTCGCGATAGACTAGGTCTGTTGTGGAATTTGGTCTGTCGCGATGGACGGTGTCTGTCGTGATAGACCGTGTCTGTCGTCTGTCGTGGTTTTGGTCTGTCACGATAGACGGTGTCTATCGTGATAGACTGGGTCTATCGTGGAATTTGGTCTGTCGCGATGGACCGTGTCTGTCGCGATAGACGGTGTCTGTCGCGATAGACCATGTCTATCACGATAGACGGTGTCTGTCGTGATAGACTGAAAAAATGAAAATTTTTGAGAAACTTCTAGTGATTTGGAGTGCTCTAATGGTGTAGGTTACCATGCCAAACACACATTCACGAAATATCAAGTTTTTCTGTCTGTCGCGACAGACAGAGGTCGTCGTCCCGGGACCTATGCAGAGTCTGTCGTACCTGCGCAAACTGCTGGAGATGGTGGTACAGCTAGTTCCTGCAACAAAAGCTCAAAAAACACACAAAAACAGATCGCATGCAAGCTCTCTCTCGCTCTCTCTCACAATGAAATGAGGGAAATGAGGTGGGGAGTGGAATATGACCAAAAAACTGAGATTTTTGTGGAGATGGAGATGGAGGTGAGAGATGGTGGGGATGATGATGGTGATGATGGTGATGCAAAAATAAGAAAAAATGAAGAATAATAAGGAAAAGAAAGGATATTACCTATAACTCCAATGTCTCAACTCGACATCTTACCATCACATGCTCGTCACTTTAGCACAACGGTGAGTACCAACGTGAGAAGATTCACCTCATAATTGACAATCCGTGGAGACGTGAGGACTAGTATGAAGACTATGAGCAAGTGAAGGCACAAGTGTGTGAGTGAGAAGCACACAAGCATGCACACACATACACACACACGCGCACACAAGGTAAGAACAAGGAGAGGAACAATGGAGTTCTTTGCATTAGTCAAAAAGTCTCTTACATAAGCTCAATTCACAAACAATCTCTCCCCCAAAAATGAGGTCTCTAGCTCTTTTTATAGTTTTCTCACTAGCTTTGGCCTTGTCCAGACCTAGTGTCCGGCCTAGTTAAAAATTAGGTTCTAGAGCCTATTTGAGGGCTCAAACGAAGTCTAAAAATGATGAAAATTGGTATGTAGCTAATTCTAATACTCCTCAAGCTCGAGGCCTCCTGGGCTTGAACAAAATGGAGTCTATTCTACCAAAGATGGAATTTACAATGTTTGTGTAGTGATTAAAATCACTTGAGTTGTGAATGGTCCATGGAAAAAATGATTAGGCCTTGTTGCCGTATTGTGCATGACTGCTCTATTGTACCTGTATGCTCTTCATATGACCTGTATGCCAACACCATACAAATTCAATCGTATCAAATCTCAATGAAATTGTACAAAAGTTACAGTATTTCTAGAACTTGTCCCATCAATGGGTTGCCACTATGCATAAGCTATAGTATGTACTTCTTTCTAACTACAATGTAGAGATCAAAAGGGTGATTGGAGAGGAACCCACTTTTGCAATCCAATTTGAACCGAAGGACCTCCCAAAAAGAGCACTTAAAGGAACAATTTTCCAACCAAACTCACATGCATGATTAATAGAGACATACCCAAAGATGATGGGCACATGTTCCAATGCACCTTTATACATAAAGCACAACCCATGCTACTGCTCGTGCTAAGCTAATGGCCATGGCCTGAGTTCGTAGCAAAAGTAGACACTACTAAAACGTTGCTTCGGGTGGGTAGATTACACCTATTTTGCTCCACCCAAAGGGACCCCTATTGTTGCATATGTGATCTTCATGATATATCATTGGATACCATGGTTCAAGAATGTACTTGACATCATCGCAAAAATGTGTATGAAAATCTTTGAGCTCATGATGGTTGTGTTCAAAATGTTTAAAAATATGAAGGACCATACATCTCAACTATGGGATTCAAGGAAGGAAACCTTGTCCTCGTCTATGATATGAAGAGAAATCCTTCTATCAACACCATCTATGTTTTACATGATAGAATCAAGTACATCCCTTGTTATTATTAGCAAACATTCAAGGAAATGTTCTCAATCAGGTTTTGGGAAAACCACCCCTAAATATTCATTCTCAGACACATCTTCTACATCTCTTCGCAGTAGAGCAAGCCCTCCAATCAATTATGTATGCCACATCTAGATGTTCTAGGTCCTTTAAATTGGGATGCCTTAATGATCAATTTAGCACAAGGCCTCTGATTAAAAGAGTACAAACTAGCTACTAACGTGTTGCAATATTACATCACATAGCCATTACCACAAAGGTCTATCACAAACTATAGACGCCAGAGAGGGGGGATATTGACAATAGCTAGGGAAGTGCAAGAGGCTTGACAAGACAAGGAAGCATGAGGCAGTCAAGTCAAAGAGAGCTAGGATAGAGGGAAGGTCAAGGATGACCCAAATGATGAGGAAGTCAATAAAGATAAAATAAGTAGGCCAAGCAATTTTTTTTCAAATCTAACCATTATGAAATCTTTTGCATGCTTGTGTGCCTCTCTTTTGCATGTCCATGTGCTTCTCACTCTATTGCATGTTCATGTGCTTGTAGCTCATTTTTCAAATCTTTTGCATGTTCGTGTGCTTCTCACTCACACACTTCTACTCTCACTTGATATAATAGTCATCGTACCATCACCATGTCTGCTTGGATTGATAGTTAATACTCATCTTTGTGTTGGAGTGACATGACCCTTGGGTGAAACCTAGCATGCCATTTGAAGAAAGTACCTGGGATCATTTTTATTAGCCGTTTGCCTTCTATTATAACGTTAAGAGAACTATTTCTCTTCAAAAATAAAGGAAATAACTATAGGGAAGTATTTGGATGTGTTTGATGTACAACCTCCTATTTTCCTAGTTATTTTCCTAGGTGGATCTCCTCATGTTAATACTCATCTTTGTGTTGGAGTGACATGACCCTTGGGTGAAACCTAGCATGCCATTTGAAGAAAGTACCTGGGATCATTTTTATTAGCCGTTTGCCTTCTATTATAACGTTAAGAGAACTATTTCTCTTCAAAAATAAAGGAAATAACTATAGGGAAGTATTTGGATGTGTTTGATGTACAACCTCCTATTTTCCTAGTTATTTTTAATCCACTGATGAAGAATTTCTTGATCTGATCTAGCTCCATGCCACAAACCTATAACAACCCTATCACTTGAATGAAGTTCGGCCATGGCCTACTCTCTCAAACTTAAATTAAAGAAAATGAAAGAAATTACAAGTGAATGGGACTAGTTCCCTTGGGACCCTCTGAATCCTACAAAGCAGGGGTAGAACTTACTGAACTAGAGTGTGTTACAGAGGAGGTTCACAATCCTCCCATCCCCCTCATGCAGGACCCACTTGGATTTGAGTTTGTTGTTCTTGATGAAAAACACTTTATAATGCCTAAAGGGTGGGTACCTCTTACAATTGGAGATTCTTTTGCCAAGGAGGAATAGAGACTTCTCGATTGGCCACACTTTAGGAGGCTATCTGAAATTCTTGGCACACCACTCCCTCCATATCCTCGAGAGGGTTTCCCCTATTATAGCATTCCAAAGTGTTGCTGAGAAGCCAATTGCTTTGCCAAGAAATGCTTGCTTCCAAGTGATTTGTGCGTATAGCCTCAAGATATTCCCAAGGGTCCGCTAGAGTATGAGCGACTTGGGGCAAGCAAAGAAGATGTAACCTAGGTCCTCAATGCTACAATGGCATCGCTTACACCACAGCAAAGCCCCACAATTTTTTTTTGCCTTTAGTTTGGTCTAGATACCACAGTAGATAATTTTCTACATGAGAACCAGTTTTTTGATCTTGATGACGGGATGCCATATAGACATGAACTTCAAATCCCAACATAGTCTTGTCCAAGTTAGGCACCACTTCTTGTTAAGTTTGATGTGATAGTCCATGTTCTCCTTAATTCTAGGAATTTTGGGAAGACAATTATTGTTGTGCCACATAAGGCCCTGATGGCAAGGCGGGTCTTGCCCAATGAGGAATCGGGCTTTTGAGCATTCCCGAGTGATGAATCTACTATGTAGGAGAGTCCATTCTCCATAATTCACTCTTATTTCAGAGTCTAAGTCCTCAAATTTTTTCCATTTGGATAGTTTCTTGTTTGTAGAGGTGTTTCCACTATCTGAAACCCTTGTTCTAGAGTCGCTTAGCATTTTAGAGGTTCCATGAGGCCACCCTCCCATGTCCGCGATCGAGAACCAAATTGAGTCAATTTGTCTAATACGGGCTACCCATGTCCAATCTTCGTTGACTTTGAAAAATTGTTTGAACTTATTCCAACTCTTCCATAAGGAGCAAACAAGGTTTGAGCCTTTAGGGTAAATCGGAACTAGGGAGAATAACAAGGTAAGGAGGTCCAAGTCCTTCCAACCAGGGCAGCCCACCAATGTAGGTAAGTTCTTGCTCATGAAAAAGAGCTTGGCCCAAGAGGTCTCATAGTTACACCTTGATGATCCATTTTATTGCCAACTTGTCATCCATGCCTTCCATATCTATAATGCCCAGGTCCCCACACTCCTTTGGCTATGCAAGTAGACCATTTAATTTTGGGAACTCCTCTTTTCTTGTGGTCCCCAGTCCAAAGAAAGTTTAGCAGATTCTTTTGAATATGCAAGCTCTTGATCTTTCAGTCTCCAACAAGAGACAAAGTAAATGATTGAGGAGAAGAGGAAAGTATTGATTACCATGGCACAAACTACAAGATTGATTTGCATGCCCTTCCAGTATGCTAACTTGCAATCAAGTTTAGATAGGACCCAACCCCATCTCTACACCATCAAGATGCCAAAGCCCATCACAATACCAAGAAGGCGGAGGACCTATCCCCAAGGGATAATTTGGCAACCATGGTCAACTAGCAGTTGGGGAGGTGGTTCACTGATAGCCCAAAACGCGATTTTGGAGTGGTTGATTCTAGAATGTGACACCTCATAGAAAGTGTCAAGGCATCCTCAAAAAGCCTCAATGTTGGACGCATCATTATGCACAAATGTGTTCATGTCATCAACAAAGAGTCTCATGATCATTTGGCTATGGTTGAGAGGTAGAGATAGACCTTTAATATAGCTCATTTCCATGTGATGTTGCATGAGAAGGAGACAGCAAAGAGCATAGGGGCCAATGGGCAACCTTGCCTAATAGATCATTTTAATCTAATAGTCTTTGAAAGACCATTGATGTTTATTTGCATCGATGCATTCTCCAACAAAATGGCAATCATCTTAGTGAATCTTTTACTACACCCGAGGTCTTCAAGGGATTGGAGGAAAAAGTCCCGTTCTAGCCTATCATGGGCTTTGTCGAAGTCAATTTTAAGGAATACTATGTCTTGCTTAGACTCTTTTACATCATCAAGAACTTCCTAGATATCAATAATAACTTCTAGTATGGATCTACCCTTGATGAATCCTTTTTTATCCTTGCTAAGCGATCTCCTCAAGTGATAGGACATTTGGTTGGAAATTAATTTTGCAAGGATCTTGTATCCTGCTTGGAGCATCATGATTGGGCGTCAATTGTCAATCCTATTGATGTTACCTTTTTTGTGGATAAGCTTGATGGCACCCTTGTTGAGGCATTTGGGGAGGGCACCAAAAGCCAAAGCCTCTTACCAAACAAACCGCAAAAAGGTGGCCATCACGTGTCTAAAATACTTGAAGAATTCATTTGTGAGGCCATGAGGACCCAAGCTTTTCCCATTGGGGAGCATATTGATTACTTCAAGAATCTCATTATCTGAAATCGGTGCCTCAAGAAGAGACTTCATGTTATGCAGTATTCTTGAGGGAGAGACTCTCAAGATGGTCACCATGCAATCCCTCCTGTGGAGAGACAGAGCCATCGAAACCCCTAGGAGCTAAGCGAAATGGTCAACAATAATATTACTATTTTCTTCTTCCGTTTTGCATTCAACCCCATCGCTACCAATCAAGAAGGGAATCAAGTCTCTAGTTTGTTTCCTCTTGAATATTCCACACATCTCTTTCATTGGTTTGTTCGCCTTGCCTGTCCATCAATTTTTAAAGTATACTTGCAAGTTTTTCCTTTGAATTTCTTCCTCGTATCTTAACATGCCTCTAATTTTTCATAGTCTTGTCCAGTATTGATGGTTCCCTTTGTTCACTCCCTCCTCAAGGTGCCAAAGCCTCCAATAGAGATTCTCTCTTCGCCTCTGTCAAACATTGTGAATCATCTTGTGGGTCTTGACCAAGATTTGGTGAGTCTTCTCAATTGCAGTCCTCCAACATTTGACCGGTGAGTCGCCATTGGTGAAAGCCATGTTCCATACCAAGGTAATTTCTTGATGGACCAAGGGAAGGGAGAAAAACGTCTGGCAAGCATGAATAGAAGGTGCTTTCTTGAATTTATCAATTGGTTTAAAACTGAGAGTAATAGGGTAGTGGACCAATATCGTGAGGTCAATGTGTTGCGAGATGTCAAGCTGACACCATTGACTGATAATGTTCTGTGCAATATAGCTTCTGTCAAGTCCTGGTTTCCTCAATTCATTCCCAGATTGGAGGTTTGTCCAAGAGAAACCATTTATATCTTTAATTTCCACTAGGTCTAGGTGGAGCTTGGGTTTGTCCTAGATATCTTTCTCTTGATCGTCAATGGTATGCCCCTTGTAATCCCACCAATCAGAAGGGTCTTCCACGATGTTAAAGTCCTCATAGATCATTGCATTTTGGGAAAGTGAGTCAAAGAGGCCCAAGTGTCAATCTTCTCTATCTCCCTATTTGGGACATACATGGAATCCACAGTGAATTCGAAGGGACCTCTGAAAGAGGCAGCAATCCAACAATGTTTTTGATCCTTGTAGGCATTAACAAATCTATCACACCAGAAGTTACTTATTCCAATAGTTGTGCCACTAGCCCCTTGGGGTGAGAAGTGGTAACCCAAACATGGGTCAAAAAGATGTGTTTAAGTCATTTCTGAAGGTCCTCTCCATTGATTTTAATCTCTTGAATACATATGAAATCAAGGTTTAGGCTATTATCACAAAACCACTATCCAATAATAGCTACTCTTGAGGGTTCAGTCAACCCCTTGGCATTAAATGATATGATAATCATTATCACTGATTACCCTCTTTGTGGATTGGTTTTCTCAAATGTCAAGCAAGTTATGGTCAATAATCAAAGTAGCATCTTCAATTCCATCAATGTTGGAATCAACATTAAAACCATGAACATTTTCTCCTTGGTTAACCTTCTGCTTACCTTTATTGAGATAAATAGGAGGGCATAAGATATTACCTGATGAAAGACCAAAGTTGAAGAGAGGATTGAAAATAAAAGTACCGACTTTGGGGGGTGGGGGGACCTAGTCGACCCTCGGCCCTAGATTGAACTCCCGCTTGATAATCTTTGGGGAGTGCATTAGTCAACCTTACTTCCCCTAGTTTTCTAATGGAGCTGGGATATTTTCTCTTATTTGGAAATTCCATAATTATCTTTTATTTCAAAAGATATTGTTCCCTTCTACGTTCACAAAAATCCTTTGCTTATAGTTCCCCTCCCTGTGGTTCTCTAATACCTTGCTTTGTGACCCCGCTTTAAACTTTTTGTGCCCTTTTCTTTTGTTTTTTATGGGTTTTGCCCTACTCCTACCATGGGAACTTGTAATTATCTTGTATCTATTTAATCAAATAATCAGTATCTGTGGTTCTCTGATACCTTGCTTTGTGACCCCGCTTTAAACTTTTTGTACCCTTTTCTTTTGTTTTTTATGGGTTTTCCCTACTCCTACCATGGGAACTTGTAATTATCTTGTATCTATTTAATCAAATAATCATTATCTCAGTAACAAAAAAAAATCTAGTGATCTTAAACGAGACAATAGAGAAAATCAACTAGACAATAAAAAATCATTAAGCAAGCAAACGATTTATCCTCTCTAGAAGAAAAAGAACTGAAAGAGGTCAATGAAACCCAACTTGAGGAAAGCACCTGACTATAGTCGAGACTTGAGGAACAAATAATACATATTGAGATAAAGAATAAAGAAGGAAATGAATAGGAAAATTCCTCACCCACTTTCTTGTCCTTCAATTCCCATAGATGAGGTTTTGTAACATTGCAACAAAGGTATGAAAAAAATGGAACCTCACAATTAGTTGGCCAAGGTTGAACATAATGCTCAATTAAGGTTGGCCAATCTTCGTCAACCATCATCAGCCATAGGTTAATTGCATTCAAGGGAGCCATCAAGTGGGTGCTGCAAGGAGCCATCAAGGGAGTTTTCTAGTTATGCTGAGTAAGTGGAAGAGCTAAGTGGTAGAGAGAAAAGAGGAAGACAGAGGTAGAGGGAGTGTGTCCAGGAGAGAGACGGTTAAGGCTAGGAGTGCCTCCTTTGGGTGTCCCTATGCCATGCACCTAGAGCTCTTCCAACTTGACTATAGAAGTTCTCAATCCTTGATAGGCTCATAAATACCTGTTATTTAGGCCCTCTAAGTTCTCAGTTAAATGGGTATTCTAAAAGGTCTCGGAATTAATGAAGAGGGAACTTTGTGGTCTATAAATCCCTAACATCTTGGAATGAGAGATTCATGGATTACTTAATCATGTGTGACTACCACTAGTGTAGGTAGATCCATCCTCTTCATATGTGTATGCAAGTGACCTTATTATTATAGGTCGCGAATAAAAAGAGATCAAAGAAAATCTTGAAAGGGAGCTTATGATCTCCAATATTGGAGATCCTAGGTATTCTTTGGCATCCAAATAGTTTAAAAAGATATTTGGAATCATGATCATGCAAAGAAATTTTATCTTAGTCCCACATGAGAGGTTTGAGATGTACACTCATGAAGGTAAATGTGAAGTTACATTCAAGTGACGAATCAATGGGGATATAACCTTATATAGGTCTGTTTTAAGTTCTCTCAATTTTTTCTCAATTCTTTTTTTTTAATAAAGGAAGTTTGGCTTTGGCCTACTCTCCGCGACTTGTATTAAATAAAAGAAAATTACAAGTGAAGAGGACTAGTGCCCATGGGATTCCCCGAATCCCAAAGAGCAGGGGTAGCTTTTACAATGTTAGATGGCATTACACAGAAGGTTAATCACCCTCTCATCCCCATCATGTGGGGCCCACTTGGGTTTAAGTTTGTTGTTGATCAAAAGGAGCACTTGATGATGCTTGAAGGGGGGGGGGGTTTTCTTATAGTTGGTGATTCTTTTGCCGAGGAGGAACAATGATTTCTCAATCAACCACCCCTTGGGGGCGTCACCAAAGCTATAAGAACATCTTTCCTGCCAGATCTTCCATAGGACCTTCCCTTTGATGGCATTCCAAATAGTCATAGAGTAGCGGATGGCTTCTCCCAATAGAGCTTGTTTCCAACTAATATGTTTCTGAAGTCTAATTTTCTTTCCAACAGTCTGCCAGAGCATGTTGAAGTTGGGACAAGTAAAGAAGATGTGAGAAACATCTTCAACAGACTAGTAGCATTGCTTCCACCATGGAGATGCCCCACAAATTTTGCTAACCTTTAGGTTGTTCTAGATTCCATGATGAAGAATCTGCCATAAGAGGATAGATTTTTTTATTTCTATGCATGTCCCACCACAGCCACATCCATGATAGGCACCACTTCATGTTTAGGTTAACTTGATAACCAATGTTTTCTTTGATGTTTGGGATTTTTGTAAAGCAATTACCATTGTGCCATTTGAGACCAAGCGGGCTCGACATGGTCAAAATCAAAGACTCGTGGTCTTTGATTTTAACCAATGTTTTCTTTCATGTTCGGGATTTTTGTTAAGCAATTACCATTGTGCCATCTGAGACCAAGCGGGCGATGACTTGAGGAAAGATAGAGTAGATAGAAGCAACATTGCTCAGAGCATTATTCATGAGTGGGGCCACCCTTCCCTCTCTATTTTTCTCAATTCTTATAAATGGAATAGCTTATGGACTTAAAGTACTATCTTAATTCATGCATATTCAAATGAGAACAAACTTTTTGAGCTATAGGGAGGATGTGAAGACAACTTAGGGATACTATAAACAAATATTTATTTTTTTCAGTTTATGATGATATGCAAGTAAAATCTTAGGGATAGGAGGGGTACAATGAAATACGTCCTTATGCTAGCTAGCAAGTTCATCGATTGGAGTTAAAAAAGAAGCCCAAAGTGGCATTATCTTCCACCAGGTTAGCTTATAAACTAGATTAGTTCACTTAATGTGGATTAAAAGCTTTTTGTGGAGTTAAATTGTTATATAGTGGGTTTCCAAGATCTAATAAGCTAAATTATGTATTCTTCTAGCATGATACACAAGGAATCATCTTAGCCTTGTGGTTAAGTCCATTGAGTGGAAATGACGAGGTCTTGGGTTCAATCTCCGTGAGTGCATGGGTATACCCTTTTGCCAAAGGCTCCCTAGATACTTGTACAAGCATCCACTCAAGTTAGCTTGGGTTAAATCAAATACAATGAGACATGTGGTCGAATTTGTGCAAGTGAATTAGGACACCTAACACGCATAGACTCTAGTAGATGCATTTACCTCCAAAAAGCATTGTCAATTGAGAAGTTAAGTAATAGTTGGGGGGATGGGAATTTCACTAGATCTCACTAAATCCCCTTCATCATTGGCAACACCTTCAAAAGGATCACAAATATATTTATTCATACAACACCTATTTGTGCGCAACATAAGGAATACTATCATGTCTACAAACATTGAGCGGCTGCCCATGTGGGGCCCCCATGCACCTCGATGTGTATGGAAGAAAGAAGAGCTTCCTCCCATTCCTTGTATTAGAACGGGATTAAGGATGAAATCTTATTTGCAGTCATTATGAATATATGGGATTATATCTCTTCTCCATTAGCATATACATCATTTTTATTTCTCTTTCTCTCTCTATCTCTCTCCCTCTCTCTCTCTCTAAGTGTATCCTCAAATTGATTCTCTGTGTTAGCCACATGCCTCTACCCATATACGGGATAGAACACTTAAAATTTCTCTCTTTTCCCTAAAAAACATCAAGGTAAACTCAAGAGATATTCGAATCCACTCTCTTCTCTTCTCTTTGATGAAACAAAAAGTAAATAGAGAGGGAAGAGAGAAGGATACGGTCGTTCACAAAATGTCTTGGTGCAAATTTATGCATGGTTGAAGAGGATTGAGAACTTCTTGGAGGAGTATGGACACTTCAAGTTAAGAACGAAAAATGATAAATGAGAGGATAGAAACAAATTGATGCTCTTCACCGAGTTTTAAGTCGAGGAAGTGCATATGCACTCATTTTTATTCCTTTCTTCATTCTTGACATCATTTTGCATTGAAATAGTATATGAAAACATATTGTTTAAATGCTTGAAAGAAGAAACTAGATTTATAGCATTATTTGCATGTATCTTCCAAGGAATTTCATTAGATCCAAGCTTATAATTGGAGAGGATTGATAGAGTAATGCACATCATTCTTTTCAAAGGAAATTTTATATGTGCATCAAGTAAAGTTTTCATGGCATTATCATTTTTAGAGGTTTCTTGTGCAAGACTCTTTATTGATTATTTTATGGAAAGTCTTCAATATTTCTCATGCATATAAGAAAGCATGGATTTTGTATTTCAAGAATATCTACCATACTACGAGTATCAATGCTTGTCTTGCATGAGCACTTATGAATGGATGATATTCATAGTTGCATACAAATGGATATCCAACACTCATGCACAATGTTTTATTTGAAGATCATGAATGAATGTCCCATACCATCTTGTATAAGCCTGTATGAACACAAGTTCTATTGTCCCATACCACAATACTTCATCTTGGATATAGATGTGTGGATGATGTTTATCTTAAAATCTTGATACATCACTCCACCTATCTATAGGAGACATCTGTTAGCTCCAAATACATGTATGATACTTTGCTCCCTCTTTTTATAGGTGGACAGTCTAGTGTTGTTCCTAATTAGGAAACTTCTCATCCTTTACAGGTTTCATGTGATGATGTAAATCATTCCATTTTTTATGCAGATTTACATGACACACTTGTTGATGAGAGAGCTGATATTGAGGAGGCAAAAACTGTGCCAAAATGGATAGTGCACACTTTGTGTGACAGAAAGTTAGATGCACCTCTATTATATGGTACTTAGTCAAGCTCTCATAGTCCCTCTTTTGCATCAAATTTCTATGCTATGGCTACTTCTACTCTTTGTGAATGAGAATGAGCCTGTTTCATTTGATGAAGCACAAAGAAAATTGGATGGTTTCTATGTAATCAGAATATGATGCTATCATGAAAAATTGTACTTGATCTTTATGTGACTTGCCTCCTAGCAAGAAGGCCATTGACACTAAGTGGGTATAGAAGTAGAAGCATAGACCTAATGGGACAATTGACATGTATAAGGCTAGGCTTGTTGCAAAGGGTTATGCATAGGAAAGATGCATTGATTTTGATGAGACATTTGCACCTACATGCTGAATGACTATTTTTCATAGCATCTATGCACTTGCAAATTATCATGGTTGCAATGTACATCAGTTGGACATTAAAACTACATTTTTCAATGGTGACTTGCATGAAGAAGTGTATGTTTTTCAGCCCCATAGCTTTGTGTACAAAGGGCATGAAAACCAAGTTTGTAGGTTGAAGAAGGCATTATATGGTTTAAAGCAAGCACCACATTCTTGGTTAAAAAAAATATGTGCCTATCTGATTGCACATGGTTTTGAGAACAATCCAACTAAGAGCACCTTATATGTTAATCATGCAAATGATGTGCTTCTGATCATTGTTGTGTATGTTGATGACATGCTGCTCATTGGTCCTCATGAGAAGCATGTTGCTGATTTTAAGGCTGATTTGCATGCCTCATTTGAGATGTCTAATTTGGGGCATTTGCATCATTATTTGGGCATTTAGTTTATGCAAGTTGATGGTAGAATAGTTTTGTGTCAAACGAAATATATTGACACATTATTGTAGCGTTCTAGACTTGAAGTCTACAAACCTATTGCCACTCCTATGGAAACAGGTTTATGATTAAGTCTTCATGATGTTGGAGATGCATATTTTCTATCAATAGGCTATTGGATTCTTGATTGACTTATGCATTACTCAGCCAGATATTCAATTTGCTATCTCACAGATGAGTAGGTTTATGCATTGTCCAAGCGTCAAGCATTGACAGGCGATTAAGCGCATCTTTTGCTACTTGAGTGGTACTCCGCTACTTAGGTTTTTTTATCATAAGCGAGGATCACTACCACCAAATTTACATGCCTTTTTTTACTCTGATTGGGTTGGTTTCTATGACACTTGTGTGTCCAATAGTGGCTTTTGCTTCATGCTTGGTAGCTCATGTATATCTTGGTTGAGCAAGAAGAAGCCTATTGTCAGCACTTCCAATTGTGAGGTTGAGTATAGGGCAGCTTTCACAGCGACTGTTGAGTGTGTGTGGCCCAAATGCCCTATGGCTGATTTGGGTGTTGGTCAGTCTTCTGCCATCACTATCTTCATTGTAAGTCAGAGTGCATTGGCAGTTGTGAGGAACCCTGTGTTCCATGCTCGCACTAAGCACATTGAGGTGCATTATCATTATGTCAAGGAGAGGTTCTTTGCTAGAGATATTAATTTGGCATATGTACCCACACAAGAGAACATTGTAGATCTTTTCACAAAGGCACTACGTAGGGAGAAGTTTGAAGCTTTCCACAAAGCTTTGGGCTGATTTCCTTTTGTAGAATGATTCCACATAGATTGGAACTTCCTTATACATGAGTTCTAGCTCCTTGTTCATTGCATCACTCTGAGGGGGGATTTGTTGATATATTTAGGTAGTGATCTATGTGAACACACTAGGACCGTCGAGAAATGTTTTTCCCTCTTTATGAGGTTTTTCTCCCCCGGCTTGTATATACACCGATTGCCCTAATGGGTCACTTATCTTTGTACATTCCAGTGGTAATACATTCATTATTGTGTGTTGTGCCCCAAGCTTCTTCTTCTTCCTTGTATTGTTCGCATACTTTTGCATACCTCAAACCACAACACTTCCTATTAGTTGTTAGTTATAACCTACCAATTTCTAGTTATTTGTTAGTTGTAACTTGTTCCATACACCTGTTCCTATAGAACTTATATCCATTAGCTTGTAGTCATCACACCTTAGCTTCTATTCATCACATCATGTACACTTAAATTAGAATGTTAGGAAATGGTTACTTAGGAAATGGATTTATAATTACCTAGTAGTCAATTCATGTACTACATAGTGCCAGACTAAAAAATGGTATATGCTCACATGGGTATTACCAATCCCAAGGCATACTATTGCATACAACCTCATAGACATCACCATTAATGGAAAATAAGTCTGAACAATCGTGGACTAGTGACATGGGTATTTTAATGCATTTTACAAGATGGGAATACATATAAGCTGGTTGTCTTGTTTCTTACAACCTGTAGACATTATCTTTTAGTCTCTCATAAAACAAGCCCACCACATAATATGTTCCTGAAGCTTTAAGGTTGTTCCAAGCATCCACTAGAGTCTTTAGAGTGAATTTTCTACCTTGTGTGCACTTTAAAAATAGAAATATGCACCTTAATCATTGTCCTCTTCTACATTGATTGCAAAGTTATCATCTATTACCAACACATCTCATAGATATTTTCCATCACATTCAAATGTAAAATTGCAAACTGATGAGTCATCTACTTCATCTGATTCACTGATAGGAGTCAAAGGATGGTAAGCCCGATTTTGAACATGGTGTTTTTCAATGCATCAAATCACAAAGACATATATGTATGACATATCTTGATTGACATATGAGATTTATTGCATCCTTAAATTTTGCCAAGTTGGGTCCTGCATAAATCCTTCTTGTTTGATGATACCTTTCTCTCTATTGTCCAAAACATGATAATCATATCCTTAACCTTTTGTGTGATACATGTGCATTTCAATCTACCAGTTGTCTTCAAGGCTATGATGAGACACAAATTCACTTTATGGTCCAATCATATCATAGATAAGTTTCCTACTTACTCTCAATACCCTAGAAAGTCATGAAATATTTAGGTGATTTGCTAATGAATATGCATCACTATTTAGAATCATCATCAGTGTTGATCTCTTCAACACAAGGTCATCATAATTCCTCATACTTTGTAGTGTATTTTGAAGATTGGTGACATCCAAATGTTACATGATATTTACTTTTTCCCATTGCATCAAAAATTTTTCCAATACATGCATCTTGCAACATCCTATTTAGTGCCTTAATTTATCTTCACAACATAGGTGTCTAGTTTGATTGTTAAAAGACCTGATGATCTTATCCACAATGTCTTCCAAGTTTCTTAAAATGAAATAAGCATTAACCTTCACATTAGTGCTCGAAGTTCATATTATCATCTCTATATTTCCTTTTTTTTTCCTTCCAATTATATCTTAATGCTTGCTAATCAATTTCCACTATTGGTATTGTTTTACCTTCCATCAGTGTGCCTTTTCAAGTTTGCCTTTCATCAACACATTACAAATAAGGAATAAACCATAAATATAACAACATCTATCAATTATCAATCTACTTTATTATATTGATTTTACATTGAGTATGCTCATCTGATGTCAATATGTGATCCATTCCTTATATATGTAGACATGTTATACAACTTTTAAACCTACAACAATCATCCACAACCTCAGATGTTACATACAATGATTTAACAATATGAAACTAAATGAACATTGTGAAAACACTTTAAACCTACAAGAATCATCCACAACCTTAGATGTTACTAGTACCTAAGTTCCAAATGTCTTTTACCTTGTATAGCTCCAAAAATTTTGTGAATCTCTATTGATAAGAATTGGGAAAATGACCTTTAGGAACGGTTGATATTCACATGTTCAAACATCATCACCACTTGAAGGATGGATTTTGCAACTACAAAAATCCACGAATCTTCATTGATAGGAAATGGGAACATAACTTATAGGATTGTTGATATTCACATGCCTAAACTGTTGGGAGAAATGGTTGGATGCACTCAGAAGATTGAGTAGATGCTGCTAATCCTGCTTTGCACCAGCCCTCTTTGACTCCAGATATACTTAGTAGACTCCTTGAGGTTCCAACTGATACCAAAATATGCTATATGTACTTTGAAAAAAGTTTGAGTAATGACTTGATTAAAACAGATAAGTCTGTAAATCACAAAGCTCACAAACTTTCTATTTTTGTCATGATACCTGCTCAGACTTTCACTCAGTATGACCAGTACAGTTACAATTGGCAAAATTCCTTCTAGAGATATTCTATTAGCTTAGTAAGCTACCATTTGCAAGTGGAATGAGATAAAATGATAGACTATACTCAGAGAAATCACTTTAGCAAAGTTAGGGACACTCCCGACTTTTTAGGAGCTCTGCAGAAAAATACCAGAGAGCAGTTCGATAGCGATTTCTCGAAAATGGCTGAACCAATCTCCTTCAAACTTTGTAGTCTTGTAGAATACTTTGTGCTGGTTCCAACAAGCCTTGAATCACTTTATTTGGTTCAGTAGATCCTGAGATATGCCTTGTTGAAGTTGACAGACTTGGAGATGATGACTCAGAGAAAACCAGAGATAGTGAATGTAAATCTTTCTATTAGTTCACATGAATGTACAATCTCATTGGCTTGATAGATGTAGCCTAATGAGTTGGAGATGTGTAGGCTATGGTGTAGCACTCACACACTCAATGATCACAGATGTTAGCCTCGGGAATGATGCTTGACCACCCGCGACTTTTGACTTACACTTTTTATAGGAGTTGAGTTTAATTTGAGTTTGAATTCAAATTCAAATCTCCTATGATCACTCCACTAAATGTAGGGAGATATTCTCTCCATTAATCAACTACCTTTTTCCACGAATCTATCAAGTAGGTGTGATTACATGAGATGCCAAGTCATATAGACTTTTACAATGGGTAAAGAAGTAAGAACTTATAAGCATAAGTTCACATGGTCCTTTCTTCAAGTAAATTAAACTTCCAAGGTTTCAACACCAAATTTCCAAGGTTCCAAGCCAAGTGTGAAGGCTTGAATTGCACCAACAGCTCCCCCTCAAGCCAAGCACTTTGGCTTAAGTCTTCATCTTTAGTCTTCAATCACATCCTGCAATCCAATCATGGATTTAAATATGCATAACTTGTTTCCATCCAATGCTTTAGTGAGTAAATCTGCACATTGCATATTAGTAGACACATAAGTCAATTGAATGTCTTTGCTTAGCAATTTTTCTCTCACATAGTGGTAATGAACCTCTATGTGTTTTGTCCTAGCATGATATATTGGATTAGCTGCAAGGTGAAGAGAGCTTGTGTTATCTCCAAAGATGATTGGAGGTCTAGTGTATAGACCTAACTCTGTATATAAAAGCTTTAACCAGATAGCTTCTTGAGTGGCATTGGCTAGCCCTCTATACTCTGCTTCAGTGGATGACAAAGCTACTATAGGTTGTTTCTTGGCTGACCAAGAAATAGGTTTATCACCTGCAAAACATATGTATCCTGATGTGCTCCTCCTATCATCCTTGCATCCTGCCCAATCTGCATCTGAATATACTTTTGTCAATATCTGATGTATAAGGAAAGTACAAACCATGGTTCTGAGTTCCCTTTAGATACTTCAAGATCTTCTTTGCTGCCTCTAGGTGAGGTACCCTTGGTTTGTGCATGAATTGGCTTAGCACACTAACTCCATATGCTATGTCAATTCTGGTTAAGGTAGCATAATTCAAACTACCTACCATACTTTGATATCCTGTAATGTCTTGGACTTCATCACCTTCATGAGCACTAAGCTTTAGGTTGACCTCCATTGGAGTACTTGAGACTTTAGCATCCTGCAAGTTAAACTTCTTCACAATGTCCTGTATATACTTCTTTTGAGTGATATATATACCTGAATTAGTGTAGACTAACTCAAGGCCTAAGAAGTATTTCAATAATCCAAGATCATTGATCTTGAACTCCTTCATCATCTGTCCTTTGATGCTTCTAATACCATTAACATCATTGCCTGTAATGATGATGTCATCAACATAAACACACAAGTAGATTACCTCTGTACTACTCCTCTTTATGAATAGAGAAGTGTCTGCTTTACTGATCACAAATCCTTGGTCTTGGAGATATGTTGTCAACCTGTAATTCCATGCTCTAGGTGCCTGCTTCAATCCATATAGAGCCTTCTTCAATTTACAAACATAATTTACCTTCTTGGGATCTTCATAGCCAGGTGGTTGTGACATGTAGACTTCTTCAGATATCCATCCATTCAAGAAGGCATTCTTGACATCTAATTGGTACATGTTCCAATTCTTGGATGCAGCTACACTCACTAGTACTCTGATTGTTGGCATCTTAGCCACAGGAGAAAATGTCTCCTCATAATCAATGCCTTGGGTTTGTGCAAAACCCTTGGCTACCAACCTAGCTTTATACCTGTTGATTGTTCCATCTGAGTTTCTTTTTAGTTTGTAGATCCATCTGGATCCTATCACCTTCATAGAGTCTTTCTTGGGTACCAAGTCCCATGTGTCACTCTCCTTGAGAGCCTCCATTTCTTCATCCATAGCTCCTTTCCATTCTCGTTTGGTGATTGCCTCTTCATATGTACCTGGTTCTTCATTCAACAAATCCTTTGCAAGATATACAGAATGCTTGGTTACAAGAGAAGTGTCATACCCATATCTGATAGGCTTCTTACTTTCTCTCTGAGATCTCCTCATTGCTTGAGTTGAGGATTCTGGTATATCCTCTAGCTTCTTCATTTTCATCTTTCCTTTGGACTTCCATGCCTTGAATTCCTCAAGGTTAATTGTGTCATCATCATCTGAGCTTGAGTCTTCTTTCTGGATTGGTTCCTCCTTGGTAAGCTTTGGGAAATCTTCTTCCATGTCATAGGGTAGACTAACCTTCTTGCATTCATTCTCATACCATGAGTCATTCTCATCAAAGATGACATCTCTGCTTACCTTGAAACCTTTGTTTGTTGGGTTGTAGAATCTGTACCCTTTTTGGTTCAAATCATAACCAATGAAGATACATTTTTCAGCTTTAGGGTCTAGCTTTCCCCTTATCTGTGAGGGAATATGCACATATGCTACACAACCAAAAATTTTGCAATGATCCAATGATGGTTTCTTACCATGCCAAGCTTCATAAGGTGTCATGCCATCAAGAGACTTTGATGGCGACCTGTTGATGAGGTAGGTGGCAGTAGATACACTCTCTGCCCAAAGATAATTTGGCAACTTCTTTTCATTAAGCATAGACCTAGCTGTTTCTACAATGAGTCTATTCCTTCTTTCAGCTACCCAATTTTGTTCAGGTGAGTACCTTGTAGTTATCTCCCTTTTGATTCCTCTTTCCTGCAAGAAATCTTCATGAGAAGTATTCTCCTCCTCCATCTGACCTGAGCCTCTTCAAGTTTCTTCCTGTTTGGTTTTCAACAAGTGCAAGATACCTCTTGAAACAATTAAACACTTCATCTTTATGCTTCATAAAGTATAAGACAGTCCATCTGCTATAATCATCAATGAAGGACACATAGTACCTTGATCCTGAAATGGAAGGGTCCTTGCTAGGTCCCCAAACATCTGTGTGTACCAAGTCTAGGTAGTCTTTATGCATGAAACCTTTCCTTGAATAGGGCAACCTGTGAGACTTACCAAACTGACAAGCACCACACTTGTAAATCATGTGTTGCTTGGACACATTAGGTATCCCAAGCACACATTGATCCCTGCACATTTGCTTTAGGGTTCTTTCACCTATGTGACCTAACCTCTTGTGCCATATTTCTAACTCTGAAAGTGTTTGATCCTTGTAATTATATAAAGCAATGTTCTTGGTGTCTTCTAGCTCAAAAGTAAACAATCTACCTGATTTTTCTCCCTTGGCTATCCTTCTGAATCCATGTCTTGGGTCCTCCACATATGCTCCATGTTGAGTGAACCTGACCTGCAAACCTTTCTCCACAATCTGACCAACACTCATTAGGTTCTTGGTAATGGTTGGTACATAAAGTACCCTGCTCAATAGGTTCTGGTTACCATCACATGTCTTTACATTTCCAATCTTTACAACAGAATGTTTAGTATCATCACCTGTCTGTACCTGATGTTTGCCCTTGGGTTCTTCCAAATCAGAGAGTAGTGCCACATTACCAGCTACATGGTTAGAACACCCTGAATCAATATAAAATAAATGATCATCATTTGTACCTGTCTTGGAGGTCATATTCATGATCAATAGGGAGTCATCTTGCTCCTCTGTGTAGTTGTTGTAATCCCTTCTATTTCTGAATCCACCTTGGTAGTTACCATTGTGGTTGTGGTTGTAATTGTTGTTGTATTGATTGTTGTATCCATTGTAGCTTTGTTGTTGGTTGAATCTGCCTCTACCTTGAGAGTATCCACCTCTTTGATAGCCTCTTCCTCTCTGATTCTTATAATTTCTGTAGCACTCATCTGTGGTATGGTTAGATAATCCACAAATGTTGCATGGTGATGAGTTGTAGGGTCTCCCCCTACCTTGCTTACCTCCTCTGCCCCTGCCTCTTGAAGATCTACCTCTCCCTGCATAATTAGCTTGGGAGGTAGAGCCTTCTTCTTCTTGCTTCTTCCCTTTACCTTTATCCTTAACTTTCTTATCAGTATATAGAGCAGAGGGGTTATTACCTTTTGATTGATCTCCAGCCTTTGTAAACTTTGCTTCATGTGTGAATAGTTGGCCCATGAGAGTTGTGAGATCTGGGGTATGCATGTCCATGTAGAGATCCATTGCAGTGGTGAAGCTCTCCCACTTATCATCTGCCTTTAGTCCATTGGTTACTTGCCTTACTATTTGTTCCTCTTCAATCTCCTCTCCAATGCTTGCTAATTGGTCTGCCACATCCTTGATCTTGGTCACATACTCTGAGACTGATTGCTTGGGCTGCTTCCTAAGGGTTGTGAATTCAATCCACAGTTGATTCTTCCTGGCCCTTGTGTTAGAAGAGAAATATGTTGACAGAGTTTCCCAAGTCTCTTGGGAAGTCTTACAGTTCCTTATATGAGGTAAAAGGAAATCAGATATAGAGTTAAGAAGGTAAGACCTTGCCAAAGCATCTTTTGCACACCATTGGTTGAGCCTCTCTTGTTCATCCTTGGTGGGTAGTCCTCTAGCTTTGAATGAGGGCAATTCCTCATCTCCTCATATCTATCCAAATAAGCTTCTTCCTTGTAGATAGGTCTTCATCCTTAGAGACCAAGCTTGGTAATTGTTCCTGTCCAATTTGTCAATGAATGACGGAAAACCATCTCCCATGTTTACCTTTTTTGCTCTGATACCACTGTTGGGAGAAATGGTTGGATGCACTCAGAAGATTGAGTAGATGTTGCTAATCCTGCTTTGCACCAGCCCTCTTTGACTCCAGATATACTTAGTAGACTCCTTGAGGTTCCAACTGATACCAAAATATGCTATATGTACTTTGGAAAAAGTTTGAGTAATGACTTGATTAAAACAGATAAGTTTGTAAATCACAAAGCTCACAAACTTTCTATTTTTGTCATGATACCTGCTCAGACTTTCACTCAGTATGACCAGTACAGTTACAATTGGCAAAATTCCTTCTAGAGATATTCTATTAGCTTAGTAAGCTACCATTTGCAAGTGTAATGAGATAAAATGATAGACTATACTCAGAGAAATCACTTTAGCAAAGTTAGGGACACTCCCGACTTTTTAGGGGCTCTGCAGAAAAATACCAGAGAGCAGTTCGATAGAGATTTCTCAAAAATGGCTGAACCAATCTCCTTCAAACTTTGTAGTCTTGTAGAATACTTTGTGCTGGTTCCAACAAGCCTTGAATCACTTGATTTGGTTCAGTAGATCCTGAGATATGCCTTGTTGAAGTTGACAGACTTGGAGATGATGACTCAGAGAAAACCAGAGATAGTGAATGTAAATCTTTCTATTAGTTCACATGAATGTACAATCTCATTGGCTTGATAGATGTAGCCTAATGAGTTGGAGATGTGTAGGCTATGGTGTAGCACTCACACACGCAATGATCACAGATGTTAGCCTCGGGAATGATGCTTAACCACCCGCGACTTTTGACTTACACTTTTTATAGGAGTTGAGTTGAATTTGAGTTTGAATTCAAATTCAAATCTCCTATGATCACTCCACTAAATGTAGGGAGATATTCTCTCCATTAATCAACTACCTTTTTCCACGAATCTATCAAGTAGGTGTGATTACATGAGATGCCAAGTCATATAGACTTTTACAATGGGTAAAGAAGTAAGAACTTATAAGCATAAGTTCACATGGTCCTTTCTTCAAGTAAATTAAACTTCCAAGGTTTCAACACCAAATTTCCAAGGTTCCAAGCCAAGTGTGAAGGCTTGAATTGCACCAACAGCTCCCCCTCAAGCCAAGCACTTTGGCTTAAGTCTTCATCTTTAGTCTTCAATCACATCCTGCAATCCAATCATGGATTTAAATCTGCATAACTTGTTTCCATCCAATGCTTTAGTGAGTAAATCTGCACATTGCATATTAGTAGACACATAAGTCAATTGAATGTCTTTGCTTAGCAATTTTTCTCTCACATAGTGGTAATGAACCTCTATGTGTTTTGTCCTAGCATGATATATTGGATTAGCTGCAAGGTGAAGAGAGCTTGTGTTATCTCCAAAGATGATTGGAGGTCTAGTGTATAGACCTAACTCTGTATATAAAAGCTTCAACCAGATAGCTTCTTGAGTGGCATTGGCTAGCCCTCTATACTCTGCTTCAGTGGATGACAAAGCTACTGTAGGTTGTTTCTTGGCTGACCAAGAAATAGGTTTATCACCTGCAAAACATATGTATCCTGATGTGCTCCTCCTATCATCCTTGCATCCTGCCCAATCTGCATCTGAATATACTTTAATGTCAATATCTGATGTATAAGGAAAGTACAAACCATGGTTCTGAGTTCCCTTTAGATACTTCAAGATCTTCTTTGCTGCCTCTAGGTGAGGTACCCTTGGTTTGTGCATGAATTGGCTTAGCACACTAACTCCATATGCTATGTCAATTCTGGTTAAGGTAGCATAATTCAAACTACCTACCATACTTTGATATCCTGTAATGTCTTGGACTTCATCACCTTCATGAGCACTAAGCTTTACGTTGACCTCCATTGGAGTACTTGAGACTTTAGCATCCTGCAAGTTAAACTTCTTCACAATGTCCTGTATATACTTCTTTTGAGTGATATATATACCTGAATTAGTGTAGACTAACTCAAGACCTAAGAAGTATTTCAATAATCCAAGATCATTGATCTTGAACTCCTTCATCATCTATCCTTTGATGCTTCTAATACCATTAACATCATTGCCTGTAATGATGATGTCATCAACATAAACACACAAGTAGATTACCTCTGTACTACTCCTCTTTATGAATAGAGAAGTGTCTGCTTTACTCATCACAAATCCTTGGTCTTGGAGATATGTTGTCAACCTGTAATTCCATGCTCTAGGTGCCTGCTTCAATCCATATAGAGCCTTCTTCAATTTACAAACATAATTTACCTTCTTGGGATCTTCATAGCCAGGTGGTTGTGACATGTAGACTTCTTCAGATATCCATCCATTCAAGAAGGCATTCTTGACATCTAATTGGTACATGTTCCAATTCTTGGATGCAGCTACACTCACTAGTACTCTGATTGTTGGCATCTTAGCCACAGGAGAAAATGTCTCCTCATAATCAATGCCTTGGGTTTGTGCAAAACCCTTGGCTACCAACCTAGCTTTGTACCTGTTGATTGTTCCACCTGAGTTTCTTTTTAGTTTGTAGATCCATCTGGATCCTATCACCTTCATAGAGTCTTTCTTGGGTACCAAGTCCCATGTGTCACTCTCCTTGAGAGCCTCCATTTCTTCATCCATAGCTCCTTTCCATTCTGGTTTGGTGATTGCCTCTTCATATGTACCTGGTTCTTCATTCAACAAATCCTTTGCAAGATATACAGAATGCTTGGTTACAAGAGAAGTGTCATACCCATATCTGATAGGCTTCTTACTTTCTCTCTGAGATCTCCTCATTGCTTGAGTTGAGGATTCTGGTATATCCTCTAGCTTCTTCATTTTCATCTTTCCTTTGGACTTCCATGCCTTGAATTCCTCAAGGTTAATTGTGTCATCATCATCTGAGCTTGAGTCTTCTTTCTGGATTGGTTCCTCCTTGGTAAGCTTTGGGAAATCTTCTTCCATGTCATAGGGTAGACTAACCTTCCTGCATTCATTCTCATACCATGAGTCATTCTCATCAAAGATGACATCTCTGCTTACCTTGAAACCTTTGTTTGTTGGGTTGTAGAATCTATACCCTTTTTGGTTCAAATCATAACCAATGAAGATACATTTTTCAGCTTTAGGGTCTAGCTTTCCCCTTATCTGTGAGGGAATATGCACATATGCTACACAACCAAAAATTTTGCAATGATCCAATGATGGTTTCTTACCATGCCAAGCTTCATAAGGTGTCATGCCATCAAGAGACTTTGATGGCAACCTGTTGATGAGGTAGGTGGCAGTAGATACACTCTCTGCCCAAAGATAATTTGGCAACTTCTTTTCATTAAGCATAGACCTAGCTGTTTCTACAATGAGTCTATTCCTTCTTTCAGCTACCCCATTTTGTTGAGGTGAGTACCTTGTAGTTATCTCCCTTTTGATTCCTCTTTCCTGCAAGAAATCTTCAAACTCATTTGAGAAGTATTCTCCTCCTCCATCTGACCTGAGCCTCTTCAAGTTTCTTCCTGTTTGGTTTTCAACAAGTGCAAGATACCTCTTGAAACAATTAAACACTTCATCTTTATGCTTCATAAAGTATAAGACAGTCCATCTGCTATAATCATCAATGAAGGACACATAGTACCTTGATCCTGAAATGGAAGGGTCCTTGCTAGGTCCCCAAACATCTGTGTGTACCAAGTCTAGGTAGTCCTTATGCATGAAACCTTTCCTTGAATAGGGCAACCTGTGAGACTTACCAAACTGACAAGCACCACACTTGTAAATCATGTGTTGCTTGGACACATTAGGTATCCCAAGCACACATTGATCCCTGCACATTTGCTTTAAGGTTCTTTCACCTATGTGACCTAACCTCTTGTGCCATATTTCTAACTCTGAAAGTGTTTGATCCTTGTAATTATATAAAGCAATGTTCTTGGTGTCTTCTAGCTCAAAAGTAAACAATCTACCTGATTTTTCTCCCTTGGCTATCCTTCTGAATCCATGTCTTGGGTCCTCCACATATGCTCCATGTTGAGTGAACCTGACCTGCAAACCTTTCTCCACAATCTGACCAACACTCATTAGGTTCTTGGTAATGGTTGGTACATAAAGTACCCTGCTCAATAGGTTCTGGTTACCATCACATGTCTTTACATTTCCAATCTTTACAACAGAATGTTTAGTATCATCACCTGTCTGTACCTGATGTTTGCCCTTGGGTTCTTCCAAATCAGAGAGTAGTGCCACATTACCAGCTACATGGTTAGAACACCCTGAATCAATATAAAATAAATGATCATCATTTGTACCTGTCTTGGAGGTCATATTAATGATCAATAGGGAGTCATCTTGCTCCTCTGTGTAGTTGTTGTAATCCCTTCTATTTCTGAATCCACCTTGGTAGTTACCATTGTGGTTGTGGTTGTAATTGTTGTTGTATTGATTGTTGTATCCATTGTAGCTTTGTTGTTGGTTGAATCTGCCTCTACCTTGAGAGTATCCACCTCTTTGATAGCCTCTTCCTCTCTGATTCTTATAATTTCTGTAGCACTCATCTGTGGTATGGTTAGATAATCCACAAATGTTGCATGGTGATGAGTTGTAGGGTCTCCCCCTACCTTGCTTACCTCCTCTGCCCCTGCCTCTTGAAGATCTACCTCTCCCTGCATAATTAGCTTGGGAGGTAGAGCCTTCTTCTTCTTGCTTCTTCCCTTTACCTTTATCCTTAACTTTCTTATCAGTATATAGAGCAGAGGGGTTATTACCTTTTGATTGATCTCCAGCCTTTGTAAACTTTGCTTCATGTGTGAATAGTTGGCCCATGAGAGTTGTGAGATCTGGGGTATGCATGTCCATGTAGAGATCCATTGCAGTGGTGAAGCTCTCCCACTTATCATCTGCCTTTAGTCCATTGGTTACTTGCCTTACTATTTGTTCCTCTTCAATCTCCTCTCCAATGCTTGCTAATTGGTCTGCCACATCCTTGATCTTGGTCACATACTCTGAGACTGATTGCTTGGGCTGCTTCCTAAGGGTTGTGAATTCAATCCACAGTTGATTCTTCCTGGCCCTTGTGTTAGAAGAGAAATATGTTGACAGAGTTTCCCAAGTCTCTTGGGAAGTCTTACAGTTCCTTATATGAGGTAAAAGGAAATCAGATATAGAGTTAAGAAGGTAAGACCTTGCCAAAGCATCTTTTGCACACCATTGGTTGAGCCTCTCTTGTTCATCCTTGGTGGGTAGTCCTCTAGCTTTGAATGAGGGCAATTCCTCATCTCCTCATATCTATCCAAATAAGCTTCTTCCTTGTAGATAGGTCTTCATCCTTAGAGACCAAGCTTGGTAATTGTTCCTGTCCAATTTGTCAATGAATGACGGAAAACCATCTCCCATGTTTACCTTTTTTGCTCTGATACCACTGTTGGGAGAAATGGTTGGATGCACTCAGAAGATTGAGTAGATGCTGCTAATCCTGCTTTGCACCAGCCCTCTTTGACTCTAGATATACTTAGTAGACTTCTTGAGGTTCCAACTGATACCAAAATATGCTATATGTACTTTGGAAAAAGTTTGAGTAATGACTTGATTAAAACAGATAAGTTTGTAAATCACAAAGCTCACAAACTTTCTATTTTTGTCATGATACCTGCTCAGACTTTCACTCAGTATGACCAGTACAGTTACAATTGGCAAAATTCCTTCTAGAGATATTCTATTAGCTTAGTAAGCTACCATTTGCAAGTGGAATGAGATAAAATGATAGACTATACTCAGAGAAATCACTTTAGCAAAGTTAGGGACACTCCCGACTTTTTAGGAGCTCTGCAGAAAAATACCAGAGAGCAGTTCGATAGAGATTTCTCGAAAATGGCTGAACCAATCTCCTTCAAACTTTGTAGTCTTGTAGAATACTTTGTGCTGGTTCCAACAAGCCTTGAATCACTTTATTTGGTTCAGTAGATCCTGAGATATGCCTTGTTGAAGTTGACAGACTTGGAGATGATGACTCAGAGAAAACCAGAGATAGTGAATGTAAATCTTTCTATTAGTTCACATGAATGTACAATCTCATTGGCTTGATAGATGTAGCCTAATGAGTTGGAGATGTGTAGGCTATGGTGTAGCACTCACACACTCAATGATCACAGATGTTAGCCTCGGGAATGATGCTTAACCACCCGCGACTTTTGACTTACACTTTTTATAGGAGTTGAGTTGAATTTGAGTTTGAATTCAAATTCAAATCTCCTATGATCACTCCACTAAATGTAGGGAGATATTCTCTCCATTAATCATCTACCTTTTTCCACGAATCTATCAAGTAGGTGTGATTACATGAGATGCCAAGTCATATAGACTTTTACAATGGGTAAAGAAGTAAGAACTTATAAGCATAAGTTCACATGGTCCTTTCTTCAAGTAAATTAAACTTCCAAGGTTTCAACACCAAATTTCCAAGGTTCCAAGCCAAGTGTGAAGGCTTGAATTGCACCAACAGCTCCCCCTCAAGCCAAGCACTTTGGCTTAAGTCTTCATCTTTAGTCTTCAATCACATCCTGCAATCCAATCATGGATTTAAATCTGCATAACTTGTTTCCATCCAATGCTTTAGTGAGTAAATCTGCACATTGCATATTAGTAGACACATAAGTCAATTGAATGTCTTTGCTTAGCAATTTTTCTCTCACATAGTGGTAATGAACCTCTATGTGTTTTGTCCTAGCATGATATATTGGATTAGCTGCAAGGTGAAGAGAGCTTGTGTTATCTCCAAAGATGATTGGAGGTCTAGTGTATAGACCTAACTCTGTATATAAAAGCTTCAACCAGATAGCTTCTTGAGTGGCATTGGCTAGCCCTCTATACTCTGCTTCAGTGGATGACAAAGCTACTGTAGGTTGTTTCTTGGCTGACCAAGAAATAGGTTTATCACCTGCAAAACATATGTATCCTGATGTGCTCCTCCTATCATCCTTGCATCCTGCCCAATCTGCATCTGAATATACTTTAATGTCAATATCTGATGTATAAGGAAAGTACAAACCATGGTTCTGAGTTCCCTTTAGATACTTCAAGATCTTCTTTGCTGCCTCTAGGTGAGGTACCCTTGGTTTGTGCATGAATTGGCTTAGCACACTAACTCCATATGCTATGTCAATTCTGGTTAAGGTAGCATAATTCAAACTACCTACCATACTTTGATATCCTGTAATGTCTTGGACTTCATCACCTTCATGAGCACTAAGCTTTACGTTGACCTCCATTGGAGTACTTGAGACTTTAGCATCCTGCAAGTTAAACTTCTTCACAATGTCCTGTATATACTTCTTTTGAGTGATATATATACCTGAATTAGTGTAGACTAACTCAAGACCTAAGAAGTATTTCAATAATCCAAGATCATTGATCTTGAACTCCTTCATCATCTATCCTTTGATGCTTCTAATACCATTAACATCATTGCCTGTAATGATGATGTCATCAACATAAACACACAAGTAGATTACCTCTGTACTACTCCTCTTTATGAATAGAGAAGTGTCTGCTTTACTCATCACAAATCCTTGGTCTTGGAGATATGTTGTCAACCTGTAATTCCATGCTCTAGGTGCCTGCTTCAATCCATATAGAGCCTTCTTCAATTTACAAACATAATTTACCTTCTTGGGATCTTCATAGCCAGGTGGTTGTGACATGTAGACTTCTTCAGATATCCATCCATTCAAGAAGGCATTCTTGACATCTAATTGGTACATGTTCCAATTCTTGGATGCAGCTACACTCACTAGTACTCTGATTGTTGGCATCTTAGCCACAGGAGAAAATGTCTCCTCATAATCAATGCCTTGGGTTTGTGCAAAACCCTTGGCTACCAACCTAGCTTTGTACCTGTTGATTGTTCCATCTGAGTTTCTTTTTAGTTTGTAGATCCATCTGGATCCTATCACCTTCATAGAGTCTTTCTTGGGTACCAAGTCCCATGTGTCACTCTCCTTGAGAGCCTCCATTTCTTCATCCATAGCTCCTTTCCATTCTGGTTTGGTGATTGCCTCTTCATATGTACCTGGTTCTTCATTCAACAAATCCTTTGCAAGATATACAGAATGCTTGGTTACAAGAGAAGTGTCATACCCATATCTGATAGGCTTCTTACTTTCTCTCTGAGATCTCCTCATTGCTTGAGTTGAGGATTCTGGTATATCCTCTAGCTTCTTCATTTTCATCTTTCCTTTGGACTTCCATGCCTTGAATTCCTCAAGGTTAATTGTGTCATCATCATCTGAGCTTGAGTCTTCTTTCTCGATTGGTTCCTCCTTGGTAAGCTTTGGGAAATCTTCTTCCATGTCATAGGGTAGACTAACCTTCCTGCATTCATTCTCATACCATGAGTCATTCTCATCAAAGATGACATCTCTGCTTACCTTGAAACCTTTGTTTGTCGGGTTGTAGAATCTGTACCCTTTTTGGTTCAAATCATAACCAATGAAGATATATTTTTCAGCTTTAGGGTCTAGCTTTCCCCTTATCTGTGAGGGAATATGCACATATGCTACACAACCAAGAATTTTGCAATGATCCAATGATGGTTTCTTACCATGCCAAGCTTCATAAGGTGTCATGCCATCAAGAGACTTTGATGGTGACCTGTTGATGAGGTAGGTGGCAGTAGATACACTCTCTGCCCAAAGATAATTTGGCAACTTCTTTTCATTAAGCATAGACCTAGCTGTTTCTACAATGAGTCTATTCCTTCTTTCAGCTACCCCATTTTGTTCAGGTGAGTACCTTGTAGTTATCTCCCTTTTGATTCCTCTTTCCTGCAAGAAATCTTCAAACTCATTTGAGAAGTATTCTCCTCCTCCATCTGACCTGAGCCTCTTCAAGTTTCTTCCTGTTTGGTTTTCAACAAGTGCAAGATACCTCTTGAAACAATTAAACACTTCATCTTTATGCTTCATAAAGTATAAGACAGTCCATCTGCTATAATCATCAATGAAGGACACATAGTACCTTGATCCTGAAATGGAAGGGTCCTTGCTAGGTCCCCAAACATCTGTGTGTACCAAGTCTAGGTAGTCTTTATGCATGAAACCTTTCCTTGAATAGGGCAACCTGTGAGACTTACCAAACTGACAAGCACCACACTTGTAAATCATGTGTTGCTTGGACACATTAGGTATCCCAAGCACACATTGATCCCTGCACATTTGCTTTAGGGTTCTTTCACCTATGTGACCTAACCTCTTGTGCCATATTTCTAACTCTGAAAGTGTTTGATCCTTGTAATTATATAAAGCAATGTTCTTGGTGTCTTCTAGCTCAAAAGTAAACAATCTACCTGATTTTTCTCCCTTGGCTATCCTTCTGAATCCATGTCTTGGGTCCTCCACATATGCTCCATGTTGAGTGAACCTGACCTGCAAACCTTTCTCCACAATCTGACCAACACTCATTAGGTTCTTGGTAATGGTTGGTACATAAAGTACCCTGCTCAATAGGTTCTGGTTACCATCACATGTCTTTACATTTCCAATCTTTACAACAGAATGTTTAGTATCATCACCTGTCTGTACCTGATGTTTGCCCTTGGGTTCTTCCAAATCAGAGAGTAGTGCCACATTACCAGCTACATGGTTAGAACACCCTGAATCAATATAAAATAAATGATCATCATTTGTACCTGTCTTGGAGGTCATATTCATGATCAATAGGGAGTCATCTTGCTCCTCTGTGTAGTTGTTGTAATCCCTTCTATTTCTGAATCCACCTTGGTAGTTACCATTGTGGTTGTGGTTGTAATTGTTGTTGTATTGATTGTTGTATCCATTGTAGCTTTGTTGTTGGTTGAATCTGCCTCTACCTTGAGAGTATCCACCTCTTTGATAGCCTCTTCCTCTCTGATTCTTATAATTTCTGTAGCACTCATCTGTGGTATGGTTAGATAATCCACAAATGTTGCATGGTGATGAGTTGTAGGGTCTCCCCCTACCTTGCTTACCTCCTCTGCCCCTGCCTCTTGAAGATCTACCTCTCCCTGCATAATTAGCTTGGGAGGTAGAGCCTTCTTCTTCTTGCTTCTTCCCTTTACCTTTATCCTTAACTTTCTTATCAGTATATAGAGCAGAGGGGTTATTACCTTTTGATTGATCTCCAGCCTTTGTAAACTTTGCTTCATGTGTGAATAGTTGGCCCATGAGAGTTGTGAGATATGGGGTATGCATGTCCATGTAGAGATCCATTGCAGTGGTGAAGCTCTCCCACTTATCATCTGCCTTTAGTCCATTGGTTACTTGCCTTACTATTTGTTCCTCTTCAATCTCCTCTCCAATGCTTGCTAATTGGTCTGCCACATCCTTGATCTTGGTCACATACTCTGAGACTGATTGCTTGGGCTGCTTCCTAAGGGTTGTGAATTCAATCCACAGTTGATTCTTCCTGGCCCTTGTGTTAGAAGAGAAATATGTTGACAGAGTTTCCCAAGTCTCTTGGGAAGTCTTACAGTTCCTTATATGAGGTAAAAGGAAATCAGATATAGAGTTAAGAAGGTAAGACCTTGCCAAAGCATCTTTTGCACACCATTGGTTGAGCCTCTCTTGTTCATCCTTGGTGGGTAGTCCTCTAGCTTTGAATGAGGGCAATTCCTCATCTCCTCATATCTATCCAAATAAGCTTCTTCCTTGTAGATAGGTCTTCATCCTTAGAGACCAAGCTTGGTAATTGTTCCTGTCCAATTTGTCAATGAATGACGGAAAACCATCTCCCATGTTTACCTTTTTTGCTCTGATACCACTGTTGGGAGAAATGGTTGGATGCACTCAGAAGATTGAGTAGATGCTGCTAATCCTGCTTTGCACCAGCCCTCTTTGACTCCAGATATACTTAGTAGACTCCTTGAGGTTCCAACTGATACCAAAATATGCTATATGTACTTTGGAAAAAGTTTGAGTAATGACTTGATTAAAACAGATAAGTTTGTAAATCACAAAGCTCACAAACTTTCTATTTTTGTCATGATACCTGCTCAGACTTTCACTCAGTATGACCAGTACAGTTACAATTGGCAAAATTCCTTCTAGAGATATTCTATTAGCTTAGTAAGCTACCATTTTCAAGTGGAATGAGATAAAATGATAGACTATACTCAGAGAAATCACTTTAGCAAAGTTAGGGACACTCCCGACTTTTTAGGAGCTCTGCAGAAAAATACCAGAGAGCAGTTCGATAGAGATTTCTCGAAAATGGCTGAACCAATCTCCTTCAAACTTTGTAGTCTTGTAGAATACTTTGTGCTGGTTCCAACAAGCCTTGAATCACTTGATTTGGTTCAGTAGATCCTGAGATATGCCTTGTTGAAGTTGACAAACTTGGAGATGATGACTCAGAGAAAACCAGAGATAGTGAATGTAAATCTTTCTATTAGTTCACATGAATGTACAATCTCATTGGCTTGATAGATGTAGCCTAATGAGTTGGAGATGTGTAGGCTATGGTGTAGCACTCACACACTCAATGATCACAGATGTTAGCCTCGGGAATGATGCTTAACCACCCGTGACTTTTGACTTACACTTTTTATAGGAGTTGAGTTGAATTTGAGTTTGAATTCAAATTCAAATCTCCTATGATCACTCCACTAAATGTAGGGAGATATTCTCTCCATTAATCAACTACCTTTTTCCACGAATCTATCAAGTAGGTGTGATTACATGAGATGCCAAGTCATATAGACTTTTACAATGGGTAAAGAAGTAAGAACTTATAAGCATAAGTTCACATGGTCCTTTCTTCAAGTAAATTAAACTTCCAAGGTTTCAACACCAAATTTCCAAGGTTCCAAGCCAAGTGTGAAGGCTTGAATTGCACCAACAGCTCCCCCTCAAGCCAAGCACTTTGGCTTAAGTCTTCATCTTTAGTCTTCAATCACATCCTGCCATCCAATCATGGATTTAAATCTGCATAACTTGTTTCCATCCAATGCTTTAGTGAGTAAATCTGCACATTGCATATTAGTAGACACATAAGTCAATTGAATGTCTTTGCTTAGCAATTTTTCTCTCACATAGTGGTAATGAACCTCTATGTGTTTTGTCCTAGCATGATATATTGGATTAGCTGCAAGGTGAAGAGAGCTTGTGTTATCTCCAAAGATGATTGGAGGTCTAGTGTATAGACCTAACTCTGTATATAAAAGCTTCAACCAGATAGCTTCTTGAGTGGCATTGGCTAGCCCTCTATACTCTGCTTCAGTGGATGACAAAGCTACTGTAGGTTGTTTCTTGGCTGACCAAGAAATAGGTTTATCACCTGCAAAACATATGTATCCTGATGTGCTCCTCCTATCATCCTTGCATCCTGCCCAATCTGCATCTGAATATACTTTAATGTCAATATCTGATGTATAAGGAAAGTACAAACCATGGTTCTGAGTTCCCTTTAGATACTTCAAGATCTTCTTTGCTGCCTCTAGGTGAGGTACCCTTGGTTTGTGCATGAATTGGCTTAGCACACTAACTCCATATGCTATGTCAATTCTGGTTAAGGTAGCATGATTCAAACTACCTACCATACTTTGATATCCTGTAATGTCTTGGACTTCATCACCTTCATGAGCACTAAGCTTTAGGTTGACCTCCATTGGAGTACTTGAGACTTTAGCATCCTGCAAGTTAAACTTCTTCACAATGTCCTGTATATACTTCTTTTGAGTGATATATATACCTGAATTAGTGTAGACTAACTCAAGACCTAAGAAGTATTTCAATAATCCAAGATCATTGATCTTGAACTCCTTCATCATCTATCCTTTGATGCTTCTAATACCATTAACATCATTGCCTGTAATGATGATGTCATCAACATAAACACACAAGTAGATTACCTCTGTACTACTCCTCTTTATGAATAGAGAAGTGTCTGCTTTACTCATCACAAATCCTTGGTCTTGGAGATATGTTGTCAACCTGTAATTCCATGCTCTAGGTGCCTGCTTCAATCCATATAGAGCCTTCTTCAATTTACAAACATAATTTACCTTCTTGGGATCTTCATAGCCAGGTGGTTGTGACATGTAGACTTCTTCAGATATCCATCCATTCAAGAAGGCATTCTTGACATCTAATTGGTACATGTTCCAATTCTTGGATGCAGCTACACTCACTAGTACTCTGATTGTTGGCATCTTAGCCACAGGAGAAAATGTCTCCTCATAATCAATGCCTTGGGTTTGTGCAAAACCCTTAGCTACCAACCTAGCTTTGTACCTGTTGATTGTTCCATCTGAGTTTCTTTTTAGTTTGTAGATCCATCTGGATCCTATCACCTTCATAGAGTCTTTCTTGGGTACCAAGTCCCATGTGTCACTCTCCTTGAGAGCCTCCATTTCTTCATCCATAGCTCCTTTCCATTCTGGTTTGGTGATTGCCTCTTCATATGTACCTGGTTCTTCATTCAACAAATCCTTTGCAAGATATACAGAATGCTTGGTTACAAGAGAAGTGTCATACCCATATCTGATAGGCTTCTTACTTTCTCTCTGAGATCTCCTCATTGCTTGAGTTGAGGATTCTGGTATATCCTCTAGCTTCTTCATTTTCATCTTTCCTTTGGACTTCCATGCCTTGAATTCCTCAAGGTTAATTGTGTCATCATCATCTGAGCTTGAGTCTTCTTTCTGGATTGGTTCCTCCTTGGTAAGCTTTGGGAAATCTTCTTCCATGTCATAGGGTAGACTAACCTTCCTGCATTCATTCTCATACCATGAGTCATTCTCATCAAAGATGACATCTCTGCTTACCTTGAAACCTTTGTTTGTTGGGTTGTAGAATCTGTACCCTTTTTGGTTCAAATCATAACCAATGAAGATACATTTTTCAGCTTTAGGGTCTAGCTTTCCCCTTATCTGTGAGGGAATATGCACATATGCTACACAACCAAAAATTTTGCAATGATCCAATGATGGTTTCTTACCATGCCAAGCTTCATAAGGTGTCATGCCATCAAGAGACTTTGATGGCGACCTGTTGATGAGGTAGGTGGCAGTAGATACACTCTCTGCCCAAAGATAATTTGGCAACTTCTTTTCATTAAGCATAGACCTAGCTGTTTCTACAATGAGTCTATTCCTTCTTTCAGCTACCCCATTTTGTTCAGGTGAGTACCTTGTAGTTATCTCCCTTTTGATTCCTCTTTCCTGCAAGAAATCTTCAAACTCATTTGAGAAGTATTCTCCTCCTCCATCTGACCTGAGCCTCTTCAAGTTTCTTCCTGTTTGGTTTTCAACAAGTGCAAGATACCTCTTGAAACAATTAAACACTTCATCTTTATGCTTCATAAAGTATAAGATAGTCCATCTGCTATAATCATCAATGAAGGACACATAGTACCTTGATCCTGAAATGGAAGGGTCCTTGCTAGGTCCCCAAACATCTGTGTGTACCAAGTCTAGGTAGTCTTTATGCATGAAACCTTTCCTTGAATAGGGCAACCTGTGAGACTTACCAAACTGACAAGCACCACACTTGTAAATCATGTGTTGCTTGGACACATTAGGTATCCCAAGCACACATTGATCCCTGCACATTTGCTTTAGGGTTCTTTCACCTATGTGACCTAACCTCTTGTGCCATATTTCTAACTCTGAAAGTGTTTGATCCTTGTAATTATATAAAGCAATGTTCTTGGTGTCTTCTAGCTCAAAAGTAAACAATCTACCTGATTTTTCTCCCTTGGCTATCCTTCTGAATCCATGTCTTGGGTCCTCCACATATGCTCCATGTTGAGTGAACCTAACCTGCAAACCTTTCTCCACAATCTGACCAACACTCATTAGGTTCTTGGTAATGGTTGGTACATAAAGTACCCTGCTCAATAGGTTCTGGTTACCATCACATGTCTTTACATTTCCAATCTTTACAACAGAATGTTTAGTATCATCACCTGTCTGTACCTGATGTTTGCCCTTGGGTTCTTCCAAATCAGAGAGTAGTGCCACATTACCAGCTACATGGTTAGAACACCCTGAATCAATATAAAATAAATGATCATCATTTGTACCTGTCTTGGAGGTCATATTCATGATCAATAGGGAGTCATCTTGCTCCTCTGTGTAGTTGTTGTAATCCCTTCTATTTCTGAATCCACCTTGGTAGTTACCATTGTGGTTGTGGTTGTAATTGTTGTTGTATTGATTGTTGTATCCATTGTAGCTTTGTTGTTGGTTGAATCTGCCTCTACCTTGAGAGTATCCACCTCTTTGATAGCCTCTTCCTCTCTGATTCTTATAATTTCTGTAGCACTCATCTGTGGTATGGTTAGATAATCCACAAATGTTGCATGGTGATGAGTTGTAGGGTCTCCCCCTACCTTGCTTACCTCCTCTGCCCCTGCCTCTTGAAGATCTACCTCTCCCTGCATAATTAGCTTGGGAGGTAGAGCCTTCTTCTTCTTGCTTCTTCCCTTTACCTTTATCCTTAACTTTCTTATCAGTATATAGAGCAGAGGGGTTATTACCTTTTGATTGATCTCCAGCCTTTGTAAACTTTGCTTCATGTGTGAATAGTTGGCCCATGAGAGTTGTGAGATCTGGGGTATGCATGTCCATGTAGAGATCCATTGCAGTGGTGAAGCTCTCCCACTTATCATCTGCCTTTAGTCCATTGGTTACTTGCCTTACTATTTGTTCCTCTTCAATCTCCTCTCCAATGCTTGCTAATTGGTCTGCCACATCCTTGATCTTGGTCACATACTCTGAGACTGATTGCTTGGGCTGCTTCCTAAGGGTTGTGAATTCAATCCACAGTTGATTCTTCCTGGCCCTTGTGTTAGAAGAGAAATATGTTGACAGAGTTTCCCAAGTCTCTTGGGAAGTCTTACAGTTCCTTATATGAGGTAAAAGGAAATCAGATATAGAGTTAAGAAGGTAAGACCTTGCCAAAGCATCTTTTGCACACCATTGGTTGAGCCTCTCTTGTTCATCCTTGGTGGGTAGTCCTCTAGCTTTGAATGAGGGCAATTCCTCATCTCCTCATATCTATCCAAATAAGCTTCTTCCTTGTAGATAGGTCTTCATCCTTAGAGACCAAGCTTGGTAATTGTTCCTGTCCAATTTGTCAATGAATGACGGAAAACCATCTCCCATGTTTACCTTTTTTGCTCTGATACCACTGTTGGGAGAAATGGTTGGATGCACTCAGAAGATTGAGTAGATGCTGCTAATCCTGCTTTGCACCAGCCCTCTTTGACTCTAGATATACTTAGTAGACTTCTTGAGGTTCCAACTGATACCAAAATATGCTATATGTACTTTGGAAAAAGTTTGAGTAATGACTTGATTAAAACAGATAAGTTTGTAAATCACAAAGCTCACAAACTTTCTATTTTTGTCATGATACCTGCTCAGACTTTCACTCAGTATGACCAGTACAGTTACAATTGGCAAAATTCCTTCTAGAGATATTCTATTAGCTTAGTAAGCTACCATTTGCAAGTGGAATGAGATAAAATGATAGACTATACTCAGAGAAATCACTTTAGCAAAGTTAGGGACACTCCCGACTTTTTAGGAGCTCTGCAGAAAAATACCAGAGAGCAGTTCGATAGAGATTTCTCGAAAATGGCTGAACCAATCTCCTTCAAACTTTGTAGTCTTGTAGAATACTTTGTGCTGGTTCCAACAAGCCTTGAATCACTTGATTTGGTTCAGTAGATCCTGAGATATGCCTTGTTGAAGTTGACAGACTTGGAGATGATGACTCAGAGAAAACCAGAGATAGTGAATGTAAATCTTTCTATTAGTTCACATGAATGTACAATCTCATTGGCTTGATAGATGTAGCCTAATGAGTTGGAGATGTGTAGGCTATGGTGTAGCACTCACACACTCAATGATCACAGATGTTAGCCTCGGGAATGATGCTTAACCACCCGCGACTTTTGACTTACACTTTTTATAGGAGTTGAGTTGAATTTGAGTTTGAATTCAAATTCAAATCTCCTATGATCACTCCACTAAATGTAGGGAGATATTCTCTCCATTAATCAACTACCTTTTTCCACGAATCTATCAAGTAGGTGTGATTACATGAGATGCCAAGTCATATAGACTTTTACAATGGGTAAAGAAGTAAGAACTTATAAGCATAAGTTCACATGGTCCTTTCTTCAAGTAAATTAAACTTCCAAGGTTTCAACACCAAATTTCCAAGGTTCCAAGCCAAGTGTGAAGGCTTGAATTGCACCAACAGCTCCCCCTCAAGCCAAGCACTTTGGCTTAAGTCTTCATCTTTAGTCTTCAATCACATCCTGCAATCCAATCATGGATTTAAATCTGCATAACTTGTTTCCATCCAATGCTTTAGTGAGTAAATCTGCACATTGCATATTAGTAGACACATAAGTCAATTGAATGTCTTTGCTTAGCAATTTTTCTCTCACATAGTGGTAATGAACCTCTATGTGTTTTGTCCTAGCATGATATATTGGATTAGCTGCAAGGTGAAGAGAGCTTGTGTTATCTCCAAAGATGATTGGAGGTCTAGTGTATAGACCTAACTCTGTATATAAAAGCTTCAACCAGATAGCTTCTTGAGTGGCATTGGCTAGCCCTCTATACTCTGCTTCAGTGGATGACAAAGCTACTGTAGGTTGTTTCTTGGCTGACCAAGAAATAGGTTTATCACCTGCAAAACATATGTATCCTGATGTGCTCCTCCTATCATCCTTGCATCCTGCCCAATCTGCATCTGAATATACTTTAATGTCAATATCTGATGTATAAGGAAAGTACAAACCATGGTTCTGAGTTCCCTTTAGATACTTCAAGATCTTCTTTGCTGCCTCTAGGTGAGGTACCCTTGGTTTGTGCATGAATTGGCTTAGCACACTAACTCCATATGCTATGTCAATTCTGGTTAAGGTAGCATAATTCAAACTACCTACCATACTTTGATATCCTGTAATGTCTTGGACTTCATCACCTTCATGAGCACTAAGCTTTAGGTTGACCTCCATTGGAGTACTTGAGACTTTAGCATCCTGCAAGTTAAACTTCTTCACAATGTCCTGTATATACTTCTTTTGAGTGATATATATACCTGAATTAGTGTAGACTACCTCAAGACCTAAGAAGTATTTCAATAATCCAAGATCATTGATCTTGAACTCTTTCATCATCTATCCTTTGATGCTTCTAATACCATTAACATCATTGCCTGTAATGATGATGTCATCAACATAAACACACAAGTAGATTACCTCTGTACTACTCCTCTTTATGAATAGAGAAGTGTCTGCTTTACTCATCACAAATCCTTGGTCTTGGAGATATGTTGTCAACCTGTAATTCCATGCTCTAGGTGCCTGCTTCAATCCATATAGAGCCTTCTTCAATTTACAAACATAATTTACCTTCTTGGGATCTTCATAGCCAGGTGGTTGTGACATGTAGACTTCTTCAGATATCCATCCATTCAAGAAGGCATTCTTGACATCTAATTGGTACATGTTCCAATTCTTGGATGCAGCTACACTCACTAGTACTCTGATTGTTGGCATCTTAGCCACAGGAGAAAATGTCTCCTCATAATCAATGCCTTGGGTTTGTGCAAAACCCTTGGCTACCAACCTAGCTTTGTACCTGTTGATTGTTCCATCTGAGTTTCTTTTTAGTTTGTAGATCCATCTGGATCCTATCACCTTCATAGAGTCTTTCTTGGGTACCAAGTCCCATGTGTCACTCTCCTTGAGAGCCTCCATTTCTTCATCTATAGCTCCTTTCCATTCTGGTTTGGTGATTGCCTCTTCATATGTACCTGGTTCTTCATTCAACAAATCCTTTGCAAGATATACAGAATGCTTGGTTACAAGAGAAGTGTCATACCCATATCTGATAGGATTCTTACTTTCTCTCTGAGATCTCCTCATTGCTTGAGTTGAGGATTCTGGTATATCCTCTAGCTTCTTCATTTTCATCTTTCCTTTGGACTTCCATGCCTTGAATTCCTCAAGGTTAATTGTGTCATCATCATCTGAGCTTGAGTCTTCTTTCTGGATTGGTTCCTCCTTGGTAAGCTTTGGGAAATCTTCTTCCATGTCATAGGGTAGACTAACCTTCCTGCATTCATTCTCATACCATGAGTCATTCTCATCAAAGATGACATCTCTGCTTACCTTGAAACCTTTGTTTGTTGGGTTGTAGAATCTATACCCTTTTTGGTTCAAATCATAACCAATGAAGATACATTTTTCAGCTTTAGGGTCTAGCTTTCCCCTTATCTGTGAGGGAATATGCACATATGCTACACAACCAAAAATTTTGCAATGATCCAATGATGGTTTCTTACCATGCCAAGCTTCATAAGGTGTCATGCCATCAAGAGACTTTGATGGCAACCTGTTGATGAGGTAGGTGGGAGTAGATACACTCTCTGCCCAAAGATAATTTGGCAACTTCTTTTCATTAAGCATAGACCTAGCTGTTTCTACAATGAGTCTATTCCTTCTTTCAGCTACCCCATTTTGTTCAGGTGAGTACCTTGTAGTTATCTCCCTTTTGATTCCTCTTTCCTGCAAGAAATCTTCAAACTCATTTGAGAAGTATTCTCCTTCTCCATCTGACCTGAGCCTCTTCAAGTTTCTTCCTGTTTGGTTTTCAACAAGTGCAAGATACCTCTTGAAACAATTAAACACTTCATCTTTATGCTTCATAAAGTATAAGACAGTCCATCTGCTATAATCATCAATGAAGGACACATAGTACCTTGATCCTGAAATGGAAGGGTCCTTGCTAGGTCCCCAAACATCTGTGTGTACCAAGTCTAGGTAGTCTTTATGCATGAAACCTTTCCTTGAATAGGGCAACCTGTGAGACTTACCAAACTGACAAGCACCACACTTGTAAATCATGTGTTGCTTGGACACATTAGGTATCCCAAGCACACATTGATCCCTGCACATTTGCTTTAGGGTTGTAATCCCTTCTATTTCTGAATCCACCTTGGTAGTTACCATTGTGGTTGTGGTTGTAATTGTTGTTGTATTGATTGTTGTATCCATTGTAGCTTTGTTGTTGGTTGAATCTGCCTCTACCTTGAGAGTATCCACCTCTTTGATAGCCTCTTCCTCTCTGATTCTTATAATTTCTGTAGTACTCATCTGTGGTATGGTTAGATAATCCACAAATGTTGCATGGTGATGAGTTGTAGGGTCTCCCCCTACCTTGCTTACCTCCTCTGCCCCTGCCTCTTGAAGATCTACCTCTCCCTGCATAATTAGCTTGGGAGGTAGAGCCTTCTTCTTCTTGCTTCTTCCCTTTACCTTTATCCTTAACTTTCTTATCAATATATAGAGCAGAGGGGTTATTACCTTTTGATTGATCTCCAGCCTTTGTAAACTTTGCTTCATTTGTGAATAGTTGGCCCATGAGAGTTGTGAGATCTGGGGTATGCATGTTGTTGGAAGCAGTCAGAGGCACAGACGACGTGGAAGCATGTAAAGACGGAGCAGGGAGCCAGTCGAATCATTTTTTCAAACAACTATGTTTTTATTACCTCTTCAAACATCCAACAGTGATTTTCATCACTCTTGTAACATATGTAATATAGACAAAACCCCAGTTTGTAATCCATAGCTCCATTTTGTGCAAGCCGAGGAGTCCTCAAGCTTGAGGAGCTTAGGTAGAATATGCGTACCAATTTTCGTTATTTTTAGACGTCGTTTACCCTTCCAAATAGCCTCTAGGACCTATTTTTTAACTAGGTCGGTCACTAGATGTGAAACCGGTCCAAACTAGTCTAGAAACTATAAAAAGAGCTAGAGAGCTCATTTTTGAGGTCGGTTCATGTTGGCTAGTGTGAGTTTAGAGCTAGTTTGAGCTTGTAATAGTGTTTTTGAGTAATAAAGCTAAATCCCCACCTTCCATTGTGTCTTGCTTGTCTCTTCATTGTGTGTGTGTATGTGTGTGTGCATCTTGATGCTTCTCACCTTCACTTTCACATCATCTCACATTCACGATCTTCATATCACTCCTACCTCTTCCACGGATTGACATTAAGGAGGTGAAGCTTCTTAACGTGGTTCTCACCATTGTGCTAGAGCAACACCAAATTTGGCGCCGTTGCCGGGGATCGAGTCTAGGACGAATGTGTGATGGTAAGAGTATAGCAAGAAGTGGCGTTGGAAGGTAAAAAATTCAGTTTTTGTTTTCGTTTTTACTTAGTTTTTAGTGTTTTTCACCTTCCCCATACTCCATCTTCATCATCGCATCATCATCTTCATCTCCAAAAAAATCAGAAAATTCACCATATCCACCCATTCACCTCATTTTCCCTCATTTGTGCATTCGAGAGAGCGAGAGAGAACTTTTGTGCTTGTGTGTGCTTGTGTTTTCTTGAGTTATCTTGCAGGTACAGAGCTCCAGTGCATCAGGAAAGCTTGGAAAAGGTAGAATTTTGCTCTCTGTCAAAGATCTGCCGAGTGTGGCGGACCATCGCGATGGTCTGCAACCTTCGGAATTCTTGGTAGGCGACCACGCCACGAGGTAGGCGACCCTTGCGCATCTATGAATCCACAGGCGCATCTCAAAAATTCATACTTTGGTGGACCATCGCGATTGGCTCGGACCATCGCGATTGTGTCGCACCATCGCGATAGGCTCACGCCATCGCGACGGCTCGGCCGGACCATCGCGACGGTTCATTTTTCGGACCATCGCGACGGTTCACTTGAGCCATCGCGATTGCCCACTTGGACCATCGCGATTGTTCAGCTGACCCCGGACCATCGCGATTGGCCCATGCCATCGCCACGACGGTGCCACGTGTCAAGATAGACCATCGCGACGGTTCGTTTTTCGGACCATCGCGACAGCCCAAAATCGGACCATCGCGATTGGCTCACGCCATCGCACTGGTGACCATCGCGACGGTTCACTTCGGACCATCGCGATTGTCCACCTTTGACCATTGACCCACGCCATCGCGATTGTCCACCTGATCGGGCCATCGCGACGGTTCGACCTCACGCCATCGCGATCGCTCACTACTGGACCATCGCGATCGTTCACTTCGGGCCATCGCGACGGTTCACCTTTTCGCACCATCGCGACTGTCCAAATTCCACGCCATCGCGACGGTTCGCTCGGACCATCGTGACGGTCCCAGACCATCGCGATTGTGCACCCCCATCGCAAATTTAGGGTTCCATTTTTTGACCAATTTTGGGGGTATTTTTGAGAAATTTTTGGACCATTAGACTCATAGGAGACCCCTTAGATCATATTTGAAGGAAAATCTGATTGTCAGTTTTTACCCCCCAGGGCCTGAACGCTCATAACTTTTTCATCCGAAGTCCGCTTTCTGAGCTTAATAGCTCGTTAGAAAGCTCGTGACGAGCACTACGTGACCTCAACTGTTTTTTTCATAAAGAATACATCTATTTTTTGGATAAGCTATTTTGAGGTTCACCTAGTTTGGGACTAGGAAGCCAAGGGGCAAGTATTGAAATTTTGGGCAAAAGAGAAGGGACTTAAAAGGTGTATATACTCAAGTACTTGATCATTCAATTGTGAATTGGTCTAATATTGGATTTTTCCAGGTATAGCAAGGGCAATCGAAGGCAACCAAGGCAAGGCAGTGAAGGGCATAAAGCTTGGGAAGCGCGGCTTCTTGGGCATCAGAGCAACCAGAAAAGCTGACTCGAGGTTGGAAGATTACTTAACCCCCTCAGTCAATTCTTAGCTTAGGCTAAACGGAAGTTGTGGATTAACGACGATAGGAACGCCTCAAGTTCAAGATATTTAATCGTTTCAATTCCAAGACTAAAGTAAAAGTGCAACGCGAAAACCTAAAGGAAAGAACCTAAGTCTGACGGAACGAGAACTCAAAATTATAACAGAAAGTCGAATTCCTGACGCATATATTAAAACAAGAATCCAAAGAAAATTAAAAAGAATCAAGAAAGTAATAACAAAGAACCATTGACGATCTAAGTGTGTAATTGAGGGTGCAAGGAAGAAAATTAATGAACCTTAGATCAGGGAGACACATAGGTAAGTCGGACCGACGAAGCCTTAGATCATCAGAGGCAAGTGTAAGAACTACTGCACGATCGTGGGCTCAACAATTGAATAGTAATTACCCCTACGAGAGCTCAGATACTAGCGAATCAGAAATGGCATTTAGCACAGATAGACCAGAAGGAGGGTCTAATGTAGCATATTTAGAAAAACCTGAAGGACCCTATAGAACGCAACTAGAATTTCTTCGAACCAACCGCTTAGGTGCTCGCATCTATGAGGATGGTTTGCGAAGGCAAGTGGTGCAAATGCACAACCCTGATCAACCCATTGGATTGGAAAGACCAGTGGTGAAATTTGAGAGAGACGCGTACATAGACAAAGAAGGAACCATGTACGTTCTAAGTACGCAGCCAAACGATACTAATGAGTTTGGCACAATTCAATTAGAGACGGAAGAGAAATTTCAAGGAAAAGAACCGTTAGAAGAACCTAGAACCCCTAGAGGGAAATCCGTATTAACAAGAGTACTCATCCTAGAGTGGATCCCTCAAGATAACAGGAGCACCGAGTTGTTTGTAAATAAAGAGACAGATGAAGCCTTTTGGAGGTACAGAAAGGAACACCCTGGTGAGATAGGCATCATTACAATTTATGAATTCAAGGACCCAGATACACCTGGAAAGGTTGTATACCTGGATGAGACTTCAGAAAGAGTCTTTGTGGTGCCTGACCGCGCTAAAAACACATACACATGGAGAGGTGAATTGGTATTCCCTCCATCTAGAACAAACATGAATACAAGTCAACAAGGGGCAGGAACATCCTCAGCCCATGGAAATCAAAGAGAAGGAAATAAAGAGAGACCGGAAGTAAGCTTTAATCACCCCATAGGGAGAGATAGAACAACCACAAACACTAATAGAGCGGATAGACAAAGAGATCATGGAATACCAGGCGGTAGAGATGATTTTCCTCTACCTAGGCCGCGTGAACACGCAAGAGTATTGAGACCCACTCAATTAGTGAAATCCATGAAGAATTACTTTGATGGGACAGGAGATCCCTATGACCATGTCGCAGAATTCAAGCAAGTACTAAGAGCAGAACAAGTCGAGGACATGTTCACGCAATACAATGCATTTGGACTAACGTTAAAGAATACCGCTTTAACTTGGTTCCAACCATTGCAACAAAGGCAATTTAGAGACATCCATCACTTTTTAGAGTTATTCATCACTGAATTCTCTAAAAGTGGGATTAGACATGACACATCTTCTTTGATTCATAGCTTTAAAAAAACCCCTCAGGAAACAGTTAGACTGGCAGGACGTAGATTCAGACAATATGTCGAACGATGTCCAATGCAAGAGCTACCCTCACAAGCCAAACAAGTATCACTATTCCTAGATGGCTTGTTGAGCGCTAAACTACGCTCCTATGTGTACCTAAAGGAACCCAAAACGCTAGAGGAGTGTGTAAGAATATGTATAGACATCGAGGACAACCTAGGAGATGAATTAGAACTCTCAAAGGTCTATAAGGACTCAGATTGTTCTTCTCTAGCATCCACAAAATTGTCTAATTCGATAGAGGACCTAGCAGAAAAAGTGGCCCAAAAACTAGGAGTTTCTAGTAAACAGGTACCCAAGCTACCAAGTAATGTACGTTGTTACACTTGTGGTGGAAATCATTTGGCAAACGTGTGTCCCAATGCACCACAACCTCAAGCCAACCCTAGTGGCCAATATTGTACAATTGAGAGAAGATACACGAATCATACGGCTCAGGACTGCCCATACAACAAACAAACCGTGAGACAGAACTACCCGCAAACATACCAGCAGCCAGGTAGGTATCAAGGCCAATACAACGCTCAGCCTTATTACTATAGGCCTCCTCAGAACTACCCATACCAGGCTCAACAGAGACCTCAACCCGTCTTAGCTCAGCAGCCACCCCCACCAGCGAATGTCATCTCAGTCAAATACGCTGCTGCAGAAGAGAACCTAAGTAGGGCCTTAGTGCCTTCTTCACCCTTGATCACAGAAAGTGACCCGAACTCAAACAGTTTTGACTCTACTCATGTAACTAGTCCACCCGCTTATTACACGGAGTCACCAGAACATGTGGAGACGTATCATTATGATAGTCCACCAATGGAACCTAGTTGGGAGCCAGAATATGCTAATGTGATGTACGCAAACCCAAACCCACGGCCCCAATTGAGACGACAGAGACCACAGGGCCCTAGAGGACCATGCTTTAGGTGCCAAGGAGATCACTTCATAAAGGATTGTCCACATCCCCCAATAGCAAGGCAATCACAGTACTATAGCATACAAGGCTTTTGTGCCGATTGTGGTAAAGAGCACGTAATCAAAGATTGTCCTAAGAACCCAGTTAACACTTCGAATGTGACACCGATCAACGTGATAGGTATTGTAAATAACGCAGATGGATCCAACCCTACATACGTGCCTATCCAAGCTATAACAAGAGCCCAGACACTCTTACAGAACCAATAGCTTAATCAAGAGAAAGTAGCCGGAACTAGTGAAGTTGCAGAATCTAGTAGTAAAAAGACGAAATCTTGGAAAGATTCTAGAGAAAGAATCAAGAGAAAGTGGAGTAAAAAGATAACTGAGTTGGAAGGAAGTCTAAAAGAGTCGAGAGCCAAAATCCAAGAATTGACTTCACAAGAATTAAACCAAGAAATTACAGCTCAAAAATTAGGATCAGTTTTGGCGGAACCCATACCAGAAGATCTAGACATGATGTTTCGTGCATATCAGGCTAGAATAAAAGAGGGACCTCAAGTAACTGAAATGAGTAAAAACTACCCTCGAGCTGATCTAGAAATTGAGAGAACTAAACTTTGCATGAAGATGGTAGAGTTAGCACAAGCTTTGTTTGAAGCCTCTAGATATCTTAATTGGAATAACATGGCAAAACCGGAATTACACTTTCAAGGACTAATGGAGAGGCTAGAATATTTGATAGAGAGCAAAGAGAAAAAGGATCAGCCTAGGAACCCTATTGTCCCAGAGACACAGGAAAGGAATGCACCATCCCTGTCTCAAGTACCCAATACAGAAAGTCAAGATAACCTATCTTCCATACAAAGGTACTCACATGAATTTTTGAGAGAAATACAAGAAGAGAAGTGGAGAAAGGAACAAGGAACTCATCCTCCTATTCAAGAAATAGACGACTTGCAGGAACAATTTTCTCAAGACATCCCCTCTATTTACGATGATGTAGAGGTGGGACAACTGAGTGAACATACAAGATTTAAATCTAATTCTTTACAAGAATTACCTCAGTTCAGAGGACCTTGGGAAGCAAAGTTTATTAGTATGAGAGCACCCACGATAATAGTGAGGAATGAAGAATCAGTGATCCCTAGGAACACGGAAGTGATCAAGAACACTAAAGTACAGTGTAATCTCACTCTGGACGAATTGTTAAAGGTAAAACCAGAATTGTGGAAGCACGTAGCAAATCAATTCCCTGAGCTTGCTACCACACCCTCTCAGATAGGATCACATAAGAAGGTACCAGAGATACCTGTGGAAAAGATTGGAGATGTAAGTGAAGGAGAGGAAGGTAACACATATCTTCCAATAACCCATCAGGGCTACACCACGAAAGCCATCTTAGATTCAGGAGCCGGAGTAGCCATCGCTACCACCGCTTTGTGGAAACGTTGGGGTAAGCCAGCACTCAGACCCACCAGGATGAAACTACAAATGGCTGATGGACACATAGAAAAACCATTAGGCTTACTAGAAGGCATATCTCTCACCACTTGTGGTGTAGAATTTGAGCATACCTTTGCCATTTGTGACTTTGCGAAAAATCGTGCTTATGAGATGATATTGGGACGACCATTCATGCGTCAGTTGCAAATTGTACAAGATTGGGGAACTAATTCTTTGTACTTGCAACATTTAGGAGTGACTACTAAAGTCAATCTTAAAGACTATTCACACAGAGATGTACCCCCAATACAATGGAATACCATCCAGAAGACACCAGTAGAGACGGAATCTGTGCACTCATTAGAATCAGATCCTTCTTGGTTGCATGAGGATACCCATTTATGGATGTGTAAAGTAGCCAAACAAGAGGAAGAACGATTAGAAGCAAGGACCTTAGGTGCAGAACAACATCCACGAACCCTTCAAGATCCAACATACGCACCTGTAGTATTCCCAGACGAAGAGTTTGAACCCCATGGTTGGGCAGAAATCCTAGCAACCATGGATGTAGCCATCAATGAAGAACAATGGACACCCCACTGTGACGAGGATGGCTATGACATTTCAGTTTTCACGATAGAGCCAATCCTGTGCGATGCAATTTTAGAAGAATGTGAACCTAACACTGATGCATTTGAGGATGCAAGCGATTTTGATTTAGAATCAATTATCATGGACCCACCCTTTGCATCAGAGGAAGAATATTTTTTCGAAGTAGAGACTCACACTCAGAGACACGAGGAAATTACGAATGAGGTGAGGTTAGCCACTCAAGTGACTACTAAGAGTGAAGGTAAGAAAAGAAAGAAGAAAGCAACCATGTCAGAAAAAGAAGAATCTTTATTTGAAGTACCCGAGAACTTCAAGAAATATGAAATCGAAGATAGAAGAATCATGGTACGAATGCCTAATAGAAAGGTGAATGACGGACAAGTATACGATAACCGAGAGAAAACCAAGAAAGTAATAGTTGCCATAGAAGGAGAAGAAGAAAAATGCACATACATAGGGCATGATTTGACGACTGAAGAAGAAGAAGAGTTAGTTGCCCTATTGCGCGAATATAGAGATGTTTTCGCTTGGAGTTACAAAGATTTGAAAGGAGTGGATCCAGATATATGCTCTCATAGAATCCCTATGACTCCAGACGCAAAACCGACAAAACAGAAACCGTACACGTATAATGATAACTACGCTGCGAAGACTAAAGAGGAGATAGATCGCTTGATAGAAGCAGGATTCATTTACGAAATTGAGCATACCGAATGGGTATCCCCCATTGTGGTTGTGCCCAAGAAGAATGGAAAATTGCGTGTGTGTATTAACCTTAAAAAAGTTAATGCCGCAACGATTAGAGACAGTTTTCCTCTTCCTATCACGGAACACTTATTGGAAAGAGTTGCGGGCAAGGAAGTTTACAGCTTTCTTGATGGATTCTCAGGCTATAATCAAGTAGCCATTGCTCCAGAAGATCAACACAAGACGGCATTTGCCACTGAATGGGGCATATTTGCATTTCGTGTGATGCCATTTGGCTTAACAAATGCACCCGCCACGTTCCAGCGACTCATGTGTCATGTTTTTAAGGAATTCTTACGCAAGAGCTTGGAAGTTTATGTCGATGACTTATGTGCACATTCAAATGTAAGGCAGACACATATCCCAGAGTTAAGACAAATATTTGACAAATGTCGAGAATATCAGGTTTGTTTGAACCCAGAAAAATGCGTTTTCATGGTCAGACAAGGCAAAATTCTAGGACACATTGTGTCAAAAAATGGAATCTCCACGGATGAGGAAAAGGTGAAGGTAATTGCGGATCTACCCAGACCAACTAATGTGAAAGAGGTACAGGCATTTATGGGCCATTGCGGTTATTATAGGAGATTCATACACATGTATGCAATCATAGCCAAGCCTTTGTACTCTCTTTTAACCAATTTTGAATGGACAGATGAATGTGAAAATTCATTCAATGAACTTAAACGACGCTTGTGCTGAGCACCTATATTGACTACCCCAGATTGGAGTAAGCCATTCCATGTACATGTGGATGCATCCAATTACGCCATTGGATGTGTGTTAGCACAACCCACGAATGAAGGTAACATAGATCTCCCCATAGCTTACGCGAGCAGACAATTGAACGCAGCAGAAAGAAATTACACCACTACGGAACGAGAGGGATTAGGGATGATATACACGGTAAAGAAGTTTAGGCACTACTTGCTGGCCAACAAATTCAAGTTCTTTACAGATCATCAAGCCCTATTGTACCTAGTCAACAAACCCTGTAACACAGGACGACTAATACGTTGGTTTCTATTACTCATGGAGTATGATTTTGAAGTAGTAGTCAGGAAAGGAAGGACACATCTTAGAGCTGACCACCTTTCGAGATTAACCTCAGGAGAAGCTCCTCAAGGAGTAGCGGATGAATTACCAGATGCATACTTGTTTAACCTTGAGATAGCACCAGAATGGGCTAAGCCTATAGTCCCTATTCTGACATACGGACCCAAGAATCCTAGGATAAAGATCAAAGAAGGAGAGATTACCAAGTCTCAGAGATATCAAATCATGGCAGGAAGCATATATAAACAGGATAATCAAAAGATTCTTGCTTGTTGTGTAGACGAATCAGAACATGCGAATTGGTTGCAAATAGCACACGTAGGTGCATTAAAGCAACATCACTCAAAACATCGAACACTACAGACTCTGCAAAGACTAGGAGTATATTGGCCTTCAATGGAAGCAGATGTCTACAAGTTGTGTAAAGAATGCCAGGTGTGTTGTGAAAGACCACCAGTAGAGCATGCTACATTATATCACGTGTCTCTCACACCAGACTGGAGTGAACCTTTAGTGGCATATTTGAGGACGAACACATTCCCTCAAGGTATGACCTTAGCTCGACAACGCAGTCTAGAGCAGGAAGCTCAAGAATATTCACTTATTGGCGATAATCTATACAAAAGAGGACGAGATGGATATCTAAGACAATGTGTTCATGAGAGCGATTATTTGAGCATACTAGAGACTGCACACCAAGGTGTTGCAGGAGGTCATTTTGGACCCGATAGGATAGTCAAAGCCATTCTCTTTGCAGGATTATGGTGGCCCACTCTTCACATGGATGCACATACCTATGTAAAGAGATGTGATGTGTGCCAAAGAACTCAGTTTCCTACTCGTAGAGATGAAATGCCATTGAAACCCATGATGGGCGGATGTGCATTTTCAAAGTGGGGTATAGATTTTGTAGGACCCATCAACCCCCCTGCAAAAGGTACACATGCGGAATACATTATTGTTGCTACAGATTATCTAACCAAATGGGTAGAGGCAAAAGCCACAAAAAAGAATGATGCTCACACGACTGCAAAATTCTTATTTGAAAATGTCTTTACAAGATATGGATTGCCTATAGAGTTAGTGAGCGATCGAGGCACTCACTTTCTAAACCAAGTCATTGAATATTTGTTACAGGATTTTATGGTGATTCACAAGAAATCTGCACCATATCATCCTCAGGCCAATGGTCAGGCTGAAAGCACTAACAAGATACTTTGTACCGTACTGACGAAACTCGTGAACAACAAACGTTCAGATTGGGACAAACAATTACACCACGCTGTTTGGGCATATCGAGTGGCCTACAAGACCGTACTCAATGCAACTCCCTTTCAGATGGTTTTTGGTCAGAATGCAGTGCTTCCTTTGGACTTCTTGATACTGACCCTTAAGGTTGCACAAGAACATCAGTGGGCCGGCCATGAATTATCAGCGAGAATAATGGACTTGGAACGATTAGGAGAAACCAAGCTGAAAGAAGCAGAAGGAATATACGCAGCGAAGAAGCGACAGAAAGCATATTTTGATGCACATGTGAAAGATAAAGGACTAAAAGAAGGAGATTTAGTTCTCATGTATACGCAGAAACAGCACGCACGGAAGTTAGATAAGCGAGGTTATGGACCTATGATCATTAACAGACTTTTGACAAGTGGAGCAGTACAGTTAGCCACCTTAGAAGGAGATATAATGCCTAATTACATTAGTGGCTGTAGAGTCAGGCTATATCAGGAACCTCTTACTGAGGATATGCTTAGACGACTCACGTTGGCAAAGAAGCGTAAGGAGGAAGAAAATAGAATACGAGCGGAAGCTCAGGCAGAAGCCATAGAACGCATTAAGCGCATGAAGCTAAGAAGACAAGGACTAGGGAGAGAACATTATAACCATCTGGAAACATCACCCAGATATCCCATGGCCATGTGTCAAGTAAAGTCAACCACTCATCCTAGCATAGTGGACAGGAGACCATTCATTACAGTTAGGCTAGAGCACGGCAACCCTTGCCAAGAACTCAGGGCTTTAATTGACTCAGGTGCTGCGACTAGTGCGATTAGATGGTCCCACTATAAGGATTCAGGAATAGAAATGCGGCCAATTGAGGCATACCTCATAGGGCTAGGAGGCATGGAAACCCCTTGCATGGGTGAGGTGGACCTTCCTATCCTCATTAAGAATATGACCATGACGGCGAAGCTACTAGTGTGCCATGATGACGACCTGATAGAACCCCTAATCCTTGGCCAAGATTGGCTATACGATCACTCAGTGGACCTAAATCTTAGACAAGGCTCCTTACAGATTGGAACCTTAGAGCAGAAGCGAGTGATACCGCTTGACTTCCCTAATGGCATTCCGATTGAGGTTTGTAACCCTAGACCCCATGAAACGCATGCGACGGAAGACCGGAAGATCTTGGGTCAGACCAGTCACGTTACGTCTACACCAACCCACTCGGGCTTGGCTATGGACAGTTGTCAATCAGAAGGACGACAGGAGATCTTCCCTGGGACTTCCTGCAAACTAGAAGGGGTAGCTACCCAACCGCTAGGGCAGATGGACACAATCAGCGGTGAGGTGGGTTGCATCAGCGGCCAAATGAGCACGACACCCTGCGGTGCTCATCCTTCCAAACTTGTTGCGGACTGGCCTAGATTAAAGTTAAAGAACGAATCACTTCCTAATGGGCAGGTCAAGCAAGTGTTGGAACTCCCTTCTTTTCCAAAGCAGAGCATCCATCCGACCTCTCAACCTCAACCACAACAGAGTCAACCACGACGAAGGAACCCAGACCGACGGCAGTATCAGAAGACACCACAAGGAAAGCAGTCTAGGCCACCCAAAGGAAGCGGCACCAGACAAATATGGGTGCCAAAAGGACAAAAAGCGCCGAAGAACTCCAACCAAGCAGAGATAGACAAGAAAAAGGCAGGGCAGAAACAGAATCAGTATCCACCATCCCCTCGACCTTCTTCTACAGGTCCGAGCATTCGAAAAATTTGGATCGCCAAGAAATATCTTACCCATAGACCCACACCCACGCAGATTTGGGTACCCAAACCATGTATCATAGCTCAACACTTAAGCCATGTAATAGATACCCCGCACAAATCTTTCCATCCCTCAATACCACCACACCCGATACTACCTTTTGCCCCTCAGCAGAAACCCACCACCCACTCAAAAACTCTTAGGAAATGGATACCGAAGAATCTCCAACCGTCTTCCCCTAACCCTTTGTCTAACTACCCCCCGACTAACATACAACCTTGTAATAAATCACTAACCTTTAAACCTTGTATAAATTCACCCACCATCATCACACATCACTCATAATCTCATCTCATCAAGAAATGTATGCATAATCTGAAACGTGTAGGTGTCTAGAGACCTGCACTAGTGCTGCAAGAAGCATTGCATCCATCACATCACAGCACTTGGCTACACGGGTTACGCATCAGTTATGGAAAGGGATTGCGGTCTCACTTTAATGGGATCATAATTAATTTCCATGCTAATGTGTTAATCTTTTGTAGCAGATCTTTCTCGTTAGCGCATCAGTCCTCATGCAAACCGACGAAGGACCATCAGAAGCAGGCCCCAGCGTAGCTGCAGTGCCCCTCAATGTTTTACGAGCAGAATCCCACCCGACTGCTCCACCGCCAGAATTCCAAGGATTTCCAGGGCCCATGCCGATCGATAACCCACCTATGGGCTACACAGAAAAGATACACCGTAACTCTCACTGGTTTTAGGGACTTGCAGGACCCTTAGCGGATGCGGATTTTATATTTGAATCTAATTTGACGTTTGATGACCTCACCTGGGGAAAATACCAATTCTTCTCCAGAGAGTTCGAAGGCCTACAGAACACCCAGGACTTAACTCACGTTTGGGCCAGAGCCGGCTTCACGGAGTATTTCAGTGATCCTCTGCCCAAACCTGACTTTTATAGGTGTTATTATTTAATCACTACTTTGCTGGCCTCAGAGAATAAGGATATCCCAGGAACTTTTATTTTGCCTTCTTTAGTGGATGATCCACCTTACAAAAGGTTTTATCTTTCGAAGGATTTAATCAGGGCTGCCATCAAGATTCATGGGACCCACACGCCCACAGATCGAGAAAGATTAGTTCCAGACCCTATGAAACGTGGGGATGTCACTAAGTGGGAGGAGATCTCAGCAATTACACCTGAGCTGTCAAACCCACTAAGGATATGCATGCAACATTTTGCGTTCCCCGCTCAGGACAGATTCACCATGCCACATAAAAGAATATGGTTTGGATTGTACTTAGCCTGTACTGGACCTCAGACTGTCGATCTGGCGAGCTGGATCATTGATCAAATGTATTTGGCACAACACAGATGGGAACGAAAGAAAGTGCTTAATGGATGTTGTGCGCTGACAAGAATTGTTTACATGTGCTTGGCTTATGACTTGCCAATTGAACGTGCATTAACAGGAGAAGAGCTGAAGGCATTCAAAGGAACGACGAGAAAAGCTAGGAAGCCCAGCAGAGCACGGGCAGGTAAGCGCATGAGAGGCACTATTCCTTGCCTTCAAGTGCCAGAGTCACCATCACCACAACCCTCTCCAGAGCGATCACCGACAGAAGCCGCTCCCACAGTACAACCCATTCGAATAAGGTTATCTAGACCAGTGGTAACGGAAGGCACTACTAGTACCGTTGCACCTCAGGCAGCTACAACCACAGAACCCACCATCACGACAGCAGAAGCTCCCACCACTATTGGTGCGGAAGCCTTTTCTTTCCCATTACCACACATGGAGGCAGAACCAATAAACACAACATTCGATTTTGAAATGCCTGATGCATTCTCCAATGAGTTCCAGTTTTCAGAGGCACAAATGTTCTCTCAAGAATATGAACGCCCCAGTTACCCTACCACACCGCGGGATCTGCCACAGGGACAAGTGGTGTCGAGCTCTGATGACGAAAGAACAGCCACCGATGACGATGAAGGTGACGATGAAGCCAGCCAGGGCACGCATGATTCCCAAGAACAAGGACAGACAGATGGCCAAGGCCAACAAACCGATGCACAAGGTGACACCAGCACGCATGAAGAAGAGACTTTCGAAGCAGCAGCTTACACGCTGGCAATCAAGAAATTATATCGTACGATGGAGAAAGTCTGGGCACGGAAGAAATTGACTGAAGAAGAGAGCCAGACCATAATCGAACAAGAAATCATCTCCGGAGGATTTGAAGAAGTTTACATCAGAGGGTTCAGAGAACTGGTCAAATCCATTGGCCCGGTCGAAGCACTGAGATATTTACAAAGGAAGCCACTCCCCCAATATGACCCTCGCAGAGTTCGCTTGCTATCAAAACCAGGTGAATATATTCGAGTTCCGGTAGGTGCTCAATCATCCCACCAGGCGCAAGAGGCACGCCTACGTCCGGAAAGATCCATCACCGAAGAAGCTATCCTAGTCGACTCCCCACCACGTACTACCGTTGTACATACTACCACTATCCTTGAAATAACATCCACACCATCTACTCCTCTCTCACCTCATGTTTCACCAACCCATCCTGTATCCCTCGCACACCCACCTGCTCCTCCCACATCCACACCAGTCCACGGCAACATAGCCACAACCTTTGCCCTGCCCATTCATGCCACCATGCTCGCACCCACCCCACCTCGTCTACGTGTTAACCCCTTCATCCCTTCATCCTTCCCATCTTTTCCCCCACCTTTAAGACACCCTTTCACCTTTCTAACCCCACTAACCTTCTCACCAGTTTCACCTCCCCAACCCACTATAACCCCTATTTTCCCTCCTCACCAAGCTGCTCCAGCCATTCCCCCTGTAAATTACTCTACATTTGTGAATCCCGTCTTCACACCTATACAACCACCCACATACACACCGCTTTTCACAGTCACCGCACTTGACACGTCCAATGACATGGACATCTCACCACCCACCGCACCAGCACCCACTCCACTCACAGCACCATCATATTTAGGAACGTCACAATTTTCCACGATCACCACTGCATCCACCTTCCCAACCCCATTCCCCATTCCCGCTGCATCTACTTCCACTGCATCCTCACTTAGCACTCCATTACTATTATCGCCAACCATAGACACTGCACTTCAACAAATGTTCACATGCATGTCACAAGTACGAGATGAGTTTGCATCTCTTGGCAACAACTATCAACAGCTGCAGAGGACGACAAATGAATTACAGTCGCAGCTTAATTCATTATCAATCGAGAATGCCTCTTTAAATACGCGATACCAAGAACTAAGAGAGGCATATCATAAGCTAGAGCTAGAAAGTGAAGAGAAAACAAAAGAAGCCACTGCTGATCTGGACAACCTGCTTCGAGCCCAAACAATTAGGAACACGACGCTGACTAGGAATATGGGCTTACTCAGGAGGCACCTAGCCGCAGCAAAAGAGGAGAACCAGAGACTCCAAGAGCAGAATAGAGAGAATTTGGAAGCGGCATTGGACCATCCAGAACAACCCTTAAGTCCTAGCAGATTCAAGGCAATCCCATCCGAATCGATGCAGATGTTGCTAGAGGATCACGTGAGATTGCTAGAGGACTATGATCGAATGAACGAAGAGCATCAGAAGTTAAAAGAAGATCACAAGTTACTACAGCTCAGAGAACCGGCACCACAACAAGTACAAGTAGCAGCAGAAGTACCACAACCTGTGGACCCCTCTCCTGACCTCATAGAGGAACTCAACGCATTACGGGCCCAGGTAACCACTCTCCAATCACGCATAGATGTATACGAAGCACCACCACGGCCTGACTCCCCACCGGAGATCCCAGCTAACGACGAGAACATAACCATTCCGGTAGAGGAAACGTTTGAAGAAGCATACGAGCCAATACCCATCCCAGGCGGACAAGTCACGGCCGAAGGCCAGATGACCTATGAACTTCCTACCCCCGCGTGGATGAAAACGATTGAGGAACTTGGAACGACACATTCAGCCAGAGTAGAGGCACAGTTACATGCCATGGCCATGATTGAAGAGAGAATCTTACAATCCCCCTTCTTTGCTCATTTGGCCCCCCGACGCTATATATCTGGGCATGAGCTGCAGTATAAACCGTACTTCATGTTAATGGCTGAATATCAGCTAGCTATAGAGAAAGAAACCGGCACGAAACCCACGCATGCTACACAATTCGAGCCGACGGACTTGCCACCAAATGCGCAAAGAGGAGAGATCCATCAACCTGATTGGCGCAAAGATCTACTCCAGAAGTACCCAGAGATGATGAGCACATGGGTCAAAGCGCCTTTACATTTAAAGTATAATCCTTGCTGGGGACCAGTACCACGACGCCGCTCCTGGACTGCATTCACTATCAAAGTACAAAACAATAGGCAGTGTCAGGATTGGCTGAATTACCCCTACTTCAAGCCGCCCACCGAGTTACCCACTGTTGGCTATATGATGGCGACAATCCGTCACTGGCTCCCTCGCCTGAAGCATATGGATGACATCGCAGCGCACATGACTGTCAAAATTTTTTACATGATGCAAATGATATTTAAAGTCTTCCGACGCGTCAAGGCACCGCATGTAAACACCCCGGGATTTGAGCATGGTAACTTTGACCTAGTATATGACATGAGCACAACGCCATTGCTTCGGGTGTGTTATGCCTGGCACTGTAGAATAAAATACCTACCGGCGTGCTACAAGCAAACATTTGAAGAGATGTTCACCACCGGATTTTGGGAATACCATTCCGAGGTATTCATAAGCAGGCCCACACATTTATTGCAACTTTTTGCCTGTGAGCGAATGGTTTATTCCGCGCATTATCAACTCCCGCCACCCGACGAACCTCAACCAATCGACTGGGAGAAACTCGAGGCTGATCTGGCCCGAGGCATTCGAGTATCTGAGCACACCCTCACTCACGACCTCCTACAAAACTACATCCGGCAGACCGCACAACAAGGTTCTGTCGAGGACGACAGAAGCGAGAGGGAGGGGGGTGTTGGAAGCAGTCACAGGCACAGACGACGTGGAAGCATGTAAAGACGGAGCAGGGAGCCAGTCGGATCATTTCTTCAAACAACTATGTTTTTATTACCTCTTCAAACATCCAACAATGATTTTCATCACTCTTGTAACATATGTAATATGGACAAAACCCCATTTTGTAATCCATAGCTCCATTTTGTGCAAGCCGAGGAGTCCTCGAGCTTGAGGAGCTTAGGTAGAATACGCGTGCCAATTTTCGTTATTTTTAGACGTCGTTTACCCTTCCAAATAGCCTCTAGGACCTATTTTTTAACTAGGCCGGTCACTAGATGTGAAACCGGTCAAAACTAGTCTAGAAACTATAAAAAGAGCTAGAGAGCTCATTTTTGAGGTCGGTTCATGTTGGCTAGTGTGAGCTTAGAGCTAGTTTGAGCTTGTAATAGTGTTTTTGAGTAATAAAGCTAAATCCCCACCTTCCATTGTGTCTTGCTTGTCTCTTCATTGTGTGTGTGTATGTGTGTGTGCATCTTGATGCTTCTCACCTTCACTTTCACATCATCTCACATTCACGATCTTCATATCACTCCTACCTCTTCCACGGATTGACATTAAGGAGGTGAAGCTTCTTAACGTGGTTCTCACCATTGTGCTAGAGCAACACATGTCCATGTAGAGATCCATTGCAGTGGTGAAGCTCTCCCACTTATCATCTGCCTTTAGTCCATTGGTTACTTGCCTTACTATTTGTTCCTCTTCAATCTCCTCTCCAATGCTTGCTAATTGGTCTGCCACATCCTTGATCTTGGTCACATAGTCTGAGACTGATTGCTTGGGCTGCTTCCTAAGGGTTGTGAATTCAATCCACAGTTGATTCTTCCTGGCCCTTGTGTTAGAAGAGAAATATGTTGACAGAGTTTCCCAAGTCTCTTGGGAAGTCTTACAGTTCCTTATATGAGGTAAAAGGAAATCAGATATAGAGTTAAGAAGGTAAGACCTTGCCAAAGCATCTTTTGCACACCATTGGTTGAGCCTCTCTTGTTCATCCTTGGTGGGTAGTCCTCTAGCTTTGAATGAGGGCAATTCCTCATCTCCTCATATGTATCCAAATAAGCTTCTTCCTTGTAGATAGGTCTTCATCCTTAGAGACCAAGCTTGGTAATTGTTCCTGTCCAATTTGTCAATGAATGACGGAAAACCATCTCCCATGTTTACCTTTTTTGCTCTGATACCACTGTTGGGAGAAATGGTTGGATGCACTCAGAAGATTGAGTAGATGCTGCTAATCCTGCTTTGCATCAGCCCTCTTTGACTCCAGATATACTTAGTAGACTCCTTGAGGTTCCAAATGATACCAAAACATGCTATATGTACTTTGGAAAAAGTTTGAGTAATGACTTGATTAAAACAGATAAGTTTGCAAATCACAAAGCTCACAAACTTTCTATTTTTGTCATGATACCTGCTCAGACTTTCACTCAGTATGACCAGTACAGTTACAATTGGCAAAATTCCTTCTAGAGATATTCTATTAGCTTAGTAAGCTACCGTTTGCAAGTGGAATGAGATAAAATGATAGACTATACTCAGAGAAATCACTTTAGCAAAGTTAGGGACACTCCCGACTTTTTAGGAGCTCTGCAGAAAAATACCAGAGAGCAGTTCGATAGCGATTTCTCGAAAATGGCTGAACCAATCTCCTTCAAACTTTGTAGTCTTGTAGAATACTTTGTGCTGGTTCCAACAAGCCTTGAATCTTTTGATTTGGTTCAGTAGATCCTGAGATATGCCTTGTTGAAGTTGAGAGACTTGGAGATGATGACTCAGAGAAAACCAGAGATAGTGAATGTAAATCTTTCTATTAGTTCACATGAATGTACAATCTCATTGGCTTGATAGATGTAGCCTAATGAGTTGGAGATGTGTAGGCTATGGTGTAGCACTCACACACTCAATTATCACAGATGTTAGCCTTGGGAATGATGCTTGACCACCCGCGACTTTTGACGTACACTTTTTATAGGAGTTGAGTTGAATTTGAGTTTGAATTCAAATTCAAATCTCCTATGATCACTCCACTAAATGTAGGGAGATATTCTCTCCATTAATCAACTACCTTTTTCCACGAATCTATCAAGTAGGTGTGATTACATGAGATGCCAAGTCATATAGACTTTTACAATGGGTAAAGAAGTAAGAACTTATAAGCATAAGTTCACATGGTCCTTTCTTCAAGTAAATTAAACTTCCAAGGTTTCAACACCAAATTTCCAAGGTTCCAAGCCAAGTGTGAAGGCTTGAATCTCACCAACAGCTCCCCCTCAAGCCAAGCACTTTGGCTTAAGTCTTCATCTTTAGTCTTCAATCACATCCTGCAATCCAATCATGGATTTAAATCTACATAACTTGTTTCCATCCAATGCTTTAGTGAGTAAATCTGCACATTGCATATTAGTAGACACATAAGTCAATTGAATGTCTTTGCTTAGCAATTTTTCTCTCACATAGTGGTAATGAACCTCTATGTGTTTTGTCCTAGCATGATATATTGGATTAGCTGCAAGGTGAAGAGAGCTTGTGTTATCTCCAAAGATGATTGGAGGTCTAGTGTATAGACCTAACTCTGTATATAAAAGCTTCAACCAGATAGCTTCTTGAGTGGCATTGGCTAGCCCTCTATACTCTGCTTCAGTGGATGACAAAGCTACTGTAGGTTGTTTCTTGGCTGACCAGGAAATAGGTTTATCACCTGCAAAACATATGTATCCTGATGTGCTCCTCCTATCATCCTTGCATCCTGCCCAATCTGCATCTGAATATACTTTAATGTCAATATCTGATGTATAAGGAAAGTACAAACCATGGTTCTGAGTTCCCTTTAGATACTTCAAGATCTTCTTTGCTGCCTCTAGGTGAGGTACCCTTGGTTTGTGCATGAATTGGCTTAGCACACTAACTCCATACGCTATGTCAACTCTGGTTAAGGTAGCATAATTCAAACTACCTACCATACTTTGATATCCTGTAATGTCTTGGACTTCATCACCTTCATGAGCACTAAGCTTTAGGTTGACCTCCATTGGAGTACTTGAGACTTTAGCATCCTGCAAGTTAAACTTCTTCACAATGTCCTGTATATACTTCTTTTGAGTGATATATATACCTGAATTAGTGTAGACTAACTCAAGACCTAAGAAGTATTTCAATAATCCAAGATCATTGATCTTGAACTCCTTCATCATCTGTCCTTTGATGCTTCTAATACCATTAACATCATTGCCTATAATGATGATGTCATCAACATAAACACACAAGTAGATTACCTCTGTACTACTCCTCTTTATGAATAGAGAAGTGTCTGCTTTACTCATCACAAATCCTTGGTCTTGGAGATATGTTGTCAACCTGTAATTCCATGCTCTAGGTGCCTGCTTCAATCCATATAGAGCCTTCTTCAAGTTACAAACATAATTTACCTTCTTGGGATCTTCATAGCCAGGTGGTTGTGACATGTAGACTTCTTCAGATATCCATCCATTCAAGAAGTCATTCTTGACATCTACTTGGTACATGTTCCAATTCTTGGATGCAGCTACACTCACTAGTACTCTGATTGTTGGCATCTTAGCCACAGGAGAAAATGTCTCCTCATAATCAATGCCTTGGGTTTGTGCAAAACCCTTGGCTACCAAGCTAGCTTTGTACCTGTTGATTGTTCCATCTGAGTTTCTTTTTAGTTTGTAGATCCATCTGGATCCTATCACCTTCATAGAGTCTTTCTTGGGTACCAAGTCCCATGTGTCACTCTCCTTGAGAGCCTCCATTTCTTCATCCATAGCTCCTTTCCATTCTGGTTTGGTGATTGCCTCTTCATATGTACCTGGTTCTTCATTCAACAAATCCTTTGCAAGATATACAGAATGCTTGGTTACAAGAGAAGTGTCATACCCATATCTGATAGGCTTCTTACTTTCTCTCTGAGATCTCCTCATTGCTTGAGTTGAGGATTCTGGTATATCCTCTAGCTTCTTCATTTTCATCTTTCCTTTGGACTTCCATGCCTTGAATTCCTCAAGGTTAATTGTGTCATCATCATCTGAGCTTGAGTCTTCTTTCTGGATTGGTTCCTCCTTGGTAAGCTTTGGGAAATCTTCTTCCATGTCATAGGGTAGACTAACCTTCCTGCATTCATTCTCATACCATGAGTCATTCTCATCAAAGATGACATCTCTGCTTACCTTGAAACCTTTGTTTGTTGGGTTGTAGAATCTGTACCCTTTTTGGTTCAAATCATAACCAATGAAGATACATTTTTCAGCTTTAGGGTCTAGCTTTCCCCTTATCTGTGAGGGAATATGCACATATGCTACACAACCAAAAATTTTGCAATGATCCAATGATGGTTTCTTACCATGCCAAGCTTCATAAGGTGTCATGCCATCAAGAGACTTTGATGGCAACCTGTTGATGAGGTAGGTGGCAGTAGATACACTCTCTGCCCAAAGATAATTTGGCAACTTCTTTTCATTAAGCATAGACCTAGCTGTTTCTACAATGAGTCTATTCCTTTTTTCAGCTACCCCATTTTGTTCAGGTGAGTACCTTGTAGTTATCTCCCTTTTGATTCCTCTTTCCTGCAAGAAATATTCAAACTCATTTGAGAAGTATTCTCCTCCTCCATCTGACCTTAGCCTCTTCAAGTTTCTTCCTGTTTGGTTTTCAACAAGTGCAAGATACCTCTTGAAACAATTAAACACTTCATCTTTATGCTTCATAAAGTATAAGACAGTCCATCTGCTATAATCATCAATGAAGGACACATAGTACCTTGATCCTGAAATGGAAGGGTCCTTGCTAGGTCCCCAAACATCTGTGTCTACCAAGTCTAGGTAGTCTTTATGCATGAAACCTTTCCTTGAATAGGGCAACCTGTGAGACTTACCAAACTGACAAGCACCACACTTGTAAATCATGTGTTGCTTGGACACATTAGGTATCCCAAGCACACATTGATCCCTGCACATTTGCTTTAGGGTTCTTTCACCTATGTGACCTAACCTCTTGTGCCATATTTCTAACTCTGAAAGTGTTTGATCCTTGTAATTATATAAAGCAATGTTCTTGGTGTCTTCTAGCTCAAAAGTAAACAATCTACCTGATTTTTCTCCCTTGGCTATCCTTCTGAATCCATGTCTTGGGTCCTCCACATATGCTCCATGTTGAGTGAACCTGACCTGCAAACCTTTCTCCACAATCTGACCAACACTCATTAGGTTCTTGGTAATGGTTGGTACATAAAGTACCCTGCTCAATAGGTTCTGGTTACCATCACATGTCTTTACATTTCCAATCTTTACAACAGAATGTTTAGTATCATCACCTGTCTGTACCTGATGTTTGCCCTTGGGTTCTTCCAAATCAGAGAGTAGTGCCACATTACCAGCTACATGGTTAGAACACCCTGAATCAATATAAAATAAATGATCATCATTTGTACCTGTCTTGGAGGTCATATTCATGATCAATAGGGAGTCATCTTGCTCCTCTGTGTAGTTGTTGTAATCCCTTCTATTTTTGAATCCACCTTGGTAGTTACCATTGTGGTTGTGGTTGTAATTGTTGTTGTATTGATTGTTGTATCCATTGTAGCTTTGTTGTTGGTTGAATCTGCCTCTACCTTGAGAGTATCCACCTCTTTGATAGCCTCTTCCTCTCTGATTCTTATAATTTCTGTAGCACTCATCTGTGGTATGGTTAGGTAATCCACAAATGTTGCATGGTGATGAGTTGTAGGGTCTCCCCCTACCTTGCTTACCTCCTCTGCCCCTGCCTCTTGAAGATCTACCTCTCCCTGCATAATTAGCTTGGGAGGTAGAGCCTTCTTCTTCTTGCTTCTTCCCTTTACCTTTATCCTTAACTTTCTTATCAGTATATAGAGCAGAGGGGTTATTACCTTTTGATTCATCTCCAGCCTTTGTAAACTTTGCTTCATGTGTGAATAGTTGGCCCATGAGAGTTGTGAGATCTGGGGTATGCATGTCCATGTAGAGATCCATTGCAGTGGTGAAGCTCTCCCACTTATCATCTGCCTTTAGTCCATTGGTTACTTGCCTTACTATTTGTTCCTCTTCAATCTCCTCTCCAATGCTTGCTAATTGGTCTGCCACATCCTTGATCTTGGTCACATACTCTGAGACTGATTGCTTGGGCTGCTTCCTAAGGGTTGTGAATTCAATCCACAGTTGATTCTTCCTGGCCCTTGTGTTAGAAGAGAAATATGTTGACAGAGTTTCCCAAGTCTCTTGGGAAGTCTTACAATTCCTTATATGAGGTAAAAGGAAATCAGATATAGAGTTAAGAAGGTAAGACCTTGCCAAAGCATCTTCTGCACACCATTGGTTGAGCCTCTCTTGTTCATCCTTGGTGGGTAGTCCTCTAGCTTTGAATGAGGGCAATTCCTCATCTCCTCATATGTATCCAAATAAGCTTCTTCCTTGTAGATAGGTCTTCATCCTTAGAGACCAAGCTTGGTAATTGTTCCTGTCCAATTTGTCAATGAATGACGGAAAACCATCTCCCATGTTTACCTTTTTTGCTCTGATACCACTGTTGGGAGAAATGGTTGGATGCACTCAGAAGATTGAGTAGATGCTGCTAATCGTGCTTTGCACCAGCCCTCTTTGACTCCAGATATACTTAGTAGACTCCTTGAGGTTCCAAATGATACCAAAATATGCTATATGTACTTTGCAAAAAGTTTGAGTAATGACTTGATTAAAACAGATAAGTTTGTAAATCACAAAGCTCACAAACTTTCTATTTTTGTCATGATACCTGCTCAGACTTTCACTCAGTATGACCAGTACAGTTACAATTGGAAAAATTCCTTCTAGAGATATTCTATTAGCTTAGTAAGCTACCATTTGCAAGTGGAATGAGATAAAATGATAGACTATACTCAGAGAAATCACTTTAGCAAAGTTAGGGACACTCCCGACTTTTTAGGAGCTCTGCAGAAAAATACCAGAGAGCAGTTCGATAGAGATTTCTCGAAAATGGCTGAACCAATCTCCTTCAAACTTTGTAGTCTTGTAGAATACTTTGTGCTGGTTTCAACAAGCCTTGAATCACTTGATTTGGTTCAGTAGATCCTGAGATATGCCTTGTTGAAGTTGACAGACTTGGAGATGATGACTCAGAGAAAACCAGAGATAGTGAATGTAAATCTTTCTATTAGTTCACATGAATGTACAATCTCATTGGCTTTATAGATGTAGCCTAATGAGTTGGAGATGTGTAGGCTATGGTGTAGCACTCACACACTTAATGATCACATATGTTAGCCTCGGGAATGATGCTTGACCACCCGCGACTTTTGACTTACACTTTTTATAGGAGTTGAGTTGCATTTGAGTTTGAATTCAAATTCAAATCTTCTATGATCACTCCACTAAATGTAGGGAGATATTCTCTCCATTAATCAACTACCTTTTTCCACGAATCTATCAAGTAGGTGTGATTACATGAGATGCCAAGTCATATAGACTTTTACAATGGGTAAAGAAGTAAGAACTTATAAGCATAAGTTCACATGGTCCTTTCTTCAAGTAAATTAAACTTCCAAGGTTTCAACACCAAATTTCCAAGGTTCCAAGCCAAGTGTGAAGGCTTGAATTGCACCAACAGCTCCCCCTCAAGCCAAGCACTTTGGCTTAAGTCTTCATCTTTAGTCTTCAATCTCATCCTGCAATCCAATCATGGATTTAAATCTGCATAACTTGTTTCCATCCAATGCTTTAGTGAGTAAATCTGCACATTGCATATTAGTAGACACATAAGTGAATTGAATGTCTTTGCTTAGCAATTTTTCTCTCACATAGTGGTAATGAACCTCTATGTGTTTTGTCCTAGCATGATATATTGGATTAGCTGCAAGGTGAAGAGAGCTTGTGTTATCTCCAAAGATGATTGGAGGTCTAGTGTATAGACCTAACTCTGTATATAAAAGCTTCAACCAGATAGCTTCTTGAGTGGCATTGGCTAGCCCTCTATACTCTGCTTTACTGGATGACAAAGCTACTCTAGGTTGTTTCTTGGCTGACCAAGAAATAGGTTTATCACCTGCAAAACATATGTATCTTGATGTGCTCCTCCTATCATCCTTGCATCCTGCCCAATCTGCATCTGAATATACTTTAATGTCAATATCTGATGTATAAGGAAAGTACAAACCATGGTTCTGAGTTCCCTTTAGATACTTCAAGATCTTCTTTGCTGCCTCTAGGTGAGGTACCCTTGGTTTGTGCATGAATTGGCTTAGCACACTAACTCCATATGCTATGTCAATTCTGGTTAAGGTAGCATAATTCAAACTACCTACCATACTTTGATATCCTGTAATGTCTTGGACTTCATCACCTTCATGAGCACTAAGCTTTAGGTTGACCTCCATTGGAGTACTTGAGACTTTAGCATCCTGCAAGTTAAACTTCTTCACAATGTCCTGTATATACTTCTTTTGAGTGATATATATACCTGAATTAGTGTAGACTAACTCAAGACCTAAGAAGTATTTCAATAATCCAAGATCTTTGATCTTGAACTCCTTCATCATCTGTCCTTTGATGCTTCTAATACCATTAACATCATTGCCTGTAATGATGATGTCATCAACATAAACACACAAGTAGATTACCTCTGTACTACTCCTCTTTATGAATAGAGAAGTGTCTGCTTTACTCATCACAAATCCTTGGTCTTGGAGATATGTTGTCAACCTGTAATTCCATGCTCTAGGTGCCTGCTTCAATCCATATAGAGCCTTCTTCAATTTACAAACATAATTTACCTTCTTGGGATCTTCATAGCCAGGTGGTTGTGACATGTAGACTTCTTCAGATATCCATCCATTCAAGAAGGCATTCTTGACATCTAATTGGTACATGTTCCAATTCTTGGATGCAGCTACACTCACTAGTACTCTGATTGTTGGCATCTTAGCCACAGGAGAAAATGTCTCCTCATAATCAATGCCTTGGGTCTGTGCAAAACCCTTGGCTACCAACCTAGCTTTGTACCTGTTGATTGTTCCATCTGAGTTTCTTTTTAGTTTGTAGATCCATCTGGATCCTATCACCTTCATAGAGTCTTTCTTGGGTACCAAGTCCCATGTGTCACTCTCCTTGAGAGCCTCCATTTCTTCATCCATAGCTCCTTTCCATTCTGGTTTGGTGATTGCCTCTTCATATGTACCTGGTTCTTCATACAACAAATCCTTTGCAAGATATACAAAATGCTTGGTTACAAGAGAAGTGTCATACCCATATCTGATAGGCTTCTTACTTTCTCTCTGAGATCTCCTCATTGCTTGAGTTGAGGATTCTGGTATATCCTCTAGCTTCTTCATTTTCATCTTTCCTTTGGACTTCCATGCCTTGAATTCCTCAAGGTTAATTGTGTCATCATCATCTGAGCTTGAGTCTTCTTTCTGGATTGGTTCCTCCTTGGTAAGCTTTGGGAAATCTTCTTCCATGTCATAGGGTAGACTAACCTTCCTGCATTCATTCTCATACCATGAGTCATTCTCATCAAAGATGACATCTCTGCTTACCTTGAAACCTTTGTTTGTTGGGTTGTAGAATCTGTACCCTTTTTGGTTCAAATCATAACCAATGAAGATACATTTTTCAGCTTTAGGGTCTAGCTTTCCCCTTATCTGTGAGGGAATATGCACATATGCTACACAACCAAAAATTTTGCAATGATCCAATGATGGTTTCTTACCATGCCAAGCTTCATAAGGTGTCATGCCATCAAGAGACTTTGATGGCAACCTGTTGATGAGGTAGGTGGCAGTAGATACACTCTCTGCCCAAAGATAATTTGGCAACTTCTTTTCATTAAGCATAGACCTAGCTGTTTCTACAATGAGTCTATTCCTTCTTTCAGCTACCCCATTTTGTTCAGGTGAGTACCTTGTAGTTATCTCCCTTTTGATTCCTCTTTCCTGCAAGAAATCTTCAAACTCATTTGAGAAGTATTCTCCTCCTCCATCTGACCTGAGCCTCTTCAAGTTTCTTCCTGTTTGGTTTTCAACAAGTGCAAGATACCTCTTGAAACAATTAAACACTTCATCTTTATGCTTCATAAAGTATAAGACAGTCCATCTGCTATAATCATCAATGAAGGACACATAGTACCTTGATCCTGAAATGGAAGCGTCCTTGCTAGGTCCCCAAACATCTGTGTGTACCAAGTCTAGGTAGTCTTTATGCATGAAACCTTTCCTTGAATAGGGCAACCTGTGAGACTTACCAAACTGACAAGCACCACACTTGTAAATCATGTGTTGCTTGGACACATTAGGTATCCCAAGCACACATTGATCCCTACACATTTGCTTTAGGGTTCTTTCACCTATGTGACCTAACCTCTTGTACCATATTTCTAACTCTGAAAGTGTTTGATCCTTGTAATTATATAAAGCAATGTTCTTGGTGTCTTCTAGCTCAAAAGTAAACAATCTACCTGATTTTTCTCCCTTGGCTATCCTTCTCAATCCATGTCTTGGGTCCCCCACATATGCTCCATGTTGAGTGAACCTGACCTGCAAACCTTTCTCCACAATCTGACCAACACTCATTAGGTTCTTGGTAATGGTTGGTACATAAAGTACCCTGCTCAATAGGTTCTGGTTACCATCACATGTCTTTACATTTCCAATCTTTACAACAGAATGTTTAGTATCATCACCTGTCTGTACCTGATGTTTGCCCTTGGGTTCTTCCAAATCAAAGAGTAGTGCCACATTACCAGCTACATGGTTAGAACACCCTGAATCAATATAAAATAAATGATCATCATTTGTACCTGTCTTGGAGGTCATATTCATGATCAATAGGGAGTCATCTTGCTCCTCTGTGTAGTTGTTGTAATCCCTTCTATTTTTGAATCCACCTTGGTAGTTACCATTGTGGTTGTGGTTGTAATTGTTGTTGTATTGATTGTTGTATCCATTGTAGCTTTGTTGTTGGTTGAATCTGCCTCTACCTTGAGAGTATCCACCTCTTTGATAGCCTCTTCCTCTCTGATTCTTATAATTTCTGTAGCACTCATCTGTGGTATGGTTAGATAATCCACAAATGTTGCATGGTGATGAGTTGTAGGGTCTCCCCCTACCTTGCTTACCTCCTCTGCCCCTGCCTCTTGAAGATCTACCTCTCCCTGCATAATTAGCTTGGGAGGTAGAGCCTTCTTCTTCTTGCTTCTTCCCTTTACCTTTATCCTTAACTTTCTTATCAGTATATAGAGCAGAGGGGTTATTACCTTTTGATTCATCTCCAGCCTTTGTAAACTTTGCTTCATGTGTGAATAGTTGGCCCATGAGAGTTGTGAGATCTGGGGTATGCATGTCCATGTAGAGATCCATTGCAGTGGTGAAGCTCTCCCACTTATCATCTGCCTTTAGTCCATTGGTTACTTGCCTTACTATTTGTTCCTCTTCAATCTCCTCTCCAATGCTTGCTAATTGGTCTGCCACATCCTTGATCTTGGTCACATACTCTGAGACTGATTGCTTGGGCTGCTTCCTAAGGGTTGTGAATTCAATCCACAGTTGATTCTTCCTGGCCCTTGTGTTAGAAGAGAAATATGTTGACAGAGTTTCCCAAGTCTCTTGGGAAGTCTTACAGTTCCTTATATGAGGTAAAAGGAAATCAGATATAGAGTTAAGAAGGTAAGACCTTGCCAAAGCATCTTCTGCACACCATTGGTTGAGCCTCTCTTGATCATCCTTGGTGGGTAGTCCTCTAGCTTTGAATGAGGGCAATTCCTCATCTCCTCATATGTATCCAAATAAGCTTCTTCCTTGTAGATAGGTCTTCATCCTTAGAGACCAAGCTTGGTAATTGTTCCTGTCCAATTTGTCAATGAATGACGGAAAACCATCTCCCATGTTTACCTTTTTTGCTCTGATACCACTGTTGGGAGAAATGGTTGGATGCACTCAGAAGATTGAGTAGATGCTGCTAATCCTGCTTTGCACCAGCCCTCTTTGACTCCAGATATACTTAGTAGACTCCTTGAGGTTCAAAATGATACCAAAATATGCTATATGTACTTTGGAAAAAGTTTGAGTAATGACTTGATTAAAACAGATAAGTTTGTAAATCACAAAGCTCACAAACTTTCTATTTTTGTCATGATACCCGCTCAGACTTTCACTCAGTATGACCAGTACAGTTAAAATTGGCAAAATTCCTTCTAGAGATATTCTATTAGCTTAGTAAGCTACCATTTGCAAGTGGAATGAGATAAAATGATAGACTATACTCAGAGAAATCACTTTAGCAAAGTTAGGGACACTCCCGACTTTTTAGGAGCTCTGCAGAAAAATACCAGAGAGCAGTTCGATAGCGATTTCTCGAAAATAGCTGAATCAATCTCCTTCAAACTTTGTAGTCTTGTAGAATACTTTGTGCTGGTTCCAACAAGCTTTGAATCACTTGATTTGGTTTAGTAGATCCCTAGATATGCCTTGTTGAAGTTGACAGACTTGGAGATGATGACTCAGAGAAAACCAGAGATAGTGAATGTAAATCTTTCTATTAGTTCACATGAATGTACAATCTCATTGGCTTGATAGATGTAGCCTAATGAGTTGGAGATGTGTAGGCTATGGTGTAGCACTCACACACTCAATGATCAAATATGTTAGCCTCGGGAATTATGCTTGATCACATATGTGTAGGTGGCAGTAGATACTATCTCTGCCCAAAGATAATTTGGCAACTTCTTTTCATTAAGCATAGACCTAGCTGTTTCTACAATGAGTCTATTCCTTCTTTTAGCTACCCCATTTTGTTCAGGTGAGTACCTTGTAGTTATCTCCCTTTTGATTCCTCTTTCCTGCAAGAAATCTTCAAACTCATTTGAGAAGTATTCTCCTCCTCCATCTGACCTTAGCCTCTTCAAGTTTCTTCCTGTTTGGTTTTCAACAAGTGCAAGATACCTCTTGAAACAATTAAACACTTCATCTTTATGCTTCATAAAGTATAAGACAGTCCATCTGCTATAATCATCAATGAAGGACCCATAGTACCTTGATCCTGAAATGGAAGGGTCCTTGCTAGGTCCCCAAACATCTGTGTGTACCAAGTCTAGGTAGTCTTTATGCATGAAACCTTTCCTTGAATAGGGAAACCTGTGAGACTTACCAAACTGACAAGCACCACACTTGTAAATCATGTGTTGCTTGGACACATTAGGTATCCCAAGCACACATTAATCCCTGCACATTTGCTTTAGGGTTCTTTCACCTATGTGACCTAACCTCTTGTGCCATATTTCTAACTCTGAAAGTGTTTGATCCTTGTAATTATATAAAGCAATGTTCTTGGTGTCTTCTAGCTCAAAAGTAAACAATCTACTTGATTTTTCTCCCTTGGCTATCCTTCTGAATCCATGTCTTGGGTCCTCCACATATGCTCCATGTTGAGTGAACCTGACCTGCAAACCTTTCTCCACAATCTGACCAACACTCATTAGGTTCTTGGTAATGGTTGGTACATAAAGTACCCTGCTCAATAGGTTCTGGTTACCATCACATGTCTTTACATTTCCAATCTTTACAACAGAATGTTTAGTATCATCACCTGTCTGTACCTAATGTTTGCCCTTGGGTTCTTCCAAATCAGAGAGTAGTGCCACATTACCAGCTACATGGTTAGAACACCTTGAATCAATATAAAATAAATGATCATCATTTGTACCTGTCTTGGAGGTCATATTCATGATCAATAGGGAGTCATCTTGCTCCTCTGTGTAGTTGTTGTAATCCCTTCTATTTCTGAATCCACCTTGGTAGTTACCATTGTGGTTGTGGTTGTAATTGTTGTTGTATTGATTGTTGTATCCATTGTAGCTTTGTTGTTGGTTGAATCTGCCTCTACCTTGAGAGTATCCACCTCTTTGATAGCCTCTTCCTCTCTGATTCTTATAATTTCTGTAGCACTCATCTGTGGTATGGTTAGATAATCCACAAATGTTGCATGGTGATGAGTTGTAGGGTCTCCTCCTACCTTGCTTACCTCCTCTGCCCCTGCCTCTTGAAGATCTACCTCTCCCTGCATAATTAGCTTGGGAGGTAGAGCCTTCTTCTTCTTGCTTCTTCCCTTTACCTTTATCCTTAACTTTCTTATCAGTATATAGAGCAGAGGGGTTATTACCTTTTGATTCATCTCCAGCCTTTGTAAACTTTGCTTCATGTGTGAATAGTTGGCCCATGAGAGTTGTGAGATCTGGGGTATGCATGTCCATGTAGAGATCCATTGCAGTGGTGAAGCTCTCCCACTTATCATCTGCCTTTAGTCCATTGGTTACTTGCCTTACTATTTGTTCCTCTTCAATCTCCTCTCCAATGCTTGCTAATTGGTCTGCCACATCCTTGATCTTGGTCACATAGTCTGAGACTGATTGCTTGGGCTGCTTCCTAAGGGTTGTGAATTCAATCCACAGTTGATTCTTCCTGGCCCTTGTGTTAGAAGAGAAATATGTTGACAGAGTTTCCCAAGTCTCTTGGGAAGTCTTACAGTTCCTTATATGAGGTAAAAGGAAATCAGATATAGAGTTAAGAAGGTAAGACCTTGCCAAAGCATCTTTTGCACACCATTGGTTGAGCCTCTCTTGTTCATCCTTGGTGGGTAGTCCTCTAGCTTTGAATGAGGGCAATTCCTCATCTCCTCATATGTATCCAAATAAGCTTCTTCCTTGTAGATAGGTCTTCATCCTTAGAGACCAAGCTTGGTAATTGTTCCTGTCCAATTTGTCAATGAATGACGGAAAACCATCTCCCATGTTTACCTTTTTTGCTCTGATACCACTGTTGGGAGAAATGGTTGGATGCACTCAGAAGATTGAGTAGATGCTGCTAATCCTGCTTTGCACCAGCCCTCTTTGACTCCAGATATACTTAGTAGACTCCTTGAGGTTCCAAATGATACCAAAATATGCTATATGTACTTTGGAAAAAGTTTGAGTAATGACTTGATTAAAACAGATAAGTTTGTAAATCACAAAGCTCACAAACTTTCTATTTTTGTCATGATACTTGCTCAGACTTTCACTCAGTATGACCAGTACAGTTACAATTGGCAAAATTCCTTCTAGAGATATTCTATTAGCTTAGTAAGCTACCATTTGCAAGTGGAATGAGATAAAATGATAGACTATACTCAGAGAAATCACTTTAGCAAAGTTAGGGACACTCCCGACTTTTTAGGAGCTCTGCAGAAAAATACCAGAGAGCAGTTCGATAGCGATTTCTCGAAAATGGCTGAACCAATCTCCTTCACACTTTGTAGTCTTGTAGAATACTTTGTGCTGGTTCCAACAAGCCTTGAATCACTTGATTTGGTTCAGTAGATCCTGAGATATGCCTTGTTGAAGTTGACAGACTTGGAGATGATGACTCAGAGAAAACCAGAGATAGTGAATGTAAATCTTTCTATTAGTTCACATGAATGTACAATCTCATTGGCTTGATAGATGTAGCCTAATGAGTTGGAGATGTGTAGGCTATGGTGTAGCACTCACACACTCAATGATCACAGATGTTAGCCTCGGGAATGATGCTTGACCTAGAATCCAACCATTGAACACTAAAGTTCAAGTGATGCTAAAGTTTATTGACCTCTTTGAATTTCATCACTCATCAGGATGAAATAAAAAAAACCTCAAAAGTTCCATGATTTTTCAAATTTGGAACATATCAACTATCCTTTGAACTTGAAAGCTCAATTGATTTTAGCTCCATTTGGTTTTATGTGATTCTTATCACATCTTGGGATAGAATCAGATAAAAATTCCAAAGGAATCTTCATCAACTTACTTAGATGCACAATTTCTTAAATCCAAGCTAAGGACTACATCTAAGCTTGTCACTAAAATCCTTCTAAGTTTTCTCCTAAACTTAGATTCATCATGGAATTTTTCAAGCAATCTTATTTTTCTTGCCATTCCATGAGAAAGAAGATTGGATACTTGACTTTCAAAGGGCCTACTTTTCCTAATCAAGGCTCCTAATTTATGATACCAAAGTATCACGTTTGGGAAAAACAAACTAGCTACTTGAGTTGCACGATAGCCAAGAGCATTGCAACTACCTAGTTTGCTATTTTCCCTAACTATCTAAGTCGAGTTAGAAAAAGGAGGTCACAAAAGTATAAGTATTCAACTACTTAACAAACATTCATGCATACGTGAATGCATGTGTTGGCATTCTCCTTTCATGCACCAAACTTAATTCAAACTATTCTTGAGCTTGAAAATGCATGTTGCCAATCATCCATGCACAAACATTCTACTTACTAGCTTTTTAAAAAAGATATAATTGTTCATGTGCATAAACTTGAGCATACGTCTGCGGAAGCAGGCAAACAGCACAAGGAAGAAGAAGAAGCTTGGAGCACAATACATAATACTGAATGTATTACTAGAGAATGTACAAAGATAAGTAGCCCATTAGGGCAATAGGCGTATATACAAGCTGGGGGAAAAAACCTCCTAAAGAGGGAAAAAAGTGCCCCGGTGGTCCTAGTGTGTTCACACACATCACTTCCTAAATATATCAACAAATCCCCCTACGAGCGATGTGGTGAACAAGGAGCTGGCACTCATGTATAAGGAAGTGCCAAGCTATGTGGAAATCACTCCACAAAAGGAAGTAAGCCCAAAGCTTTGCGGAAAGCTTCAAACTTCTCCCTAGGCAGAGCCTTCGTGAAAAGGTCTGCAATGTTCTCCTACATGGGCACATATGCTAAGCTGATCTCCCCAGCAGAGAACCTCTCCCTGACATAGTGATAATGCACCTCAATGTGCTTAGTGCGAGCATGGAACACAGGGTTCCTCGCAGCTGCCAATGTGCTCCGACTGTTAGTGAAGATGGTGGTGGCAGAAGTCTAACCAACACCCAAATCAGCCATAAGGCGTCTGAGCCACACACACTCAACAACAGCTATGAAAGCTGGCCTATACTAAGCCTCACAACTGGAAGTGGCCATAGTAGGCTGCTTCTTGCTCAACCAAGATATACATGAGCTACCAAGCATGAAGCAAAAGCCACTAGTGGACACACAAGTGTCATAGCAACCAGCCCAATCAAGGTCAGAAAAAGCATGCGAATCTAGTGGTAGTGATCCCCCCTTGGGATAAAACAACCCAAGTAGCTGAGTACCACTCAAATAGTGAAAGATGTGCTTAATTTCCTGCCAATGCTTGACTCTTGGGCAATGAATAAACCTGCTCATCTGTGAGACAGCAAGCTGAATATCTAGTCAAGTAATGCATATGTAAATCAAGCATCCAATAGCCTGCTGATAGAGAATAGCATCAAATGCATCTCCAGCATCATGAAGACTCAATCGTAAAACTGTCTCCATAGGAATGGCAATAGGCTTATAGTCTTCAAGGCCAAAATGCTGCAATAATGTGTCAATACATTTCGTTTGACACAATGCCATTCCACCATCAAGTTGCATAAATTGAATGCCGAATAGTGATGCAAATGCCCCAAATCAGACATCTCAAATGAGGCATGCAAATCAGCCTTAAAATCAGCAATATGCTTCTCAATAGGACCAGTGAGCATCATGTCATCAACATAGACAACAATTATCAGAAGCACATCATTAGCACACTAAACATACAAGGTGCTTTCAGTTGGACTATTCTCAAAACCATGTGCAATAAGATAGGCATGTATTTTCTCATACCAAGCACGTGGTGCTTGCTTTAAACCATATAATGCCTTGTTTAACCTCCACACCTGGTTTTCATGCCCTTTCTGTACAAAGCCACGGGGCTGAAGAACATACACTTCTTCATGCAAGTCACCATTCAAAAATGCTCTTTTAATGTCCGACTGATGTATATTCCAAGCATGATGAGCTGCAAGTGCACAGATGCTCCGAACAATAGTCATATGACATGTAGGTGCAAAGGTCTCAAAATCAATGCCTCTTTCTTGTGCATAACCCTTTGCAACAAGCCTAGCGTTATACCTGTCAACTGTACCATCCAGTTTATGCTTCAGCTTATTTACCCACTTAGTGCCAATGGCCTTCTTGCCAGGAGGCAAGTCACATAAAGACCAAGTACCATTCTTCATTATAGCATCATATTCAAATTGCATAGCAGCCATCCAATTTTTTGAATTTTGTGCTTCATCAAATGAAACATGATCATTCTCATCATAGAGACTAGATGTAGCCATAGCATAGCAATCTGATGCAAAAGAGGCACTATGAGAGCCTGAACAAGCACGATATGACAAAGGTGCATCTAATTTGCTATCATGCAAAGTCTGCACCAGCCATTTTGGCATAGTTTTTGCTTGCTCAATATCAGCTCTCTCATCAACTAGTGCATCATGTAAATCTACATGAGAAATGGAATGATCTACATCATCACATGAACCTACAAAGGCTAAGAAGTTGCCTCATTAGGACCAGCACTAGACTGCCCACCTGTAAAAAGAGGCAGCAAAGTAGCATACATGTCTTTGGAGCTAACAGATGTCTCCTTAGTACATGAAAGCAATGGCTGAATAGCATCTTCCACAAAAACAACATCACGGCTAATCAGAATGCGTTTAGTCTGTGGATGATACAAACGATAGCCTTTACTTTCTGAACTATACCCAACAAAAATACATTTCACTGCTTTATCATCCAATTTTCTACAATGTTGTTTAGGCACTAATGCATATGCCAAATAACCAAAAACATGCAGATGAGCAATAAATGGCTTGCGATCATGCCAAGCCTCATATGGAGTGATAGATTGGAGCGCTTTTGTGGGACACCTGTTCAGTAGATATGATGCACACATGATAGCCTCAAGCCAGAAACTATGTGGTAAAGCCTGACTCTTGACCATAAACCTCGCCATCTCCATGAGTGACCTGTTCTTTCGTTCAGCAAATCCATTCTGTTGAGGTGTATACGGCACTATACACTGGTGTTTTATCCCACGTTCAGCCAAAAATGCATTAAAATCAGAAGACATATATTCCCCCCCTCGATCAGAATGGAGGATGCCCATTTTACATGCTGACAGATTTTCATCCAAAGCCAAAAACTGTTTGAAGCACATGAACACTTCGGACTTTGCCTTCAATGGATATACCCATGCATGCCTAGAAAAATCATCGATGAAATTCACGAAGTAAAGATAATTCCCAAAAGAAGGTGTATGCATAGGACCACAAACATCATTATGTACTAGTTGCAATTTCTCAGTAGCCCGAACTAAGCCATCTTTTGGAAAGGATGAATGCTGCATTTTGCCCAAAATATAGCCTTCACAAACATGTTTTCTAGGTGCCTCAAGTTTGGGCAAAGAGGACACCATTTCAGATTTCTGCAGGCATAGCATACTAGCAAAATTCAGATGACCAAAGCATGCATGCACAAGCTTTGCATCTGACATAGCCTAAGAATCATTTATTGCACATGCCAAATCATTTACAGATCTTTCATAGTCTATGAGCTTATACAGCCCACGACATAAAATGCTAGAAGCAATAATCACATCGCCATTTGACAGATCATGAATTGTACACCTATCATCAACAAATTTCACAACCAAGCCAATCTTGGCTAATGCAGAACTGATAACAGATTTTTCTTGATCCCTGGCACAAATAAAGCATATGAAAAAGTGAAAGAACTACCATCAACAGTAGTCAAAATGATCTTACCAACTCCCATAATAGGATAAGAGGAGTTGTTGGCACATGTAATAGTATTCCCTGTAGGGGCAAGCTCGAGTGAAGAGAAGAAACTACGCTGCGAGGTAATATGTTTGGTCGCCCCACTGTCAAAGTACCAAACATCTAAGTCTACTGCAGACATGCACTGCTCATGAGAAGATGGGTCAAAACTCCAAACAGTAGTAAATGCCCATTCTTCTTCCTGCACAAGATTAGCAGACTCTGTTTTTGGTGTAGAGGCTTCTACAACAACCATTCCAGCCTCTTTCTTCTTTGCCTCTTTTGTAGCCAATTTTGGATAGTTCTTTATGATATGATCATTCCCTTTACAGTACTTACAAAACAATTTTTGCTTTTTTGATTTTTTTTCTCATCTTTTTCTTGGTTCTTCGAATGTGCTGCATTTGCAGATTTTTGCTTACTAGTAGAAGAGCTCCATTTTCCTTTGCCCTTCTGACTAGTCAAGAAAGCTTGATCTGCAACACACATAATGGACCTGTTCTGCCTGGATTGATCTTCTTGCAACAGGACAGAGACTAACTCCTCAAATGACAAGGCATTTGGATTGCCTCTCATCATCAACCAAAGAGTAGAAGCAAAACTCTAATATGAATTAGGAAGACCATTCAGAACGGTCTGCACAAGTGAGCTATCTGGTATAACCTCATCAGTAGAAATCAATTGTTCCTTCAATTCTTTGATCTTTGTTAGAAAACTATCCATAGAATCACCTTCATTCATGAGCTCACTCTCCAACTGTTTTTAGAGGTAAGCAACCCGAGCCTCATTCCTAGCTTGGTACAATGTGGTAAGTGTATCCCGAGCATCCTTAGTTGTTTTGCAAGAGCGAATAGAGGAATAATGGCACGTTTGACAGATAAAGCTATCAACACATGTGCCTGGGCATCTTTGCCATCCCAACGAATCTGCTCTACAGTAGGTGCAACAGAAATCGTAGCACAAACAGGAATATGTAGAATATCACCATCTTTTACACCTTCTACATTAGCTTCAGTACCTGCTTGTAACAGTTGGAGGTGTGACAAGACGTTTTCTGACACCCTGCACAATGCTCCACAATCCTTTTGCAACCAACACATGTCGCATCATATAAGCCCATAATGGGTAGTTGGTACCATCCAACTTATCCTCAACAACCAACATACGGAATACATCACTGCTTTCAGCCATGGCCGGTGACTAAAACACCTTGATGCAGAAAATTGACTGTATCTCAAAAAGTTGAAAAGAACTGTCAAGACGAATTTCACTAGACCTATAGCAGACTTTGAGATGCTTATACTAGCAAACAGAAACTGGTATATACCTTTGGCACAAAAAGACAAAATAGCCTGCACAAGCACTACGATAGTGCGTTCGGAGGCCGAAACGAGCTCAGATCGTGATTTTGGCACCAGAAAAGCGAAGCTGTTTTGATCTCAAAAACAGTTGAGTATGCTCACCAAAATTTGTGTGATTCTAAGATTACAAATGGAGGAGTGTTGATGGCACCCTAGATGAAGTGACGACCTGCTCTGATACCAATTTTTAGAGATAGACATCTGCGGAAGCAGGCGAACAGCACAAGGAAGAAGAAGAAGCTTGGAGCACAACACACAATACTGAATGTATTACTAGAGAATGTACAAAGATAAGTAGCCCATTAGGGCAATAGGCGTATATACAAGCCGAGGGAAAAAACCTCCTAAAGAGGGAAAAAAGTGCCCCGGCGGTCCTAGTGTGTTCACACACATCACTACCTAAATATATCGACAAAATGCACTAATATTCTTTCATATATGCATGCTAGTACTTGATGTATTTCCCAATACTGCTATATCCATTTATGACCACCACGTGCTAGAGAGATGACTCACCTCCCAACCAAATGCCTCTTTATATAGCTCTCTTCAAGGAACTACCTTCTTGTGCAGGTGAGTACTAATCATCCAAGTGTCATCCATGTAACTACATGTGCACCAAGTGCCCCAATTAACCAGAGTTGACTCAAGTGGATGCTTATAGAAGGTTCTAGAACTCTTTGGGCAAAACACTCTCCCCATGTACACCCTAGGGGTTGAACCCAAGACCTCCTCCTTGTTAGTGCAATTAAACCCAAGCCCAAATACTTGGTTTAACTAGCTTATGCTTAATTTATTGGCATAACCTTTGAAAGACTTCATATGATCAACCTCTTGTAAAAGTACTTTACATTTATCCTTGTAAAAGTGGATTACACCCATGAAAAGTTAGGAAGCTCTAAATCATGTATCATTTGGTTGTTGAGCAATGAGAGAATCTATCCTATATGTTAGCATTCACCTTTTAGGTATAAGTTTGAATTTGAATTCAAACTTTGGCTCCAAGCATGACTTTAAAAGAAGGATCTAAAAGACCCTCGGTAACTCGACCTTGAGAGATCATTTTGTAGTACAACCATTGTGAAGTGAGAGCTCACCTCATAGCTCATTCACCTCTCGCATATTGAGAGATTTTTTATTTCCAATAACATTGTACTTGTACATGTTTACATATATGATCATTACATTATCATCTCACCTCTTTGTCATAATTCCATCATAACAGTGATCTTGTCAGAGCTTGTTCTCCAAGTGTAGTTGATCATTTGCAATGATTTAAAGCATGATTGAATCATCATAATGTCTATTACAATCCTACAAATTTTCATTAACATTGCTTCTTGGGATAGTCACATATTTACTTATCTTTTCTCACTCATCTGATAATTGTAGCAGCATGTGACTGTCGGGATTGAGCTATGAATTGAAAAACATATTTCTGTGCATGTAGTCCATCATTTATTATGAAATCACTCATGATTGTTAGGTTACTAAGTTAGTTCAAGTTCCCCAAAAGGAATTAATCCAATTGTTGTTGTGCTCATAGAATTGTTCAAAACATTGAACATGTGTGTGAACTAAAATACCAAGCTTTTGAGCTTGGATTATCTTCCAAAGTATCTGTTTTGATCCTTCCATTAGTGGATCACCTTCCAAGAAATATATATGATTATTTATGTTCATTGGCTCGTTAAAGAGGCCCACTAGACTCTCCATCCATCATTCTTAGTAGGTGTGAAGCATGATCTAGCTACACCACTCCACCTATTGCAACTATCCTCCATCTCCTCCAACAGTCGTATAAGAGCAACAACAATCAAGATGGAAGATGCATTTCCATCTGTCATTAATAAATTGGACAGGAACAACTACTCAGCATGGTCACTTAGGATGCAAGCCTACCTTCAAGGGAGAATTCTATATGGATACATCTCAAGAGATGAAGAGATGTTAATCTTCAAAAACAAGCAACAACCTACAAGGGAAGAGCAAGAAAGGTTGACCACATGGTGTGCAAAGGATGCTCTTACTAGGTCATATTTACTAAACTCAAGCTCTAATTTCTTGTTACCACATGCTACGAATTGCAAGAGCTCCCAAGACACTTGGAAAGTGCTCTCATCATATTTCTCGTCAAACACAAGAGCTAGGAAGAATTCGTTGTGGATGGAATTTACAACCCTAAAGAAACAATCAAAGCAAGGAATGGCTGATTATGTAACCAAGATGAAAGATGTGGTTGACAAGCTTGCAAGCATTGAAGAGGAGATAGTAGAAGAACACATTGTGAGGCAGATCATTAATGGAATCAGGGCTGATGACAAGGGGGAGTCCTTCATCACAACAATGGACCTCTACATGGATATGCAAATACCTGATCTCAACACCTTAATGGGGCAACTCTTCACCCATGAGACAAAGCTCCACAAAGATGGTGACGACTCAAGAGGTAACCAATCTTTTGCCCTTTATGCAAATAAGAATAAAGTTAAGGATAATGCTAAAGTCAAGAAGCATGAAGAAAAGGCTAGTACCTCTCAAGCTAATTATGCAGGAAGAGGAAGAGGTACTATAGGAAGGGGCATAGGAGGAAAACAAGGTAGGGGGAGACCCCACAACAACTCATCGTGCAACATATGTGTTCTTAAAAACCACACTACAGAAGAATGCATCAAGAATACAAGGAACCAAAGGGGAAGAGGCTTCCATAGAGATAGCTATGGACAATCAAGAGGCAAATACAACAATGGTGGAGGCAACTACAAGGCTACAACAACAACAATTATCAAGGAGGCTTTAGAAGAAGAAGGAACTACAATACTATACTCAAGACCAAGAAGACTCTCTTCTCATCATGAACATGACATCCAAGCAAGGTAAAAATGACGATCATCTTTTCTACATTGATTCAAGTTGTTCCAATCATGTGGCTAGAAATGTAGCTCTATTGTCTGATCTTGAAGAACCCAAAGGGAAGCATGAAGTACAAATAGGTGATGACACTAAACACTCAGTCAAGCAAATTGGAAATGTCAAAACATCTGATGGTAGTATGAACCTTTTGAATAAAGTTCTGTATGTGCCTACTATAACCAAAAACATACTTAGTGTTGGGCAGATTGTAGAGAAAGGTTTGCACGTCTTCAAAAGGATTGACAAAGGTGAGCAGTTAGGTAGATTATTCACATTTGAAATTGAAGGCACAAGGAACATAGCACTATTTAGTTGTAGAGATCAAACCTTGCCTGAGTTAGAAATATGGCATAAAAGGCTAGGGCACATAGGAGAAAGACCTATGAAGCAAATGTGTAGGGATCAAAGTGTGCTTGGCATTCCCAATGTGACTAAGCAACATATGATATACAAATGTGGAGCATGCCAATTTAGCAAAGCTCACAGGCAACCATTCAACAGGAGAGGATACATCCATGAAGACTATTTGAAGCTTGTACACACTGATGTGTGGGGTCCTAGCAAAGATCCATCCATCTCACGTTCAAGGTATTATGTGTCATTTATTGATGATTACAGTAGATGCACAATTCTTTATTTCATGAAGCATAAGGATGAGGTCTTTACATGTTTCAAGAAGTACTTGGCATTCGTTGAAAACCAAATAGGAAGGAGCTTGAAGAGGATCAGATATGATGGAGGTGGTGAGTACTTTTCACATGAGTTTGATTCATTTGTACATGATAGAGGCATAAAGAGGGAAATAAAAACCTGATACACTCCTAAATTGAATGGAGTGGCAAAGACCAGGAATAAGTTAATTGTTGAAGCTGTTGGGTCTATGTTAAATGAGAAGAAGTTACCTAATTATCTATGGGTAGAGGCTATTTCCATAGCCACCTACTTGGTCAATAGGCTTCCATCCAAATCAATTGATGGTATGACACCCTATGTAACAAGTCTCCTAATCTTGAATCACAATCCCACATAGAATAATAGGCCTCGACACCACAAGATATAAAGAAAGAAAACAGAGTATACACAGAACAAGAAGAGAGAGAATTTTATTATCTGTGAAGATTTACAAGTAGTACTGATCTGCGTTACAAAATCTATCAGATAGCTTCAATGTGAAGCCTCATCCACCGGACCACCCCCGAGCTGATCTCAATCCCAATCTCAATCACAATCACAATCTCAATCCCAATCTCAATCACAATCATAATCTCAATCTCAATCTCAATCGCAATTCCAGAAGCCGAAAAACGATCGTAATGACTGTACAACCATCCTCCTTTTCTATCTCCCAGTCTTCATCTTTTTGGATCTCCACCTTTCGCCAGCGCACGACCAATCACGCCTTCCTATACCCGCACTTTTAGAATCTGCATGCTCCAAGATAGCATCTTTTCGCATGTCTCATGCAAGACTTCCAGACCACCCATGCATCTACTTTTCATGTCCAACATCAAGAATCGTACCTGCTAAAATAGAGGTGATCCCTGCAACGCACTCACACACATACGTCAATCACCCAAAAATAACCTATATACCCATGTGCGTTTTCTAAATCCGCAAACATGAATGAATGAAGGCTTCTCTTTTTTTTTTTAAGTGTTGGAAAACGGCACTTTTCCAAGCCCTGTAACTCAAAAATGGTGAGGAATCAGCTTGAGCTTGTGAGAGACAAATTTATTCAATTCTTAAATCTGTACAATAGTGTTAGAGATGCCTGAGGTCCAAATCTGCTTTTAGATATCACTTTTGAGCCTTGCAAAATCGAAAATTCTAGAGAGATAAAAAAACATGAAAAATCTCTTCATTAACCTATCTTCATGGAACCACATGAGATATAAAACATAGGAACTACAAAAAATTCAATCAGGTAAAGTTTTTCTACTAAGGGTCCTCTACCTTTCTCTCATACAACACTTTTTCAGATTCCTTCATCTTCATGCTCGAAATCAACATACAAATTTCATGCGACAACTTTCTAGAGAGAAAATGTAAAAAGTTATTGCTACAAAATTTTGCAGACATGATCAGAATATCCTAAACATAAAATTTCATTATTACCTACACATCTTTTTTTTTTCGGGTGGAAAATCAATGTGGCATCTTACAATTCTCCCCCTCTTTTAAGAACTTTGTCCTCAGAGTTGGAAAGAAGGATAATGTTCCATAAACTCATCTAAACCAACCCATGTTGAATCTTCAATAGGATATGCAAACCACTTTACTAAAATTTCCACTATTTCACGATTCCTAAGATGTCTAATTCTCCTATCCATTATAACTTCTGGTTCAAGCTCAAAAGTGGCATCTTCCTTCAACTTAGATTTGTACTGCAAAACATGATGAGCATTAGGAACATACTTTTCAAGTAATCCAACATGGAAGACTGGATGAATTTTCAAAGTGTTAGGTAGGTCAAGTAAATATGCAACACAACCAACTTTCTTTAAGATTTTGAAAGGACCAGCATAACGACGAGACAATCGACGATCTTTGCCTAAAACTAGATTTGATTTAGAAGGACTCACTTTCAAAAAAACCAGATCATTTGTTCTAAATTCCAAGGGTCTCTTTTTGAGATCATGATATAACTTCTGACGTTTCTGTGCATCTTTTGTGTTTTTCCTTACCTTATTTAGCTCCAAATCCATGTTTTCAAGCATCTCTTTGGATATTTTAACCTAATTCTGTGAATGAAAAAGTGAATGCGGCAGCAAGCAATTATAACCATACATTGCTTCAAAAGGTGTCATCTTAATAGAGGAATTCCATGCACTATTATATGCATACTCAACCAAAGGAAAATATTCAGTCCAATTGTTTTGCTTGTCATTCACATACATGAGGATGAAATGCAGTACTCATGCGTAATTCTGTTCCTATGGATTGAAATGTTGCTTTCCAAAAATTAGATGTGAACCTTGCATCCCTGTCAGAAATTATACTTTTGGGTATACCATGTAACCTAAAGATTTCTTTTATGAAAAGTTTAGCAACATGCAAAGCTGTATCAGTTTTCCTCATGGGAAGAAAATGTGCCATCTTTGTAAGACGGTCCACAACAACAAAGATGGTATCATGCCCACTTCTGGTCACAGGCAACTTTGTTATGAATCCATAGAGATGGATTCTCATTTTTTATCAGGCACATCTAATGGTTGTAACATGCCAGGACTCCTTTTAAATTCGGCCTTAACCTATTGACATTTCAGACATTCTTCCACATACCTCTTAATATCATATTTCATATGTGGCCAGTAATACGAAGCTTTCACTTTTGCATAAGTTCTAGAAAAACCAGGGTGTGTAGAGAAAGGTGCATCATGATAGTCATGCAGGATCTTTTCTTTCAAAACAGATTCTGAAGAAATACATAAACGAGAATTACAATACAAATCATTATTTCTCAAATGAAATTTTCCCTGAAACATAGAACCTGGATTCCTGCCCAAAATTTGAAGATTGCTGCATAAAATAAATCTTCTTTTAATTCTTTTCCAATATCAAAATCAGAGGATAAAATAGAAATTGAACTGCATAAGGGTTTTACGACTCAAAGCATCGGCCACCTTGTTTTCTTTTCCTGCTAAGTATTTAATATCAAAATCATATTCACTTAGCAATTGGATCCATCGTTTTTGTCTATTGTTAAGTAAAGGTTGAGTAAATATGTATTTAAGGCTCTGATGATCCGTTCTCAATTCAAACTTTACTCCAAGCAATAAGTGTCTCCAATGTTTAAGTGCATGAACAACTGCAAACATTTCTAAGTCATGTGTTGTATAATTTAATTCATGTTTCCTTAATTTCCTTGACTCATAAGCCACTACCCTCCCTTCTTGTGAAAGTATGCATCCGATTTGGCTTCCACTAGCATCACATGCAACAATAAAAGGCTTCCCTAACTCAGGTATCTTTAGCACACAATTTTCGATAATTTTATGTTTTAATTTGTCAAATGCATTTTGACACTCATCGTTCCATGTGAACTCTCTATTTTTCTTTGCCAATTCTGTAAGAGGATCTGCAATTCGAGAAAACTCCCTAATGTGTGCCCTCTCATATTGTGCCAAACCAAGGAAGCTTCTCACATCTCTCACACATTTGGGTGTAGGCTAGTCAACTATGCTTTTAATTTTCTCATTATCTATATGAATCCCTTCCTTAGAAACAACTCTCCCCAAATAAGTCACTTCCCCTTTTGCAAAAAAACATTTACTCATCTTACCATATAGTTTATGCTCTCTTAGTCTTTGTAAAGTTTTCCTGAGATGCAATGCATGTTCATCATCATCCTTAGAATACACAAAAATATTGTCAAGAAAAACTAATATAAATTCATCGAGATATTCATGAAACACATTATTCATCAAACACATAAATGTTGCAGGAGCACTTGTCAATCCAAAAGGAAAAACCGTGAACTCATAATGACCATATCGTGTTCTAAAAGTGGTTTTGGGTATGTCCTCAGACTTCACTCTAATTTGATGATATCCTGATCTTAAGTCAATTTTAGTGAATACTGTGGCACCACTCAATTGACTCAGTAGTTCATCTATGTGTGGGAGTGGATACTTGTTCTTAATGGTTTTCTTGTTCAATCCCCTATAGTCGATACAAAGTCTGTATGAACCATCTTTCTTTTTCTGAAACAAAACAGGTGCTCCCCAAGGTGAAACACTAGGTCTTATCAACTCGTTCTTCAATAGATCATCCAGTTGGAGCTTCAACTCTTTCAATTCATCAATATTGAACCTATAAGGTGCTCTAGAATAAGGCTCACTTCTTGGATAAAGGTCTATAGCATGGTCAATCTTCCTAGGAGGAGGCATGCCTGGTAGATCATCAGGAAATACATCTGCATACTCATCTAAAAGTTTTCTAACATATTTAGGTATTTCCTCTTCTTTCTTCTTCTCCTGAAGGTCATGCACATAAACCAAATATGTCTCACAACCCTGTCGAATACCCCTAATCAACTTTATTGCAGAAATAGGAGAAAAACTTGAATTACACTTGCCTTCAAGGCGATGTTCCTTCCCTTCTATTTTCTAAGTAAGGATCCCGCTTTCACAATCAATCACGACACTGTTATGAACTAACCAGTCCATTCCGATGATTACATCACATTCTCTCATTTCAATTACATGGAAGGTACCCAAAAACTTATGTTCTCCTAACATAAAATCAAGATTCTCAATACAGCCTCGAGTATAGTGTATCCTACCATTAGCCATCTGTACAGGCCTTTTAGTCTGCATCTCAATATGCAATCCTAAAGCTTCTGCCATCTTAAGTGAAAGGAAACAATTTGTACTACCCGAATCAATCAAGAAACTAACCTTACGTGAGGATATCTCCCCCATAATCCTAATCACCGATGCCCTTGAATGAGAAGAAGTTTTCATGCATTGAAGTCTAGGGCTAGAACACTTACCTTGATCATTCGCTTCCTCAATTGTCATGTTTTCTCTTGTAGATGAGCTATCTTCGCTTGCATAGAACGGTTGATGGCCTTGTTTGGACATTCAAAAGTGCGATGTCCTTGTTCTCCACATCGAAAACAAAGTCCCAGTCTTTTAGCCTGCTCCAAGAAATTTGAATCACGTTGCCAGTGCACAACTTCTTGCTTCTTAAGTGTATCCATTTGCTTCGGCTTAGTTTTTCCTCCTTGACCATTAATAGAGTTAGTCGATCTCTGTCCATTCTGATTTATTGAAATAGGTATTGGGGGTCGATGTCCTGTTGAGATAAACCTTGATTTGGATGCCTTTTTCGTGGTAAACTTCTCCATCTTCTCAAAGTTCTCTGCTTTTGCAACTGCATCAAGAAAATCTCAACATCCGGACCCCTTTACTTGATAGCGAAGCTCTTCCCGCAAACCCTCAATAAACTTGCTTTTAGGGCATCTCCAGAAACTTCTAGTGCATACTTATGTAAACGCAAAAATTTCTCCTTATATTCTTCAACAGACAAGTTATACCTATCATCCTCATACTACTTGAAAGAGTAGAACTCCATTTTCTTTTCCATGCGATAATGTGGAGAACAATAATGATTCTCTACTTGCTCTCGAAACTCTTTCCAAAGGATCGGACCTTCACGTGTTCTTGTCTGTATGTATGATTTCCACCATAGTTTTGCGACTCCTCGTAGATGCAGAATTGCCACCTTTGCTTTTGATTCCTCACTAAATATGTGCATGTCAAAGAAATCTTCAAGTTCCTCAATCCATGCTTCAAGATCCTCTCCAGTTTTCTTCTCACCATCAAATTCATTTAATTTCGCTCTTTTAAACACTTGCTTAAGTGCAGATTCACCTGCATCATCGTTCTCTTCAGGTTCACGTTGTCGTCTAGCTCTACGTGCGTTCGATGTGCCCGCACCATTACCACCTTCATCATTGAGGTCCGTGGAAGCATTTATAGTACCCTCTTTTTGTTTGTTGGATCTTTCTTTATGTAATTCTGCATTCAATCTACGGATAAGCTCCTCTTGTTCTTCTATCTTGTTCTTCAAAGCCTGCATCTTGTCCCGGAATCCAACTCTGCTCTGATACCACTTGTAACAAGTCTCCTAATCTTGAATCACAATCCCACACAGAATAATAGGCCTTGATAGATATAAAGAAGGAAAACAGAGTATACGCAGAACAAGAAGAGAGAGAATTTCATTATCTGTGCAGATTTACAAGTAGTACTGATCTACGTTACAAAATCTATCAGATAGCTTCAATGTGAAGCATCATCCACCCGACCATCCCCGAGCTGATGTCAATCCCAATCTCAATCACAATCACAATCTCAATCCTAATCTCAATCACAATCACAATCTCAATCTCAATCTCAATCTCAATTGCAATTCCAGAAGCCGAAAAACGATCATAATGACTGTACGACCATCCTCCTTTTCTATCTCTCAGTCTTCGTCTTTTTGGATCTCCACCTTTCGCCAGCGCACGACCAATCACGCCTTCCTAGACCCGCACTTTTAGAATCTGCATGCTCCAAGATAGCATCTTTTCGCATGTCTCATGCAAGACTTCCAGACCACCCATGCATCTACTTTTCATGTCCACCATCAAGAATCGTACCTGCAAAAATAGAGGTGATCCTTGCAATGCACTCACACACATACGTCAATCACCCAAAAATAACCTATATACCTGTTGATGTATGAAACACCGCAAGAAATGAATTAATGTGACACTAGAACATCTCTATGGTCACCATTAACTCATTGCCACTCCAAACTTTGAGAAATGATAGCCTAAAGTGAGAACTTTGCTTCTATAGAAACTCCTAGTCACCGAAATGACATACCTTCAGTATTTTGCTAATTTCTCCTAGCTCAAGTATTATTTCTCCATGAAACTTTATAGGCTGAAACTAGAAGAGTAGAGCTTTCCAACAAGCTATCATATGCATCAAACGGATCTCTACAACTCAAGTTATGGCTCTCACAAGATGACCCTGTATGACCTTCCAAAACTAGAAATTTTACCTGTTTTAGTAAGAGTGCCTGTTTAAAATTAGAATTCGATGCCTAGCATCGACTTGCAACGAGAATTCGATGCCGGGCATCGACTTGGGATGTTTTTGGCCACTTTTCAGTAGAGATTCGATGCCAAGCATCGACTTCCCGCATAAAGTCTTGATCTTTTGGACACCAAAACTATATGTGATTTCATGCACACTCACAATATGACTTATCAACTGGAATTCGATGCCAGGCATCGAGTTGCTCCAACAACATCATCTTTTCAAGAAGATTTGGCAGTAGATTAAAATCAGATATGAAAATAAGGACTTATCAAGTGAGATTCGATGCCACGCATCGACTTGCTTGGAAAACTTCAACCTTTCAAATCATTACACAGAAGACAAACACTGGAGATGGAGGAAGAAGACTTATACACAGAACTTTAACTAGTTCTTGTCATAACTATAAAAAACTCAGAAGCTTACAAGTGCTTTCTCGCTCAGAGAAGCCCGACTATACTCAGTCATACAAAAATGAGTTCTTCTCACTTTCTCATTGTCTTCCTCCTTCTTCTTCTCATCGCGCCAGTTAATACTAACTAACTTATATAGATTTTCTCATTCCCGTAACTTTTGAAAAGCTTCTAGAACTAAAGTGAACTAACTTTACAAGTATAATACATTTGTGAATTTGTCCCTTCACATAGGCATGGGGTTTTCTTCCTAAGATTTGAACTTCAAATATATGTCCAATTAGTGAGTGTTTCTCCAACAGCTCCCCCTCAATCACTAATTGACATTCCCTGTTTCTTCATATCTTCTTCTTTTCTTTTACTCCTGCCATGCTTTTGAATCTGCTGGTCTTCACACCATCCAAGCTCTTTGTCATTATGTCTGCTAACTGATCTTTAGTAGAAATGTACTCCACTTCAATCTCCTTCTCCATTACCTTTTCTCTGAGAAAATGATACTGTATCTCTATGTGCTTTGTCCTTGCATGAAATACTGGATTTGCTGCAAGATAAAGTGAACTCATATTATCTCCATGTATTGTAGGTGTACCTTGATCAATGCCTAAGCTCTTGAACAATGTCTGCATCCATATGACTTCCTTAGCTGCTTCCACAAGTCCTTTGTACTCTGCTTCAGTTGATGATAATGCTACTGTATGTTGTTTCTTTGAACACCAACTTACAAGCTTATCACCAATGTATATCATGTAACCATGAGTTGATCTTCTGTCATCCTGGTTACCTGCCCAATCTGAATCACTATAGGCTCTCAACTTCAAATCTGATGTAAAAGGATAATATAATCCTTCCTTTATAGTTCCTTTGATATATCTGAGAACTCTTTGACCTGCAATCCAATGTGGGTCCTTTGGACAATGCATGAATTGTGACAAAACTCCCACTGCATAACTAAGATCAGGTGTTGTTAGTGTAGCATAAATCAAACTACCCACAAGAGATTGATACTTCCTCATATCTTTGTAGTCTGCACCATCATATTTACTGAGCTTGTGATTAACTTCAAGTGGAGTTGAAGCTTCTCTGCAATTTTCCATATCAAACTTCTTCAACAAGTTCAGAAGATACCTTTCTTGTGACACATATATGCCATGATCTGTATAAGTAACTTCCATTCCAAGAAAGTATGACAACTTTCCTAGGTCACTGATCTTAAACTCTTTCTCAAGTAATCTCTTTACCTCCTTGATTCCTTCATCTGAAGTACCTGTGATTATAATGTCATCTACATAAATACAAATGTAGATTGTACCTTCCTCTGTTCTTCTGATAAGTAGACTTGGGTCTGCTTTTGAACTTTGATATCCAAGATCATTGAGATACTTCACCAGTCTATAGTTCCAAGCTCTTGGAGCTTGCTTCAATCCATACAATGCTCTTCTCAACCTGCAAACAAAATTTGGATACCTGGAATCTATAAACCCTTGAGGTTGTTCCATGTATACCTCATCTGATATGTATCCATTCAAGAATGCATTTTTTATATCTAATTGACTTAGAGTCCATCCTTTTGAAGCTGCAATAGCAATGATTGTCCTTATAGTTGACATCTTAGCTACGGGACTGAATGTCTCATCATAATCTATGCCATAGGTCTGGGCATAGCCTTTCACCACCAATCTAGCTTTGTATCTGGCTATACTTCCATCTGCAAGCTTCTTCACTTTATAAACCCATTTATTTCCAATTACTTTCTTACCATTTGGTTTAGGAACAAGTTCCCATGTCTTGTTCTCCTCCAGTGCATTGAACTCTTCCTTCATTGCTTCTTCCCATTGCTTCTTACCTTTAGCTTCATCATAGTTCTGAGGTTCTTCATCATCTTTGACCATATATGCATAGTTCTTCTGAGTTATGTAAGAAGTATCATAAGAATACCTTTCTGGTTGTCTTCTAGTCCTGCTTGACCTTCTTGGTTCACATTCTTCATATGTGTCTGGATACACTTCTTCATCAAATATAGGAGCTTCTTCATTCCTTCTTGTTAATCCACTTGTGGATGTACTTGCTTGCATATAGTCTTCATCTCTATTTACCTGCACAATTGATTTTCCTTTCTCACATCTTCTTACCTCTTCTTCAAATTCTTCAGCTGTATGACTTTGATCTGCATACCAACTTTTCTGTTCATCAAATGTAACATCTCTAGAAACAATAAATTGTTTTGTTAGAGGACTCCACAACCTGTAACCCATCTGCTTTTCATCATAACCAATGAACACATATTTTTCTGCCTTTGGTTCAAGTTTATGCCTAAGCTGTGATGGCACATAAGCATATGCAATTGATCCAAACACTCTACAATGATCTAGTGTTGGTTTCTTACCCCACCAAGCTTCATATGGAGTCATTCCATTCAGAGCTGCACATGGTAATCTATTCACAAGATATGTAGCTGTATTTACAGCCTCAGCCCAAAGATAATTTGGACAATTCTTCTCCTTTAGCATAGCTCTAGCAAACTCAACCAAAGTCCTGTTCCTTCTTTCTGCTACACCATTTTGTTGTGGTGTATACCTGCAAGTTATTTCTCTCTTAATACCTGCATTCCAAAGATAATCATTGAACTCTTGGGAGAAATATTCTCCCCCTCCATCAGACCTCAGTCTCTTAAGCTTTTGACCTGTGACTCTCTCTGCATATGCATGAAAATGCTTGAAAGCTCCAAACACTTCTGATCTTTCCTTCAAAACATATAATGTTATCCATCTTGTAGCATCATCAATAAAAAGAACATAATACCTTGAGCCACTGATAGATCCTTCTTTTGTTGGTCCCCATACATCTGTATGAATGAGCTCAAGTACTCCATCATGTTTGAATCCTTTCTTCTGAAATGGTAACCTGTGTGCTTTACCCATTTGACATGCTTCACATTTATAAACCATATGTTGACTTTGCACATTTGGTAATCCTAGTACAGACTGATTAGCAACCATAGCTTTAATTCCTCTTTCATTGAAATGACCTAATCTCTTATGCCAGAGATCAAGTTTTGTAATCACTGCTTCACCATGTGTGAGCAAAGCTTGACCAATGTTTCCTTGCACTCTTAAAGTAAAGAGTCTACCTTCTTTCTTACCAGAGACAATCTGATTATATCCATTCTCTGGATCTTCCACAAATACTCCTTCATTTGTAAACCTGACTTGAAAACCTTTTTCAACTATCTGTCCCACACTAATCAAGTTTTTAGGTATTGTAGGAACATACAAAACATTGGTTAGCAAATCTGCTCCAGTCTTACATTTCACCTTTCCAATTGAATGTACACTATGTCTTGTATTATCACCTGTTTGAACAGTATGACTAGAAATGCCTTTTTCCAATTCTGACATCAATTCTATGTTTCCTGACAAATGATTAGAACATCCAGAGTCAATGTAAAATACCTTTAGATCTTCTTTATCTGATGTGTTGATTGAGTTCATCATCAATGATGTATGACTTTCATTCTGTGTGTCATTTGCATAGTTGTAGTAGGTGGTGTTGTAGGATTGATTTTGTCCCCAACTTCTTCCTCCACCTCTACCATAGCCTCCTCTTTGACTTTGTCTACCTCTTTGAAAATTACTTTGATATCTTCCTCCTCAGCCTCTGCTATTGTTGTTTTGATTCTGGTTTGATCCTTGTTGGTTGTGCCAACAGTCATGAGCCAAATGATTACTCAATCCATAGATCCAGCAAGCCTTCTTGTTATTATTTTGATTACCTCTACCTCTTCCAAAACCTCTTGCTCTTCCTCTACCAGTGCCTTTACCTCTTGCATAATAAGCTTGAGAACTAGACTCCTCTTCATCCTTTGCTTTACCTTTATCTCCTTTCTTCTTGTTCTTCATGTACATTGCAGAACTTTGTCCTTTATCTCCATCTCCCTTCAAGTCTTGCTCATATGTGAGCATCAAACCAAGCAACTGGTTCAAATCTGGAACATAATGATTTAATGAAAGTTCTGTTGATAAGACAAAAGGTTTCCACCTTTCATCCCCTCTCAAACCTGCAAGTAGTTGAGCAATCAATCTGTGATCTTCAACATCTTCATCTATGGATCCAAGACTATCTGCAAGATCCTTCATCTTAGTGACATAATCACTAATGGTTTGACTTGGCTTCTTCTTGAATGTTGTAAACTCTGACCATAGACTTGCTTTCCGTGCTTTAGTAGTACTTTGGAAATGATACTCCAATGCATTCCATATATCTTCAGATGATTCCAATCCTCTGATGTGTGGTAGCAAATGATCAGAGATTGTATTGTAAATGTAAGCTTTTGCACTTGCATCCTTCTTCTGCCAATGCTTTAAAGCATCAAGTTCTTCTTTCTTTGGTCGGCTTTCATCTTCAAATACTGGCTTCTCTTCTTCACCTGTAACATATATCATGAGATCCTTACTCATAAGTAAGGCTTCCATTCTCATTACCCATGCGGGGTAATTATCTCTGTCCAGTTTGTCAATAGAGATATGATCTACCATAGTTCTTTCCTTCTGCTGCAGCCTGTGAGCTTAAAGGATAAAGGATAATACCTTTTGAAGTTCTTTGTGTATGAGGATACTTTTGAAGTAACCTTTTGATGCCTTGTGTCTTCAAATGCTTCACCTTTGAAACTTTAATGGAAAACTTTACAAAACTTCTCGTACCTTTGTCGTCTTCTGCTCTCGAGAATCTTTCTGCTCTGATACCACTTGTTGATGTATGAAACACCACAAGAAATGAATTAATGTGACACTAGAACACCTCTATGGTCACCATTAACTCATTGCCACTCCAAACTTTGAGAAATGATAGCCTAAAGTGAGAACTTTGCTTCTACAGAAATTCCTAGTCACTGAAATGACATACCTTCAGTATTTTGCTAATTTCTCCTAGCTCAAGTATTATTTCTCCATGAAACTTTATAGGCTGAAACTAGAAGAGTAGAGCTTTCCAACAAGCTATCATATGCATCAAACGGATCTCTACAACTCAAGTTATGGCTCTCACAAGATGACCCTGTATGACCTTCCAAAACTGGAAATTTTACCTGTTTTAGTAAGAGCGCCTGTTTAAAATTAGAATTCGATGCCTAGCATCGACTTGCAACGAGAATTCGATGCCGGGCATCGACTTGGGATGTTTTTGGCCACTTTTCAGCAGAGATTCGATGCCAGGCATCGACTTCCCGCATAAAGTCTTGATCTTTTGGACACCAAAACTATATGTGATTTCATGCACACTCACAATATGACTTATCAACTGGAATTCGATGCCAGGCATCGAGTTGCTCCAACAACATCATCTTTTCAAGAAGATTTGGCAGTAGATTAAAATCAGATATGAAAATAAGGACTTATCAAGTGAGATTCGATGCCACGCATCGACTTGCTTGGAAAACTTCAACCTTTCAAATCATTACACAGAAGACAAACACTGGAGATGGAGGAAGAAGACTTATACACAGAACTTTAACTAGTTCTTGTCATAACTATAAAAACTCAGAAGCTTACAAGTGCTTTCTCGCTCAGAGAAGCCCGACTATACTCAGTCATACAAAAATGAGTTCTTCTCACTTTCTCATTGTCTTCCTCCTTCTTCTTCTCACCGCGTCAGTTAATACTAACTAACTTATATAGAATTTTCTCATTCCCGTAACTTTTGAAAAGCTTCTAGAACTAAAGTGAACTAACTTTACAAGTATAATACATTTGTGAATTTGTCCCTTCACATAGGCATGGGGTTTTCTTCCTAAGATTTGAACTTCAAATATATGTCCAATTAGTGAGTGTTTCTCCAACAATACCCATGTGCATTTTCTAAATCCGTGAACATGAATAACATGAATGAATGAAGGCTTCTATTTTTTTTTAAGTGTTGGAAAACGGCACTTTTCCAAGCTCTGTAACTCAAAAATGGTGAGGAATCAGCTTGAGCTTGTGAGAGACAAAAATATTCAGTTCTTAAATCTGTACAATAGTGTTAGAGACGCCTCAGGTCCAAATTTGCTTCCAGATATCACTTTTGGGCCCTGCAAAATCGAAAATTCTAGAGAGAGATGAAAAAACATGAAAAATCTCTTCATTAACCTATCTTCATGGAACCAAATGAGACATAAAACATAGGAACTACAAAAAATTCAATCAGGTAAAGTTTTTCTACTAAGAGTACTCTACCTTTCTCTCATACAACACTGTTTCAGATTCGTTCATCTTCATGCTCGAAATTAACATACAAATTTCATGCGACAACTTTCTAGAGAGAGATAGTAAAAACTTATTGCTACAAAATTTTGCAGAAACATAAAATTTCATTATTACCTACACATTGTTTTTTTTTTCGGGTGGAAAATCAATGTGGCACCTTACACCCTATGAAGCATGGAATGATAAAAGCCTCCCTCATTGGACCATTGCAAAATATTTGGGTGCATTGCTTATGCACACATCCCCTCAAAAATCAAAGGAGTTTATATCAGTTAGATGTCAAGAATGCATTCTTAAATGGATGGATATCAAAAGAAGTGTATATGGCACAACCACCACGTTTTGAAGATGAAGAATGCATTCTTAAATGGATGGATATCAAAGGAGTTTATATCAGTTAGATGTCAAGAATGCATTCTTAAATGGATGGATATCAAAAGAAGTGTATATGGCACAACCACCACGTTTTGAAGATGAAGATAAAACAGGTTATGTATGCAAGTTTAGGAAGGCACTCTATGGTCTCAAACAAGCTCCTAGAGCTTAGAACTGACTTGTTACTTATTTGTAGGACCAAGGCTTTGTGGCAAGGAAGGCAGATTCTTCTTTGTTTGTTAAGAAGAAAAAATCAAAACTTATCTACTTATGTGTCTATGTAGATGAAAACATTATTACAAGGAATGATGCTAATGGCATCAAGCAAGTCAAGGCTCAATTAATGAAGGAATTCAAAATCAGTGATCTTGGTTTATTAATCTACTTTCTTGGTTTACAGCTTGTGTATACAAATTCAGGTATACTTACCACTCAAAGGAAGTACATACATGATATGTTGGTAAAATTTAAGATGGAGAACACTAAAATTGTAGGCACTCCTATGGAACTTAACCATAAATTGAGTTCACATGAAGGTGAATTACTTGATGATGTTATAGGTTATCAACAACTTGTAGGAAATCTCAATTATGCTACTCTAATAAGAGTGGATATTGCCTATGGAGTGAGTACATTGAGTCAGTTTATGCATGCTCCAAGGAAGCCTCATATGGAAGTTGCAAAGAGGGTGCTTAAGTATCTAAAGGGTACAATGAATGAAGGGTTGTTCTATCCCTTCACCTCTAACATAGATATAAAGATGTATTCTGATGCAGATTGAGCTGGCTCCAAGGATGATAGAAGGAACACTTTGGGGTACCTATCCTTTGCAGGTTCAAATCTTATATCATGGTCATCCAAGAAGCAACAAAATGTGGCTTTATCTTCCATAGAAGAAAAATACAGAGGTTTGGCAAATGCAACTTAGGAAGCTATCTGGCTTAAGCAACTATATGCATATTTGGAGATACGTACATTCCTACACTCCAATAATCTTTGGAGACAATACTAGCTCACTTCATTTGGTTGCTAATCTTGTATATCATGCAAGGACTAAGCACATTGAAGTGCATTATCATTATGTAAGGGAGAAATTGTTAAGCAATGATATTCAACTATCTTATGTTTCAACTCATTTACAATGTGGAGACATACTCACAAAGGCATTGGATGGAACAAAGATGAACAAGTTAAAATTGATGATTGGTTTGCAGGAAATCAAGGAACAATGAAGACCAAGCATGTTAGGCTTGAGGGGGAGCTATTAGTGCAATTAAGCCCAAGCCCATATACTTGGTTTAACTAGCTTATGCTTAATTTATTGGCATAACCTTTGAAAGGCTTCATATGATCAACCTCTTGTAAAAGTACTTTACATTTATCCTTGTAAAAGTGGATTAGAACCATGAGGAGTTAGGAATCTCTAAATCACATCTCATGTAGTCGATCATTTTTTATAAAATAACTTATGATTATTAGCTTACTAAGTTAATTAGAGTTCCCCAAAAGGAATTAATTCAATTGCTATTGTGCTCAAAGAATTGTTCAAAACACTAAACATGTGTGTGAATTAAGATAATAATTTTTTGAGCTTGGATTATCTTCCAATCTATCTTTTTTTATCCTTCCATTAGTGGATCACCTTCCAAGAAAAATACATGATTATTTATGTTCATTAGCTAGCTAAAGAGGCCCATTACACTCTCCATCCATCATTTTTAGCAGGTGTGAAGAAAGATCTAGCTACACCACTTCATCTCTTGTGACTACCCTCCATCTCCTCCAACACTCCTTCACATTCTTGAGACTTAACCACTAAGCTAAGTGGATCACTTGTTGACAAGAGCACATGACCTCCTAGTAAGTCTAAACTCGAGATCTTTGGCCATACACATGGGTGACCAAACAATGTCCAATTTCAGATTCATCTGAATTGCTCGGACCCTTAGATCATAGACTTACTTTATTACATCTTGCATCCTCTAATATGTGGTACTAGAAAATCAGAGATAGAGTTGAGTATGTATGACATTGCTTGAGCATTCCTTGCACACCAAAGTGTGAGCTTATCTATTTCCTCATGAGTAGGTCCTTCTTTGGATCTTGAAATAGGCATTTCATCACCTGATACAATCCCATATATATTTCTTCCTTGCAAATAAGCCTCCATTATGATTTTCCAAGCAGTATAATTGTGTCTATAAAGCTTCTCAATCATCGATGGAAAGCCATCTCCATCTTGAAGTTGCTCTGATACCATTAAAAGAAGTTGGAGAGGCTTCGAAAGTTGAGTTGTCAAGTGGTGAAGTTGGTCTAGCAAGCCAGCATAGGACCAACCCTAGATCTTTGGATATGTAAAATGGAAATTTTTGTTAGTGCAATAAAAAACAATAGGTACTTTGGAACATCAACAAGAACATGTTGATGCAAGACAAATAACTTGCACCTTGACTAGCTCACAAAAACCTTATAAAATTGGATGGAAGTTGAGACTTCAAACACTGAGAGTAGCCAGCACAATAAAAATTGGAAAAATTCCTCTTAAGGGAGTGTCTTACATAGGGTTGGCTTTCTATAATGCATAAAATCCCTAATTTATATGAACCAAGCAAGGAGAAATCACCTTAGCACTGAACTGGTCTCATATGATTTTTCAGGGAGTTGTAAGGAATGACCCCAAGACTGAAAAACTTACATATCTCTGAAAATAATAAACCAACTGAATTGAAACTTTGTAATCATAAACTAGACAATTGTACCTTTCAATGAGTTCTTAAACAAATGGATTTAACGGTCTGTAGAAAGAGCAGCAATCTCTACAAGTTGACTGAATTTGAGGAAGTGGCACCAAGTAATGATCAAGAAGTATATATATTGCTTCAAATCATCATCTCCTTAATGTAAAAATTTTGTGGAGTATTTATGTAGACTCTTAAGCATCTATCCATGCCTTTTCTTCATGAAGTCAAATTTGAAATCAGGAAAATTTAGTACTTTAGGTTGATTGGAATCTTTTCATACACTCTAGGAAAAGAGAAAGTTGATATCACATCTATTTTTTGATTGATTGATTGAGAATAAATCCCAACCACTTCTAACTCATGGCTTTTAGGCCTTTTACTCTTCCCATTTACAAAGTTAAATACCTTGAACCTTACAAGAAATGATCATAAGTGATCAACCAATTAATACAAAGAAAGTATGTGTGCATAAGTGCTATTATTCAAGGAATATCCATAGCATCCAAATAATGGATTTGATGTAGAGCATATCCATCTCAAGCATAATGAAAACTTGATGTTCCAATAATATGAGACTTAAGAAAAATTTTTATGACTAGAAAAGATATCCTATTGACATAAAATCAACACAAATGGAGGATATGAAGAAGAAAATCTTTTTAAAAGTCAAGAGAAAATATACTCAAAATTTTCTAAACACAAATATAGATATCCCTAGTCAATTGCAGTAAACTAGGTATGGGGGATAGCTTAAGCAACATGATTTCTTCTTTGTACTCCATAACTAAGAATGCTCATTTATTGGATCAACTAATATCAAAAATCAGATTTTTTACCAATCATGTATATACAACAGTGTCAAAAGGTAATCCTAGGATCTAAAAGTTAGTTTTCCTAACTTTCCTCATCATAAGTTGGAGGGATGGGTTGAGAGATTTGGATTATATTATGAATCAAAGTTTGAAATCCCAAAATTCAACCCTTTGTTTTCTTTTTTTCAGTGGCCTTCTTAGGTAAAGCTCATAGAATCTATGCTCTAGACTTTTTCTTTGAAAATAAATTATCTATATCTCCTACTTGAATACTTGAATATCTCCTACTTGAATACTAGAAATAGTGTCAGATCCAAAATGTAATTCAAAACGTGTGATTCCTATGGATATTTTACATATATTTTGTTCAACCCAAAGTGTTTGAGTTAGGTACGCATCCTTTTCTTATGGATGATGTTGCAATGATTTTTGTATTCTTACTTTTGAACAATCTATTTTCCCATATGTAGTATAGGGTTCATATGTTTGATCTAGTAATATTCCATAGTTTTTTGAATTGGTTCATCTAAATTATGCTCTTCTATCTGAAACTAGCTTTAGGGGGTAGTTTGAATCTTGGAAATTACTTTTTCACGAGTAATTTGACCATTATTTTTTCAATTGCATTCCACATCTCCATGCATCAACCAAACTATTCATGTGATCATTGCAAACTAACATGATGTGGGCGTTGGCCAAATATATTCCAAGACCCACTTTTTGAATGGTTCCAAAATTCCAAGATTCATTACAATGAACTATGAATTTATGGACATTTCATTGTAGTGTTTGAAACCACAAGAAAGATTCTTTAAAATTCTAGAAATTGATATTACTAGAAAAATCCCTTGAACATGCCTGAAGTTTGCTTCCCATTAGACAACACGTTTTTTTGGTTGATGAGAAAATGGATCTAGGATTCAAAATGGTTACATAAATAGACTTATCATAATATGACATTGTCTCTTTAGCTTTGTGTTATAAAGTGAAGTATTTCCATGGTGATGCACCACAGCGCACTCTCCTTCTCTAGAGCTCCATGATGATATCCTCAGAGTAGAAAACCGAGCCCCAAGAGCCACACATTTGGCCTTTCTCATGGACACTAATGGTAAAAATCTCCCACTAAAGGCCAATATGGAGAAAAAATGAAGTATGATAAAAAATACCTAAGTGTAAGTATACATAGTATACCTCCCACATGATGGGCATGTTACACAATATACAAGTGAAGGTGTAAGATCATGAATCAAGTAACCTCCATCAAGTGAGAGTAGTGTCAAATAGTATCCTATGGTAGAGCTTAGTCAAAGCTCTGCAGCATTAACTTGAGTATGAAACTTCTTAAGAATAATGTGCTCAATGGCTAAGCAATCTCTAATCAAGTGATACCTCACCTCAATGTGCTTGGTCTTTGCAAGATTAACTGGATTCTTAGCCAGAGCAATGGCACTCTAACTATCACTGAGCAAACAAGGTACATGCTCAGGTAGACCCATATCACAATCAAGATGAGAAAGCCACAGTGCTTCCTTACATGCTTGACTTGCTGCAACATACTCTGCTTCTATGGTGGAAACAGCTATACATTCTTGAAGACGAGATCTCCAAGAGATAGCACCTCCAGCAAAATGAAAAATGTACCCTAATGTAGACTTACAATTTTCTACACAACCAGCATAGTTAGAATCTATGTAACCAATAATGGATGCTTTCCCTCTAAGCATAGAAACTTGTCCTTATTGCCACTTAAATATCTCAAAATCATCTTGACCACTTCCCGATGTTTCTTGCCAAGATTAGACACATATTTGCTCACAACTCCCACTGCAAATGCAATGTCTGGTTGAAACTACCATATCATGAACTCCTTTTCCTCATATAATTTGGGAAAATCACCCTTTGCTCAAACATATGTGAATAAAGGTGTACTCAATGTAAAGAGATGGATAGATATGTACTTGAAGATGAAGTGGTGCTGCAAAATCCTTGCACTACACCAGCCAAATGAACTCCAAGAGTATGTGATGGGCCCATCTAGCTTGCCAATGGATGTGTTAGACACCATATGTACCTTGGAAGATCAATCTCAAAAGGATGGATCAAAACAGATGAGCTGGAATAAATTCAGAGGTGAAAAACTTGCTATTTCTGTTCATACACCTATCAAGTGTTTTGAATAATTCTCTAAGCACAGTAGCAATTAGCTTAATTCCTTTTGGAGAAATCTAATTAACTTAGAGAGCTAACTTTAAAGAGTAATCTCATCAGAAATAGTGAATCACACAATGAGAATGAATTTTAACAAGTTATGACATCATCCCAATTTTCACGGGCTGCAATAGTACTTAGACCAGTGAGCAGAAAAAAGATCATAACTCAAGATTCAAATATTCAATGATGATTAAAATTGTACGCTGATACTAGACAGTATGGTGAATCCAACACGCTTTGAATCATGCAATTTGATGAAGTACACATGGAGAACCAGCTCTAACAAGTTGAGTGAAAAAAAACAAAAATCTATAGAGAAGTGAATATAAACAGACAAGGTTGACTTCAACTGAACATAACTCAAGATTGAGAACTCCAATAGCAACAAAATTAGTTTTCTGAGCATATAGTAGATTTTAAAATAGAACTTTAGAAAGTTAAATCATTGAAACTGATGCACCACACTGAGAGTAGTGATCTATGCAAGATGACTAGAAAAAACTGAGAAGCATAATAGTGAACAGTAGACTCACAAAACCATGAAGATATGAACTTGTATGATCATAAATATGAATGTATATTGATTGTAGAATACAATGAACTTACAGATACATGTGTGTGCCTTGTATCCACACTTGATATAGCATATAGCTTAGTCTATGGATGCCTCTCTAAAGTGCAACTAAATTTCCATGTATATATAGAGAGTTTCAGAGCCAAGATTTGAATTTAAATCTTGCTCACCTAAAAGTAGATTCCTAATTTTTAGAGATTGATTGATTCTCCAACCTCAAAATTGAGAATTCATGGCTTCTCTCTCTATTCTTATCAAGTGGGCTTAACCACTTAAGATTCCTTTAACTTTTACATCAAGTAAAGACTTCAAAAAGATACAAGAGGTAGTTCATAAGTGAACTTTACATTGCCTTCATTTTAAAGCTTCTTTTATGACTTTATAGGACTCAAGCCAATACTTAGGCTTGTAATAGATTTGTTCCAACAGCTCCGCCTCAAGCCAAGTATGCTTGAGGTCTTCAATCTTCAAGAATAACCTGCAATCCAATCATAACCTTGAATTTGCAAAGCTTTGCACCGTCCAATACTTTGCTCAAAATATTTGCACATTGTTGATGAGTGGATACCTATGATATCTGAATCTCTTTGCTCAGAATCTTTTCTCTTACATAGTGATAATGAACTTCAATGTGTTTAGTCCTTGCATGAAAAATAGGCTTATTAGCTAAATGAATAGAACTCATATTGTCACCAAAAATAGTTGGAGTTCCAAACTCCAATCCAAGATCTTTGAATAATGTCTTCATCCACATAACTTCTTTTGTAGCTATGGCAAGGCCTCTGTATTCAGCTTTAGTAGAAGAGAGAGCAATTGTGGGTTGCTTCTTGGATGACCATGAAACAAGCTTTGAACCTGCAAAGGTAAGATAACTTGAAGTGCTCCTTCTATCTTCTTTGGAGCCAGCCCCATCTGCATCAGAAAATAGCTTCAACCCTAAACGCGATACATAAGGATAATAAAGTCCCTCATTTATGGTTCCTTTCAGATATTTGAGTATCCTCTTAGTAGCATCCATGTGTCGTTTCCTTGGTGTGTGCATGAATTGACTTAGTACACTCACACTATAGCATATATCTACCCTTGTCAATGTGGCATAGTTGAGACTACCCACAAGGCTTTGATATGATGTGATGTCCTCTATGAGTTCACCTTCATGTGAGCTCAATTTATGGTTGACCTCCATTGGAGTACCTGCAATTTTACAATCCTCCATCTTGAACTTTGCTAACATATCCTTGATATACTTCCTTTGAGTGAGAAATAAACCATGATCTTTGTAAACAATTTCCAAACCTAGGAAGTAGGTAAGTGAACATAAATCAATTATCTTGAATTCTTCTCTCATCTGATCTTTGATTTTTTTCATACGATCTGCATCATTTCCTGTCAATATAATATCATCTACATATACACATAGGTAGATGAACTCAGAATTACTCTTTTTAATAAAGAGTGAAGGATTTGCCGTACTTGGTTGAAAACCTTTGTCCTACAAGAATGAAACAAGTCTGAAATTCCAAGCTCGTGGGGCTTGCTTGAGACCATACAAAGCTTTGTTAAGTTTACGCACATAATCATGATAAAATTGACACTCAAAACAAGGTGGTTTAGCCATATATACCTCTTTTGTTATCCAACCATTCAAGAATGCATTCTTTACATCTAGTTGAAGTGTCTTCCAATTCTTCAAAGAGGCAATACTAAGCAAAACCCTAATAGTAGGCATCTTTGCCACAGGAGAGAAGGTCTCCTCATAATCAATTCCCTGAGTTTGTGCAAAGCCTTTTGCTACAAGCCTTGCCTTATACCTGTTTATGGAACCATCAGAATTCTTCTTGAGGTTATAGACCCATCTTGAGCCTATTACCTTCATAGATGAAGTCTTGGGCACCAAATCCCAAGTGTTGTTTTCCTCAAGTGCTTCAATTTCTTCCTTCATTGCATGCTTCCATTCTGATTTTTCTTTGGCCTCTTTAAAGGATGATGGCTCCTCTTGATTTATGTCCTGTGCTATGTAAATAGGTTGCTTAGTTACTAATGAGGTGTCAAACCCATACCTTTCTGGTTTTTTTTCCCTTATAGATCTTCTTAAGCCATGTTGTGATGATTCTGTCTCATGTTCAAGTTCTGCAATTTTGCTTTACCTTTAGACTTCCATGCTTTGATTTTTTCCATCTGAGTTTCTTCATCATCTTCTGAAGTATCTTGTTCTTCAATCTTTGGTTGAACTTCTCTGCCAAGCTTTGGAAAATCTTCTTCAAGGTCATATGGCAATTTGACCTTCTTGCATGAATCTTCATACCATGAATTGTTCTCATCAAAAACTACATCTCTGCTTACCAAGAATCCTTTGTTAGGATTGTATAATTTGTAACCCTTTTTATTGTTGTCATATCCAATAAATACACACATTTCTGCCTTTGGATCTATCTTGCCTCTAACCTGTGAAGGAACATGAGCAAAAGCAATACATTTTACAATGATCTAAGCTAGGTCTTCTTCCATTCTAAGCCTCATATGGAGTCATCCCATCAAGGGATTTTGAAGGCAACCTATTAATCAAGTAAGTGGCTGTAGATACAGCCTCAGCCCATAGATAATTAGGCAAATTCTTTTCATTTAACATGGATCTTGTAGATTCAACAATTGTCCTATTCCTCCTTTCTGCCACTCCATTTTGCTCAGGAGTGAATCTTGTAGTTACCTCTCTTTTGATTCCTCTTTCTTGAAGAAAAGAATCAAATTCATGGGAGAAGTATTCTCCCCCTCCATCTGACCTTAGCCTTTTTAGTGATTTACCTATTTGATTCTCCACAAGATCCAAATATCTTTTGAAGCATGAAAAAACTTCATCTTTGTGTTTCATAAAGAATAGGATAGTCCATCTACTGCAATCATCAATAAAGGAGACATAATACCTTGATCGAGATATTGAAGCATCCTTGCTAGGTTCCCATACATCTGTATGAACCAACTCTAAGAGATCTCCATGTATATAACCTTTTTTCATGAATGGTTACTTGTGAGACTTTCCAAATTGACATGCACTGCATTTATAAATCATGTGTTGTTTTGACAAGTTAGGGAGTCCAAGTACACTTTGGTCCCTGTAAATTTGTTTTAATGATCTTTCACCAATATGTGCCAATCTCTTGTGCCATACCTCTAGTTCTATGAGTGTTTGATTACCATAGTTGAAGAGAGCTATGTTCCTTGTGTCTTGCAACTCAAAGGTGAATAATCTACCTGCTTTTTCTCCCTTTGCTATTCTTTTGAACCCTTGGCTAGGGTCTTCCACATGTGCTCCTCCTCTTGTGAACCTGACTTGCAACCCTTTCTCTACTATCTGCCCAACATTTATTAAATTCTTTGTAATGGTAGGGATATAGAGTACCTTATTGAGTAGGTTGATGTTTCCATCAGGTGCTTTGACATTTTCTATTTTCTCCACAAGGTGTCTTGTATCATCTCCTATTTGTACCTCACGCTTGTTCCTTGGATCTTCTAAATCTGATAGGAGGGCCACATTTTCTGCCACATGATTTGAACAAAGTGAATCTATGTAGAAAACATGCTCATCAGATTTACCTTGTGGCATGGCCATATTCATGATCAATAATGAATCCTCTTTGTTTGAGTCTTCTGTGTAGTTATTGAAGTCTCTCTTTTCTTTGTAGCCTCCTTGATAGTTTGAATTATTGTAGTTGTTGTAGTTGCCATGATAACTGTTGAACCTTCCTCTTGAGTAGCCATAACTTCCTCTATTGTATCCTCTGCCTCTTTGATTCGTGGAATTCCTAAATATATTTTCAGTTGTATGATTAGTTAATCCACAAATAGAACATGGGTTGGAGTCTTGGGATCTCCCCCTGCCTTGTCTACCTCCTCTTCCTCTACCTCTACCATGTCTTCCTCTACCTCTGCCATGTCTTCCTCTACCTCTGCCATGTCTTCCTCTACCTGCATAGCTAGCTTGATATGTTCCTACTTCATCATCCACTTTCTTTGACTTTCCTTTGTTGTCTTTGGACTTGTATATAAAGCTGAAGATTGATTACCTTTAGAGCTTTCTCCATTCTTGATAAGTTTTGCCTCTTGAGTGAGTAATTGTCCAATGAGTGTATTGAAATCAGGTACATGCATGTCCATGTACAAATCCATAGATGTGGTGAATGCTTCCCACTTGTCATCTGATTTCAATCCATTGATGACCTGCCTTACAATTTGCTCTTCATCTATAATTACCTCTCCAATGCTTCCCAACTGATCTGTTATGTCCTTGATCTTTGTGACAAAATCAGTCACATTTTGTTTGGGAGCTTTCTTGAGGGTTGTGAAATCCATCCATAGTTGATGCTTCCTAGCTTTGGTACTTGAAGAGAACAAGGCTTCAAGTGCATCCCACACTTCTTGAGATGTCTTACAACTTCTAATGTGAGGCAACAAAAAATCTAAGATAGAGTTGAGGAGATACGACCTTGCAAGTGCATCCTTGGAGCACCATGTGCTCAATCTTTCTTGCTCTTCTTGTGTTGGTTGACTTTTGTTCCTGAAACTTGGCATAACTTCATCTCTTCCATAACCATATAAACTTCTACCTTGGAGATAAGCTTCTGTCCTTAATGAACAAGCTGAGTAATTACCTCTATCCAATTTGTCAATTGATGAAGGAAATCCATCTGCCATCTTTGCTCTGATACCACTATGAAGAGATGGATAGATATGTACTTGAAGATGAAGTGGTGCTGCAAAATCCTTGCACTACACCAACCAAATGAACTCTAGGAGTATGTGGTGGGCCATTCTAGCTTTCCAATGGATGTGTTAGACACCCTATGTACCTTGGAAGATCAATCTCAAAAGGATAGATTAAAATAGATGAGCTAGAATAAATTCAGAGGTGAAAAACTTGCTATTTTGATTCATACATTTATCTAGTGTTTTGAATAATTCTGTGAGCACAGTAGCAATTAGCTTAATTCCTTTTGGGGAACTCTAATTAACTTAGATATCTAACTTTCAAGAGTAATCTCATCAAACATAGTGAATCACACAATGAGCATGAAGTTTAACAAGTTATGACATCATCCTGATTTTCACGGGCTGCAACAGTACTTAGACCAATGAGCAGAAAAAAGATCATAACTCAATATTCAAATATTCAATGATTATGAAATTTTGTATGCTGATACTAGACAGTATGATGAATTCAACAAGCTTTGAATCATGCAATTTGATGTACACGTGGAGGACCAAAGTGGATTGAAAAAATAAAAAATTTGTAGAGAACTGAATATAAACAGAGACGGTTGACTTCAACTTAACAAAACTCAAGATTGAGAACTCCAATAGCAATGCAATTTTGTGAGCATATAGTAGACTTTAAAAGAAAACTTTAGCAAGTTAAATCATGGAAAATGATGCACCACACTGAGAGTAGTGATCTTTGTAAGATGATTGGAAAAAACTAAGAAGCATAACAGTGAACAGTAGACTCACAAAACCATGAAGATATGAACTTGTATGATCATAAAATATGAATGTATATTGATTGTACAATACAATGAACTTACAGATACATGTGTGTGCCTTGTATCCACACTTGATATAGCATATAGCTCAGTCTATGGATGCCTCTCTAAAGTGCGACTAAACTACCATGTATATATAGAGAGTTTTGGAGCCAAGATTTGAATTTGAATCTTTCTCACCTAAAAGTAGTTTCCTAATTTTTAGAGATTGATTGATTCTCCAACCTCCAAATCAAGAATTCATGGCTTCTCTCTCTATTCTTATCAAGTGGGCTCAACCACTTGATTCCTTTAACTTTTACATCAAGTAAAGACTTCAAGAAGTTACAAGAGGTAGTTCACAAGTGAACTTTTACATTGTCTTCATTTTAAAGCTTCTTTTATGACTTTATGGGACTCAAGCCAATACGTACGCTTGTAATAGATTTTTTCCAATACTCAATGCCTTTCCACCTTGCATATTGAACTTGTGAGGTATTTTCAATATGTACTCACTTTGAAAAAAAAAATGTGCAACTTTTACTCCTATCACAAGTAATGTGCATGCCAAGAATATGTTTGGCATCCCCCAAATCCTTCATATCAAATGTGTGACTCAAATTCTTCTTGAGAATTGACAAGTCATAAGGGGACGTCCCAGAAATGAACATATCATCAACATAAAGTATCAAGCATATCAAGCTACCATCTAAGCATCTCTTTGTGTAGAAACAATGATCCTCATTGCTCTGAGAATAGCCTTGAGACTTCATAAAAGCATCAAACATTTTGTACCATTGTCTAGGGGATTGTTTAAGTCCATATAAGCTCTTCTTGAGCTTATAAACTAGACTTTCTTTGCTAGGAATTACATAACCCTCTGGTTGTTCCATATAGATCTCATTTGTAAGATATGAATGCAAGAAAGCAATTTTCACATCCATCTGAACTAGCTCTAAGTCCTCCATTGCAACAAATCCAAGCAACATGCACAAGGTAGTCATCTTGACCACAAGAGTGAAGATTTCCTCCAAATCAACACCATGTTGTTATTTAAAACCCGTTGCAACAAGTCATGCTTTATACATTGGGGAATCACTATCTGATGTGAGTTTCAGCTTATATAGTCATGTACTTGGTAAAGATTTCCTGACCTTTGGCAAAGGTGCTAAATCCCAATTACCATTCTTGTGAATAGAATTCAACTCACTCTTCATGGGATGCTCCCACTTGACATGATCCATTGTCTGCATAACCTCTTTGTAGCAAGAAGGCTCACCAGCATCTGTTAGCATAACAAAATCCAAACATGGAACATATCTATCAGGTGGATGTGAGACACATGTAGAGAGTCTCAATGGTTGCTGACTAAGAACATTTGTGACTAATCTGATCGGACATTCTCTTGAACATCCCTATGTGAAGCATTTTTATGCATGCTAACTAGAGGTCTAACATCCTCAAACACCACTCTTCTCACCAACCTCCTCAATGGGTTGTTTATGCATCTTAGATTTCATTGAAAATGACATCACTACTTCTGATCATTGATCATGTTTTAGGATCCCATAAGCGATATACAAATTGTCCTTCTCGACCATATCCAAGAAAAATGCATTTCTTTGACTTATGGTCCAACTTTTGTCTAAGATTCTTGGGTATATGAACATATGCTTCACACCCAAAAACTCGAAGTTGATCATAATATGGTGGCTTCCTTGTCCATAACTCTTGTGCCACTTTCAGACCTTTGGCAGTACTATGTGAAAGGTTAATCTTGTGAATTGCAGTAAATATTGTTTTTGCCCAAAAGCCTTGTGAAAGGTTTGCATGATGCAGCATAGAAACTACTCTATCTTAAATAGTTATATTCATCCTTTCAGCTACACCATTCTATACTGGGGTATAAGGAGCTATAAACTCTCTATGAATTCCTCTAGACTAATAGAAAAGGCTGAATTCATGTGAGGTATACTCACCCCCATTATCTGAATGTAAAGCCTTAAGCTTAGTTCCATTTTTTTTTCAATTGAAGCAAGCCATTTTTTGAAAGTAGGTTGGAATACCTAGTCCTTTGCTTTGATAGGATATACCCAAACTTTTCTAGTAGCATCATCTATGAAAGTGACAAAGTAAAGAGAACCACCGAATGACCTTATGGGCATAGGATGATACACATTTGTATGAACGAGATCTAAAGGCTGAATTGAAGAGTCAATGTGCATCTTGTGCACATTCCTAGAGCTTTGCTTTCCATATTAATTGAATGCTCACAAAATGAAAAATCAGAGAAAGATAACACAACTAAATAGCTAGAACAAGAAATATTATCCATTCCACTACGTCATATATGGCCCAAATGACCATGCCAAAGACAAGCCATAGGATGTTCAATAATAGCTAACAAGTGTTCTTTGTATGATACAAATAGAGGATAAAGTGAGCCAACTTTTCTTCCTTTTGTAATAACCATATTTCCCTTTGATATGCGAAAGGACTAAGCATAGAAGACCACCTTGTAACCAAGGTCATCAAGTTGACCAACTAACATCAAACTGCATGATAATTGAGGTACATGGCATACATTATGCATAGTAAATTTTGAACCATCAATGAATTGCACAACCACATCTCCAATCCCCACAATGTCACATCGATAAGAGTCACCAAGTCTCACGGTACCAAGAGACTTTGCTGCATAATTAGAGAACCATTCTCGATGTGGTGTCACATGGAAAAAAGCACAAGAATCTAGCAACCACATGTGGGAAAGAGAATCAACCATAAGACCCTCAATTGGCATAGTGCTATCAAGTCTCAACACATCAACACCATAAAAAATAGCATTAATTTCTTCAATCTTCATAGTCGAAGTAGATGGTGCAGGTAGTTGTTTAACATGCCCATCAACATTTTGTCCCTTACCTTTAGCATTCTTTAATGCATAACAATCTTTCTTCATGTGTCCTTTCTTATGACAATAATGGAATTCGATATCCCTCTTCCTTGATTTACTTATACTCTTATTCCATTGATTATTCTTTTCCTTGCTCTTGCTCATGCCATGTTGTTGATTCTTTCCTTCGTAAGAGCCACAAACATTATATTCATCTCCACTCTGAGTGCCAACCATAGATTTTCTATGACTCTCCTCACTCAAGAGTGCTCCACATATGTCATAGACCAGTTTACCACTAGGTGCACTATTGCTAATAGTTACGCAAAATGTATCCCATGATGATGGCAAGGTGCATAACACCAAGACTGCTTTCATTTCATTATCCATATCCATTTTTTGAGCCTCTAACTGGGAGAATATAGCATCAAACTCATTAAGATGAGTAGCAACACTATATGTGTCCGTCATGCAAAGGTCATATAACTTTCTCATCAGATACACTTTATTTAATGATGTCTCTTTTTCATATGTATTGCATAACTTCTCCCAAAGCTCCTCTACATTTTCACAATCTAATACTATAAAGTTAGAATTATCTGCCAGGTGCGATTGAATGGTAGACCTTGCCATTTCATCTAGTCATCCCAATCATCTTCATCCATGTCAATAGGCTTCTTTGAGATTCCATTTAATGGCTTCCATTGCCTCCTCTGAATCAACACATCTTTAATCTGATTCTTCCATAGAGCAAAGTTTCTGCCATCAAATTTTTGGATCTCAAAATGTTCTTTGCCCTGCAAGTTATAGCTCCTCCTCAGAACACTAGCACTAGACCTTGATCCACCAAACTTGCTTAAGACCTTTGATGCCATGATGGTAGAGAACTGAATAGAATGATAATGGATGTACAAATATTTTCATCTACAAAACTTGATGCAAAAAAGTGCAAAAAAATATTTCACTACCACTAGTGTGCAACATCTACGTACTCGTGGAATGCCATCAAAGGCAAAATCCTTTGGAAGTTCTTAAGGATCAAGAATGTAGTTAGTTTTTGAGATTTGCATAATGATTCAACCTTAGGTAGTTCTCTTGTTCTCTTATTTAGGAGGTTCAAAATATTTAATGGTTCTCCTCCATTTAAACATATCCAAATCTCTTTATCCAAAATGATGAAGATGAAACTAGTCTAAATCTTGAATCTGCAAGAAGAGAGCTTTATTGAATTCTTTTTTTCTCCACACATTTTGTTTTAAATGTCGTAATTGTTTTGTACAACATTCCAACCATATGTATGTCAATTTATGTACTTAAGCATCTAAAATAAATACTTATATAAGATGTTGAGACAAGTTGAGCACTAGGAAAATTTCACATATACGCATAATTCTGTACATAATCATGTCTAGAAACATATACATAATCATGTTTATAAACATATACATAATCATGTTCATAAGCACATACATAAGGATGCATATATACATGTTCATAAATATGCATGTCATTCCTACTTAAGTTGATGATCCTAGTAAGCTCTCCAACAACCTTATTCAAACCAAATGTATAGTTCCAAAAGTAATGTCATGTGAGCTTGGTGATCTATCTACAAATTTCCACTAGCTCATCATCCATCTCTTCATCTTTATCTTACAATGGATATGTTATTGTATTGGACTTGGGGATTGGATGGGAGAGGTAATGGAGTCCTCAAGTTGTACTTCTTCTATTTCAGGAGTTATCGAAAGAGGAACTAATTTGAGGTTATGCAGGATCTTAATCTCTTTCATAGCATCTTCATATTCATTACACACTTCTTGCAACTCTTCTATCAAGTTTTCCAATTGATCATTAAGATGTTTCTCCATAGCATGAACCCAATTGAGGATTAGTTCCTAATGTATTCTTTGGTCCTTGTCCACTAAGTCTTTTTCTTCTTTCTCATGGGAGGCATTGAGAAAATTAATGACTCATTCATTTTGTTTCTTCTCTTTCTTTAATGCCCCTTTGCATGGTTGCGTTTTTCATTGCATTCTCTCCCTCTCTTTTTCCTTGTCTTGCATCTCTTTGATTGCTTCTACATTTTGGATAGTGAGCCTTGCTTTTTGTCAACTCATTCTTGATAGATTGCTACTACTCTCATAGAGTAGTAAGTTCTAGTTGTGTCTTTTCTTTGTCTACTCTCTCCATATCTAGTTGTGATTTTGCAATGTAGTACTATTCTCCATCCGCCTTCGTCTATGAGAAGGTCCTTGCATGAGCAAGTCTGTCAACATTGAACTTCTTCAAATTCTCACAAATATATTTGATTAGCTTATCATTTTGTTCTATTAGGTGCTTGATTTTTTGTTGTGAGGCTTTAAATTTCTTTAACTGATTCTTCATGTTGAATTCATGAATGTGCCACTTCTTCCACTTGCTCATTGATAGCCATGTACTTGTCAAAAATTTAGTACATTCATCTCAATTGGATTGCATAATTTTCCTAACTAACTCTCAAAGATTGGATATAAATTCTATTATGAGAAGGCCAGATTTCCTCTATGGCATTCAAAAAGCATATACAAGATTTTTGTGATTGATAATGAGTATAACAGACACATAAAGGCATGTTCTTGTTTCTATTCATTTTGTTATGGAGGTAATCGTACAAGATCAAGAGAAGGTGGGCATGAAGGTGATAGCGGCCAATGATTCTCTAAAGTTTAAATGGGTGGGGTGACATCGATTTTGTATGTTTGCTAGAGTTGGGCATATCTACGAGGGAAGTTTGTTGATATTTTGATAGTGACATGTGTGAACACACTTAGGACCACTCGGGTACTTTTTTCCCTCTTTAGGAGGTTTTTTACCCCATCTTGTATATATGCCTATAACTCTAATGGATTATTTATCTTTGTACATTCACTTGGTAATACATTCAGTATTGTGTGTTGTGCTCCAAGCTTCTTCTTCTTCCTTGTGTTGTTCATGTGCTTCCGTAGACGTCAAACTCCAACAATTGTTATCAAAATAGGTTGTCGCTTCATCTAGGGCATCATCGACATCCCTCCAATCACAATGTGCATGATGGACCTGTTCTACTTGGACTGATCATCTTGCAACAAAATAGACACTAACTCCTCAAATGTTAAGGTAGTTGGATTGCCTTTCATCATCAACCAAAGAGTAGAAACAAACTTTGATATGAATCTGGAGGACCATTCAAAACAGTCTGCACAAGTGAACTGTCTACCAAGACTTCATTAGCAAAAATCAAATACTCTTTCAAATCTTCTATCTTTGTCAAAAAACTATCCATAGAATCTTATGCTCACTCTCCAACTATTTTTGGAGGTAAGCAACACGAGCCTCATTTGTTGTGTGGTACAAAGAGGTAAGTGTATCCCAAGCATCCTTTGTTGTTTTGCAAGAGAAAATATGAGAGATAATGACATGTTTGATAGAAAAGGCTATCAATGCATGTGCCTAAGCATCTTTGCCATCCCAACCAAGTTTCTTTGGAATAGGTGCAGTAGGAACCGCAACACGAATAGGAACTTGAAGAACATCACCTTCAATGCAATTTGCATCACCTTCAATAATTTTATTTGCAAGTGTAGTAGATTGTTTTTCAACACCCTACACAATATTCCATAGTCCTTTTGTGACCAATACATGAGGCATCATATATGCCCATAATGCATAATTGGTACCGTCCAACTTATCCTCAACAGCGAACATATGGAATACATCATTGCTTTTGGCTATGGTCACTTACTAAAATACCTTGATGCAAAAATATGATTATATCTCAAAAAGTTGAACAAAATTACCTTGTCAAGGTTTGTTAAACATGTAGCAAAATTTGAGGCGCTTGTACTGGTGAACCTAAACCTATATATATATATATGTTTGACAAAAATAGACCAGATTGCAATCACAAGCATTACGATAATGTGTTCATTTGGTGAGCTCAAATCAAAGGGGTATCAATGATGCCCTAAATGAATCTGCCAAGTTATCATCGATGTCGATACACATTCGCACACATTGCTCTATGGTCTTGGGTTCCTTTAAGTATACATATGATCATAACTTTGCACTTAACAAGTGTTGGCATTATACGGAAAGAAGCAAGTATGGGCATACATGCAGATCTAGCACTGAGGCAACCCATCAATTTTTTTCAAATCCTTACATTATTTTAAAAGTGATTCTCATCACTGAAAACCATTGTAAATACCATTTCACCTTTTTGTAGCTCCATTTTGTGCAAGTCGAGGAGTCCTCGAGCTTGAGGAGCTTTAGTAGTATTTGCCTACCAAGTTTCATAATTTTTAGAGCTCGTTTTAGCCTCCTAAATAGCTTAGGGACCTAATTTTTAACTAGGCCGAACACTAGGTCTGAACAGGACCAAAGCTAGTCAAAAACTATAAATAGAGCTAGAGAGCTCATTTTTGGGGCTAGCTTGTTGTAGTTTTGAACTTGTATGAGAACTTGGTTGTAATAGAAGTGATTTCATCTCACTCACACATTTGTGCCTTCACTTGCTCGAGGTCTTCATACCATCCTCATGTCTTCCCGGATTGACATTAAAGGAGGTGCTACTCATCACTGAGCTACACCAAATTTTGGCGCCGTTGCTGGGGATCGAGCTTTGAGGACGAGCGTGTGATGGTAAGACGTAGAGAGGATGCGTTGGAATGGTAAGTAGTAAGTAATTTTCTTGCTTTTCACCATTTTCCCCATCTCCATCTTCCTTCTCCATCTCCATCTCCATCCTCCTTTCATAATCCCACTTCCATTTCATTCTCCTCATTTGCTTGGTGAGAGTTTGAGAGAGAGCGAGTGCGCATTGTTGTGTTTGTATGTTTTTTGCATGATTCTTGCAGGTTGTAGCATCCTCACCATCTCCAACAAGCTCAGCAGGTATGGAAATACTCTGCGCATGCCCCGAGGCATCGAGCTTGAGCTATCACGACACACCAAAAAGTTGGCCCTATGAGGATCCTAAGTACACCACGACACAGCGTAGCCTGAGAGCTCCTAGAATCACTAGCCTGATCAGTAAAATTCACCATATCCTAGCCTATCACGACACACCCACCTATCGCGACACACCGAGGTATCACGATACTCCCACCTATTGCGACACATCCTAGTATCGTAACACTCCCACCTATCGTGACACTCCCACCTATCGCGACACACCGAGGTATCGTGACACTTCCATCTATTGCAACACACCCAGGTATCGCGACACACCAAGGTATCGCGACACTTCCATCTATCGCGACACACAGACCTGAGCTATTGCGATACACCGGCCTTAGGAATAATTTTTTGGAGTGTAATAATTGATTGACTTGGGATAATTTTGGGCTTGATTCTAACACATTGGGACTACCTTAGAGCCTTAGAAGTGAGCAAAATACCTAGAAACCCATAAATGAATTTCCTGAACCCTGAGAGCCTGTCTTGACCCCTAAGTGTCTGAATGGTCATAACTTCATCATACGAACTCTGATTGATGAGATTTTGGAACAAGTATTTTTAACTTGGTCCTATGTTTTTCGAGGTGTGTCTGTCAATTCATTGTAATCCAGGGCAATAGTAATTAGTGAAACCTTGCAAGAACATTGTGCGCAATCAAGACATTCCAAAGCAAGCTAGCAAGGGTGAGTACCAAGCTTGGGAGAAGGCTACCTGGGCTTGTGCAACAATTTGAGCAACCAGAGAATTGAGGTTGGAAGTTCTCTCAACCCTCCTTCATCAATTCCTAGCTTAGGCTAAGTACGACTTAGGTGTGGTGATTAATTGGAATAATGCTAGGCATGAATCAAGTCCAAGAGAACTAATCAACCAAGTACAAGCATTAATTAGAGCTTAAGTGCAAAAATTCTAAAGAACAAAAGTAAACTTGAATCGAGCAAATATCAAGTGCAAAATTCACTTAAGTAATCCTGACGAGATGATTCCAAACAAGGGCTTAACACAATATTCAACTAAAAAGAACAAAGTGATTGGTATAAATTAACCTGCAACGAGAGTGTACTTGGGACCAAGGGGATAGAGAAACCAGGCATATGAACCTTAGGTCAGGAAGACACTTAGGCCGAGACAGACAAAGCCTCAGATCTTCTGAAGCTAGTGTCAATCACACTGCTAGGTCTTGGGCCCAGCAGTTGAGTGATTACCCATACACTCCAAGATCAGAAACAAGCGATTCTGAGATGTCCTATCACATGGAGAGACTAGTAGGTAGTTCAGGGGTGGCGTACCTAGAAAAGCTAGAAAGACCTTGCAAGACTCAATTGGAATATATCGGGACTAATCGTCTAGGTGCTCGCATCTACGAAGACGGTCTGAAAAGATCTGTGGTCTAGATTAAGAACCCCGATCAACCCCATGGACTAGAACATCCGATAGTCAAGTTCGAGGATGGAGCATACCTAGATAAAGAAGGGGCTATTTATGTAGTCACCACCCTTCCAGATAGGACAAACGAGTTCGGCAATGTGATCGTAGAGACTGACATGGGTGACATAGAGCAAGGGAACTTAGGGAGAGAGCCGAGGACTCCCCATGGCAAATCAGCCCTGACCAGAATTGTGACTCTAGAGTAGGTTCCCCAGGATAATAAAAGTATAGATTTTCTTTTAAACCGAGAAAGTGATGAGGCTTTTTGGAGGTATAAGCCTGACCATCCAATGAAGTAGGAGCTCTCATAATTTATGAGTTTAAAGATCTTGAGAGCCCAGGCAAAGTGACCTGCTTAGACAATACGTCAGAGAGGATCTTCGTGGTCTCAGAGCATGGGAGACATGCCTACAATTGGAAGGGTGAATTTGTTTTTCCCCAACATTGATACAATGTGTCTTATGGTCACCAAGGAGTTGGATCATCTCAAGCTCATGGGACTCAAAGAGAAAGGAGTAGAGATAGACCCGAGGTGAGCTTTGCTAACCCACTAGGGAGAGAGCAGATGAGAACAAAAACGGACAGAGAAGAGATTGAGAGATCTAGAGCCCAAATAAACCAAAGAAATGTTGATGATTTTCCTTTTCCAAGGCCTAGAGAACACACTAGGACCTTGAGGCCAACTCAGCTAGTTAAGTCCATGAGGAATTACTTCGATGGCACTGGAGACCCATACGATCATGTGGCAGAATTTAGGCAAGTCTTGGGAGCTGAACAGGTTAAAGACCTATTCACACAATACAATGCTTTTGGCCTAACTCTTAGAAACACAGCGCTTACGTGGTTTCAACCACTACATGAGAGGCAGTTTAGGAGCATAGACCAACTTTTAGAAGCTTTTGTCACTGACTTTTCTAAGAGTGGCATACGGCATAATACTTCCTCACTGATTCATAGCTTTAAGCAAACACCTCAAGCGATGGTCCGACTGGCAGGAAGACGGTTTAGGCAATACCTGGAGAGGTGTCCAATGCCTGAGTTACCCACACCAGCCAAGCAAGTGGCTTTGTTTTTAGATGGATTGCTAAGTACCAAGCTTAGATCATATGTGTATCTGAAAGACCCCATAACCATAGAAGAAGTGTACGCATGTGCATAGACATTGAGGATAATCTAGGAGAGGAGCTGGAGCTTTCAAAAATCTACAAGGATTCAAATAGCTCTAGTAGCCTTACTTCCGGTCAATCTACATCTATCGAGAAACTTGCGGAGAAGGTAGCTCAAAAACTAGGTGTCTCTAGCAAACAAATTCCAAGATTCACGCCAGGAAAACGATGCTATACTTGTGGAGGTGACCATATGGCGAGTGTATGTCCCATTATGGCTCAACCCCAAGTGAATCCTAGTAGCCATTATTACACCATAGAGCGAAGGTACACCAACCACACTGCACAAGATTGTCCTTATAACAAGGGTAGATTCCAGACTCAGTACCTGCCACAACAATATGGTAGGCCCCAGCAATCCTACCAACCACCCTATCAAGGGTAGTAGCAACCTCAACCAGTCCTAGCACAGCAACCCCCTGCTCCAACCAATGTGATTCCAGTGAAATATGAATCTGTTGAAGAAAATTTGAACAGATCCATAGTCTTAGTAACACCATTGCTATCAAAAAGTGATCCAAGTGACCATAGTTTTGACTCCACACATATTGATAGCCCACAGGCTTACTACATGCAGTCACTCAAGCATAATGAGTCATATTATTATGAAGAACCCAGTGAATCTAGTTGGGAACCAGATTATACAAATGTGATGTACGCAAACCCCAACTCTAGACCGCAGCCTAGGTAGATAAGACCTCCATTCCCTAGAGGGCCATGCTTTCGATGTCAGGGAGATCACCTCATCCGTGATTGCCCTCTACCAGCACCGACACAAACCCAATCTGTGACAATTCAAGGTTTTTTCCCAGATTGTGGAAAGGAGCATTTGTTACAAGAGTGTCCCAAGAACCCCATCAACATGCCAAAAATCGCTCCTATCAATGTTATCGGGTTAGTAGTAGATTCTACAAGAAGTGTAACATCCACAGCCCCCGTGCATGTGGTCACTTGAGCTCAAGCTTTGCAACAAAACCAAGGTTTAGGTCAGAAAAAGAGTTTTGAGGTTAGCGAGATGGATAGCATAACCAAGAAAAGAAGAAGAGCTTGGAGAGATATCCGTGAGAGAATGAAAAGACAATGGTCACAGAAAATGAGTGAACCAGAGGAAAGCTTAAGAGAAACAAAAGCCAAGATAATTGAACTCACATTCCAAAATCACTCTCACTCCACCCCACCACCCCCATTTCCATCTCCCTCCAACCCATCACCTTCTATCCCCCAACCTTCTAATCCACCACACATAACCCACCCACCACCCAGAGTAGGATCACTCCTAGCCAATCCCACTCGTAAGGATCTAGACATGATGCTTAAAGCATATCAGGCCAGAATCTAGGAAGGGCCAAACGTGATAGATCATGACAAATGTTACCCTAGAGCCCATCTAGAGATAGAGAGAACAAAACTTTATGCTAAGATGGTAGAATTGGCGCAAGCTATGTTTGAAGCCAGTCGCTTGTTCAATGACTCTAACTCCACTAGAACACCATTGCATTTTGATGGTCTATTAGATAGATTGGAGAGGTTACTTACAAAGTCTCGAAAAGGAGCCACCTCCCAGGTCAAGGAGAGGACAAGTGATCGGATAAGCATTCCTCCCCAGGAAGCTTATGTGCCTAACTCCACTGAACCAAACACCTCTTCTTCTATGAATCGGTATTCACCAGAATTCCTGCGAGAGATTTAAGAAGAGAAATGGGCAAGGGAAAGTGAAGACCCACCTCCAATTGAACTTGTGGATGATGCGAACGATCAATTCCCACAAGACATTTCATCCATTTATGGAGAGTAGAAGAGTGCCCAACCTCACGAAAGGTTAGACTTTGAGTCTAATTCCTTGCAGGAATTACCCCATTTCACAGGCCCATGGGAGGCTAAATCTACTTACATGAGAGCACCCACGGTCATGATAAGAAACGAAGACTCTATCATACCTAGGAACATGGAGGTACTAAAGAACACTAAAGTGCAGTGCAACCTCACTTTAGAAGATCTACTCAAGGTTAAGCCTGAATTGTGGAAACATGTAACCAAACAAGTGCCAAACGTAGTGAAACCTCATTCCCAGGTAGGATCTCATAGAACAGTGCCAGAAATACCATTGGATAAGATAGGAGACATGAGCGAAGGAGACGAAGGAAATACCTATCTTCTAGTTACCCACCAAGGATACACAACCAAGGCAATTTAGGACTCAGGTGCAAGATTTGCAATTGCTACCACTTCCCTATGGAAGCATTGGGGCAAGCCAACACTCAGGCCGACGAGAATGAAATTGCAGATGGCTGATGGTCACATAGAGAGACCCTTAGGATCGCTAGAAGGAACAACTCTCACTACATATAGTGTTGAGTTCGAGCATACTTTTGCTATATGCAAATTTAGAAAAAATCATGCCTACGAGATGATTTTGGGAAGACCATTCATGCGGCAGTTGCAAGTGGTACAAGATTGGGGAACCAATTCCTTGTATTTGCAACACCTAGGTGTTACAACCAAAGTCAATCTCAAGGATTACTCTCATAGAGAGGTACCGCCTATTCAATGGAATCCCATCCATAGAGCCAAAGATGATACGGAGTCAGTGCATTCCATAGGATCAGGATCCTCATGGATGCATGAAGACACACACTTGTGGATGTGTAAAGTAGCAGTGGCAGAGGAGAAGAGAGAGAAAGCCAGAGAGATAGGTGTGAAGGAAACTCAAAGATCAATTCAAGACCCAGCCTAAACACCTGTAATATTTCCAGATGAAGAATTTGAACCCCACAGTTGGGCGGAAATTTTAGCAACAATGGATGTAGCCATCAATGAAGAACAATGGACACCCCACTGTGATGAGGATGGCTATGACATTTCAGTCTTCTCAATAGAGCCAATCATGTGTGATTCGGTTATTGAAGAAAGTGAACCTAGCACTGATGCATTTGAGGATGCAAGTGACTCCGATCTAGAGTCAATCATTATGGATCCACCTTTTGCATAAGATGAGGAGTATTTCTATGCAGTAGAAGCTCACCCTTAGAGACACGAGGAAGACATGAATGAGGTGAGATTAACCACACAAGTGACTACCAAGAGTGAAGGAAAGAAGAGAAAGAAGAAAGAAGTCACACCGGAGGAAGAAGAATCTATATTCGAGGTCCCTGAAAATTTCAAGAAGTATGAGATAGAAGATATGAGAGTCATGATAAGAATGCCTAACTGTGATGCTCAAGCAAGGGAGGCATATGATAATAAAGAAACCACGAAGAAAATTGTGGTTGCCATAGAAGAAGGAGAGGAGAGATGCACATACATTGGGCATGACCTTGCTGAAGAAGAAGAGCAGGAGTTGGTAGTCTTGCTGAGAGAGTACAGAGATGTATTCGCTTGGAGCTACAAGGACATGAAAGGTGTAGACCCCGACATATGCTCACACACGATCCCCATGACCTCAGAGGCCAGACCCTCTAAATAGAAGCCATACACATACAATGACAACTATGTTGCCGAAATCAAAGAAGAGATAGACCGCTTGGTTGAAGCCGGATTTATCTATGAAATCAAGCACACTGAATGGGTATCCCCCATTGTAGTGGTGCCAAAGAAGAATGGCAAACTACGTGTATGCATTAACTTGAAGAAGGTTAATGTAGCCACTATTAGGGATAGTTAGCCACTTCCAATCACTGAGCACCTATTAGAAAGGGTAGCAGGCAAGGAAGTGTACAGCTTCTTAGATGGGTTCTCAGGTTACAATCAAGTGGCCATTGCACCAAAAGAACAACATAAGACAGCTTTTGCCACAGAGTGGGGTATATTTGCTTTTCGGGTAATGCCATTTGGTCTAACCAATGCGCCTCAAACCTTCCAAAGATTGATGTGTCATGTGTTTAAAGAGTTCCTAAGGAAGAATTTGGAAATCTATGTTGACGATCTCTGTGCTCATTCCAACATTAGACAGACACATATACCTGAACTCAAACAAATCTTTGACAAATGTAGGGAATATCAAGTTTGCTTGAACCAAGAAAAGTGTGTTTTCATGGTCAGGCAATGCAAGATTCTATGACACATAGTGTCAAAGAACAGCATATCCACTGACGAAGAGAAAGTGAGAGTGATCGCAAAACTACCTAGGCCAAAGAATGTCAAGGAAGTGCAAGCTTTCATGGGGCATTGTGGTTATTATCGACGTTTCATACACATGTATGCCATCATTTCAAAGCCTCTATACAGACTTCTGACCAATTTTGAGTGGACTGATGAATGCAAGAAATCTTTCAATGAGCTTAAGAGACGATTATGTTCAACACCAATCTTGACTACACCAGATTGGAACAAGCCCTTCCATGTCCATGTGGACGCATCCAATCATGCTATTGGATGTGTGCTAGCACAACCTACGAACAAAGGTAATATGGATCTTCCAATTGCCTATGTGAGTAGACAGTTGAATGGAGCTGAATGAAATTATACGACTACTGAAAGAGAAGGGTTAGGCATGTTATATGCGGTTAAGAAATTTAGACACTATTTGCTTGCAAATAAGTTTAATTTTTTTACTGATCATCAAGCACTCTTGTACTTGGTAAACAAGCCATGTAATATGGGTAGACTAGTAAGATGGTTCCTCTTACTCATGGAGTATGACTTTGAGGTAGTGGTGAGGAAAGGCAAGACTCATTTGAGAGTAGACCATCTCTCTAGGCTCACATCTGGAGAGGCCCCACAAGGAGTATCAGATGACCTTCTTGATGCTTACTTGTTTAAATAGAGGTTGTCCCACAGTGGGCCAAGAACTTAGTGCCAGTACTAACATATGGGCCTAAACACCCAATAGTAAACACTCAAGATAGGGAGGTGGTAAAAGCCCAAAAGTATCATATCATGGAAGGAAGTATGACGTACAAACATACAGATCAAGGAGTATTAGCATGTTGTGTGGAAGAGGATGAGTACGCGAAGTGGTTGCAATTAGCACATGTGGGTGCATTAGTGCAACACTACTCGAGACAAAGAACCTTACAGACATTGAGGAGACTTGGAGTGCACTGGCCAACTATGGAAGTTGATGTCCATAGGATGTGCAAAGAATGCCCAATTTGCCGCACTAAACCACCAGTGGAACATGCCACTCTTTATCAAGTGTCTTTAGTGACAGATTGGAGTGAACCCTTAGTAGCCTTTTTGAGGACGAGAACCTTCCCCCAAGATATGACATTGGCTAGACAAAGGAGCTTAGAACAAGAAGCTTTAGATTATACTCTCATTGGAGATAATCTATACAAAAGGGGAAAAGATGGATATCTTAGACTATGTGTCCACAGGAGTGAATATCTCAAGATCTTAGAAACCGCTCACCAAGGTGTAGCAGGAGGACACTTTGGACCATATAGGGTGATCAAGGCAACACTATTTGCAGGTCTTTAGTGTCCCACACTTCATATGGACACATACTTATGTGAAGAGATGTGATGTTTGTCAGTGAACTCAGTCCCTTGCGTAAAGATGAGATGCCATTGAAACCTATGATAGGTGGACGTGCATTCTCTAAGTGGGGAATAGACTTTGTTGGTCCTATTAGTCCCCTAGTTAAGGGTTCCCATGCTGAATACATTATTGTGGCCACCGACCACCTAACCAAATGGGTAGAAGTAAGAGCTGCAACTAAGAACGATGCACAGACCACTGCTAAGTTCTTATTTGAGAATGTGTTCACCAGATAGGGGCTACCAATAGAGCTAGTAAGTGATAGAGGCACACATTTCTTGAATGAAGTCATAGAAAACCTTATCCAAGAATTCTTGGTGATACATAAGAAGTCTGCCCCTATCATCCACAAGTGCCAATGGATAGGCTGAGAGCACAAATAAGATTCTATGGAATGTATTGACAAAATTGGTTAATAATAAATGCTCTGATTGGGACAAACAACTACACCATGTTGTTTGGGCATACATAGTTGCCTATAAAATGGTACTCCAAGCCACACCCTTTCATATGGTGTTTGGCCAAAATGCAGTACTACCATTGGACTTTTTAATACTTACATTGAAAGTAGCACATGGGCATGACTGGACAGGCCATGAGCTCTCCTCTAGAATCTTTGATCTTGAATGCCTAGGTGAAACACGATTAAGAGCTACCTCAAGAATTTATGCAGCCAAAAAGAGGCAAAAGGCATATTTCGATGCACATGTGAAGGATAAGGGATTGAAATTAGGAGATCTAGTCCTACTCTACACATTGAAGCAACATGCATGGAAACTAGAGAAGAGAGGCTATGGACCAATGATTATCAATAGGATCTCCACAAGTGGAGCAGTACAACTAGCCACTCTAGAAGGTGACATCGTACCAAGTTACATAAGCGGATGCAAAGTCAAGTTATATCAAGAACCCCTAACGAAAGAGATGCTAAATTGACTCAATATTGCAAAGAAACGTAAGGAAGAGGAAAAGCAAATTCGAGAAGGAGCACAGGTAGAAGCTTTAGAATGCATCCGACGAATGAAATTGAGAAGACAAGGTAGAGATCAGCCCATGCCTGACACTCATGAAGCTCTAGGGTATCATATGGCCATGTGTGAGGCTTCAGGTGAATGGTCCCATAGGATAGTCGATCGATGATGTTTTGTGATCCTAGAAGTAGGGCAAGGAGAGAATGCAAGGACCATGAGAGCTTTAATCGACTCAGGTGTGGCCACTAGTGCAGTGCGATTTTCTTACTGCCAAGAATTGCAATTGAAGGTAAAACCCATAGAGGCATATCTGATAGGATTGGGAGGTGTTGAAACCCCTTGCATGGGAGAGGTGGAACTTCCCCTCTATGTTCAAGAGGTTGTAATGGCAATAAAAGTGCTAGTATGTGAACACGGAGATCTTATCGAACCTCTTGTCTTAGGCCAAGACTGGATCTATGATCATGCAATCAACCTCAACCTAAGAAGTGGACTTCTCCAAGCTTGGGTAGGCCAAAACCACCTCATGATTGAATTAGAAAATCAAGCACTCAAGCCATTAGAAAAAGCACCAAATCCTGGTCCCTCCAGGAACCCACATGTAGATAATGATGCTATTCTTGTCCAAAGTTCTATGGTGCAGAAGATTATCACTCTAGACAAAGGTACAAAATTCAATGAGGAGTCCCCTTCTTTTCCAAAGAGGATTCGAGGACATCAAGCTGGGCAACACACTACACCGAGAAGGCCGATGATCAAGAAGCGTGAGCACCAACCTATGCAATATGAAGTACCTTGTGGCATGAAGCAGATCTGGATATGCAAAGGGGAAAAAACCACGACTCCAGAGACAGGTTCTCAAAAATGCACCAAGCGAGCCACACTGTCAAGGACTAAAAGGAAGGATTCCCTTAGGCAACACTCTAGACATACCATTTCTATTTGGGCCCGGAAGCGGTCAGTGAAGGCTATCCCCATTGCTAGATAGATATGGGTGCCCAAGGCCTGCTTACGAGCCCAAATAGCTTCACCTCCAGTCACAAGAATAAATCAACACTCACAAGCACTCTTGGCAAACATCTCAGGGAAGATACCTACACCCCACACTATTACACCTTTGGTCAAACCTAGGAATGTCTGGAAATGGGTACGCAAAAGGTCCCAAATCCAACACAATCTAGTTCATAAACCTTTACCTATCATGAGCTCTAAGAGCTACGAATCCTCAGTCAAAGTCTGGAGACTTAAACCCCGGATCAAACCCCCTGATCCAATTTTGTAAATCCATCCACTCTGATGTAGGTGCACTCTGAGTACATTGCATATCCAAAGTATACATCACAAACACTTCACCTCTAACCACTAACCACCTAGAATGTCATGTTAGTATTGTGGAGGAAACACCATTACATCATGTTTCCTATGCAACACTAATGTGCCTTTATTCTTCTAGCAGATAAGCATCAGAATTCTCATGGCTGCAGCAGCAGGCATGAGCTCCCATGCAGGAACTAGTTCTCAAATCAATTGGGATACCATGCCCGTGGAGACTCCACTGACAGCTAGGCCTGAAGAGTTTCTGAATGCGAGACGAATTCCCATCTCGGATCCACCAAATGGCCTAAGAGAAAGAGTCAAAGGACATTCTCATTGGTTCAATGAGATGCCAAGAGACTTGGGGGATGCAGACCACATCTCGGAGTCCAAGTTGGAATTTGGAGGCGTCTCGTGGACATTTCAATTCTTCTCAAGAGAGTTTGAAGCACTACAAAACGTACCACCTCTTCAAGATATTTGGTAGAAAGCGGGATTAAAGGACTACTTTAGCGCATCCCTACCTAAACCAGATTTCCTTAGATGTTACTACTTGATTGCAACTCTGAAAGCGACAGGAGATCGAGATCAGTCAGGCACATTCCTAGTGCCCTCTCTATCAAACTAGGAGGAAATGAAAAAGTTTGAGTTGAACATAACTTTAATCAGGGAGGGCCTTCAGATGTACGGCACCCATGTACCCTCCGATCGAGAACCTTTGATACCAGAGTCTATGAAGAACAGTAAACTCAAGAATTTGAAAGAGATGTGTGCCCTCACCCCAAACATTACCATACCGTTGCGAATGTGCCTTTAGCACTTTGCATTTCCGGCTCAAGACCGATTCACACAGCCTCATAAAAAGATTTGGTACGGGCTATACCTAGCAGAGATAGGGAGTCTGTAACATAATCCTAGTAGGAGATGGTTGAACCACGCTCTAAGAGAGAGGATTAGGAAGTAATCCTCAACCATGGTTTTTGGGGCAAGTGGTTAGCCCATCACATTCCTAACCAAGAGGTTGTGAGTTCAATTCCTTACATTGGTATCAGAGCCTAGGAAGTAGACTTGGGCAAAGTGGAATGATCCAATGGCCTCTTAAAAAGGCGCTTGGGCATCCTCTATGTGAAAGGGTAGGAATTGTGGAAGGAGCGCGCATCGGTTTCAAGGATGGACCTTACAATGATTGGGGTGTATCTCTCAATCCGTAGGTCGGATTGAGGCATGTAATATACCGTTGGAAAGCTCTCGGAACGAACTTTCCAATGAGCTACCTTGGAAGTGTGAATTCCTTGGGAATCCTTGGGTGGCACTTGATTGAGTGTTCAAGATACCAAGCATGGGTGAGAACAAGGTTCAAGACCAAGGTTGGGAACAAGGTTCAAGAAACTATGCGAGGTTGAGGGACATCAATTCAAGGGCACCTAGGGAATTCAAGGGGTTGATCACCGAGGTTAGAGGGATAGAAGAGTAGATCAATGATCGACCAAGGGGGGAAGAATGTAACATAATCCTAGTAGGAGATGGTTGAACCACGCTCTAAGAGAGAGGATTAGGAAGTAATCCTCAACCATGGCTTTTGGGGCAAGTGGTTAGCCCATCACATTCCTAACCAAGAGGTTGTGAGTTCAATTCCTTACAGAGTCTACCTATTAAAATGCTAGAGTGGATCCTTGTTGAAGCTCAAGGTCAAGGACAAAGCATGGAAGCACATGAAGGAAGTGGACACACAAGAAGAAGGAGCAAGTGGGGAGCTCCAAGAAGCACCTGTCAAATTTTCAAAAGAAATCCCCATAAAAATAGTGATTTTTATCACTAAAAACCATTGTAAATACCATTTTCCATTTTTGTTACTCCATTTTGTTCAAGCCGAGGAGTGCTCAAGCTTGAGGAGTATTAGAACTATCATCCTACCAATTTTCATAATTTTTGGACTCCGTTTGAGCCCCCAAATAAGCCCTGGAACCTATTTTTTAACTAGGCCGGACACTAGGTCTGGATAGGGCCAAAACCACTCAAAAACCTATAAAAAGGGCTGGAGAGCTCATTTTTGGGGTTAGCTTGTTGTAGATTTCAGCTTTGTAAGAGAGCTCTTTTGCAATCGAAGATCTTCCATTGTTCCACTCTTTGCTCTTACCTTGTGTGTGTGTGTGTATGTGTGTGCATGCTTGTGTGCTTTCACTCACGCACTTGTGCCATCACTTGCTCACGGTCTTCACACCGGTCCTCACGTCTCCACAGATTGACATTTATGAGGTGTAACTCCTCAAGTTGGTACTTGCCATTGTGCTAGAGTGACACCAAATTTGGCGTCGTTGACGGGGAGAGAGCTTGGAGGACGAGCAGGTGACGGTAAGATGTAGAGCAGCGATGTTGGAAGGTAAAAAAATCACCATTTTCAGTTCAGTTTCTGAGTTTTTCTCCTTCTTCATCTTCATCATCATCACCATCTTCTTCCCTCTTCATATTCTCTAATTTTTTCCATTTTTGATAGTACATTCACTCATTGTTTACTCGTGGATGTGAGAAAGAAGCGTAGGGGGAGTTGAGAACCAAAAACATGGAAGAAAAACACACGAGAAACTCTCAAAAATACTAAAATATGGGCGACAGTATCACGGCATGAGAGGAACAGCACCTGGTATCGTGAGTGGCGTATCGTGACTTGGGAGGGTGATTTTGCATCTACAAGTTGATAGAAGTGACAAGAAGGACACAAGGTACTCATATTTGCAAAAATTTTTGAATTTGGCTGTGAAAATCTCCAAGTATCATGTCTGGGTGAGATTTGGTATCGTGATACCAGAACTCCCATGTATCGCGATACTTGTTGAGTTATCGTATCGTGCATGCCCACTTGAGGTATCACGATACCATTCTGGTATCGTATCGTCAAGTGCTGGTATCGCGATCGTGGTCACCCCAGTGGTATTGTATCGTGGTCCACCTGGTATTGTATCGTGCACCTTGTGGTATCGTATCGTCAATCGAGTGGTATCATATTGTGCATGAGAGTGGTATCGTATCGCCACTTGCATAAGTATCGTATCACGAGGTCAAGAGGTATCGTATCGTGCACCTAGTATCGTATCGTCTCACTCTAGTATCGTATCGTGCACTTTGTGGTATCGTATCGCATAGCACAAGCAGTATTGTATCGCGATTGAAGTGGTATCGTATCGTTCACAAATTGGTATCGTATCGTCAGCCAAGTTGGTATCGTATCGCCTCTTGTTTTGGTATCATATCGTGCAAAGATTCAATATCGTATCGTCTGATTTTTGGTATCGTATCGCCATCCCGGTATTGTATCGTCCCCTACTCTGGTATCGTATCATGTCAGGTCAAGTGGTATCGTATCGTCTACTGAGTGGTATCGTATCGTTTATAGAGTGGTATCGCATCATGCAAACTAGAGGTATCGTATCGTGACCATTTCTAGTATCGTATCGTGCGGATAGCAGTATCGTATCTTGGAAGTTGGTATTGTGATTGCAATCATCCCGGTGGTATCGTATCGTCTAAGGTGGTATCTTCTGAAGTGGTATCATTTAAAACAAAGGTATCGTATCACCTGTTTTGAGCTCCCAAAGAGACCTTGTTTCCCTATTTTAATCCCCAAAACCATGAACTGGCATAACTTTCTCATACGAAATCCGTTTGCTGTGATTTTGGGTTTGTTGGAAAGCTCATGGGGAGTACTACCAAAACTTCCACTGTTTACGATAAAATTAATACCAAGATTATTAGATATATTATTTTGAAGTGGACCCTCAGGGGAACTAGGAAACCAAAGAGCTCTAAAGTATTTGGAGCAATACAAAGGGGAAATTGTGAATTAGAAGACAAGGCTTATGAACCTGAGATCTGGCAGACACTTAGGCAAGGATAGACAAAGCATTAGATCATCTAAGGCTAGTGTCAACCATACAACTAAGTCTTGGGCACAACAACCTAGTGGTTATCCCTACACATTAAGTACCGGCACAAGTGATTCAAAAATTTCTTTTAGCATGGAAAGACCCACACGTACCTCAGGTACTGCTTATTTAAAGACACCAGAAGGTCCCTATAAGACACAATTGGAGTATATCAGGACCAACCAATTAGGTGTTTGCATCTATGAGGATGGTCTAAGACAATCGGTTGTCCAACTCAAAAATCCTGATCAGCCCTTTGGACTTGAACACCCAGTGGTCAAGTTCAAAGAGGGTGCATACATTGATAAGGAAGGAACCATGTATGTGGTTACCAGCCTACCAGATAGGATAGACGAGTTGGGAAACATCATTCTTGAGAACGAGATAAGAGACCTAGAGCAAGGAGAACAAGGATGAGAACCCAAGACCCCTAGAGGTAAGTCAGTCTTGACTAGAGTGATCACTCCATAATGGATTTCCCAAGACAACAAAAGCATAGAGCTATTCTTGAATAGAGTAACAGAGGAAGCCTTTTGGAGATTCAAGCTAGCTCAACCAAGCCCAATAGTCACCATCTATGAGTTCAAGGATCCAGAGATACCAGGCAAAGTTGTCTATCTAGATCACATGTCAGAGAAAATGTTCATGGTAACAGAGCAAGATAGGCATGCATACACTTGGCAAGGTGAATCAATTTTCCCTCCACTAAGATCTAGTGTTTCCCATGGCCTCCAAGGAGTAGGATCATCCAAGGCTCATAAAACCTAGAGGGAAAGAACTAGAGAGAGACTGAAGGTGAGCTTTGCAAACACTATGGGTAGAGATAGGTCAGGACATGAAGGTGAAAGACCTGAAATAGAGAAACATCGAGCACATAGGCATCAAAGAGATGAACATGATTTCCCATTGCCCAGACCCCGAGAGCACTCAAGAACCTTTAGACCTTCTCAAGTGGTCAAGGCAATGAAGAACTACTTTGATGGATTTGGAGATCCTTATGATCATGTGGCCGAGTTCAAACAAGTACTAAGAGCTGAAACGGTTGAAGACTTATTCACGCAGTTCGAGGTATTTGGTTTGACTCTTAAGGCTACTGCCTTAGCTTGGTTTCAACCTCTAAACAGTCGCAACTATAGAGAGATAGGTCAGTTGCTAGAAGAATTCATTGTAGAATTTTCCAAGAGTGGTATCAGGCATAACACATCATCCTTGATCCACAGCTTTAAGCAGACACCCCAAGAAACAGTGCGACTTGCAGGAAGAAGGTTTAGATAGTACTTGGAAAGATGCCCTATGCCATAATTACCCACAGCAGCCAAACAAGTGGCCTTGTTTTTAGACGGTTTACTCAGCACAAAGTTAAGGTCATACGTGTACTTGAAAGAGCCTAAATCCATAGAAGAGTGTGTGCGGATATGCATTGACATAAAAGACAACTTGGGTGAGGAGTTAGGACTATCCAAACTCTATAAGGACTCTCACAGTTCTACTAGTCATAACTCTAGAACCTCCACTGCGATAGATGAGATAGCTGAGCAGGTGGCCAAAAAACTAGGAGTTCAAAATAGACAAATGCCAAGGGTCACCTCATTGAAGCGATGTTATACATGCGGAGGAGATCTCATGGCTAATGTCTGCCCAATGATGGCTCAACCCCAAGGAAACCCTAATGCTCTATATTGCACCATTGAGAGGAAATACACAAATCATACGGCTCAAGATTGTCCCTATAACATGCAGGCTGTTAGACAAAATTATCAGCAACCTTACCAGTAGGGTAGGTATCAGACCCAGTACCAACAGCCATATTATAGGCCACAACAACAATATCAACCTCAATACCAACATCAATATCAAGCACCAAACACGACACAGCCAGTCCTGGGAAACCAACCACCAACTCCTGCTAATGTGATCCCAGTTAAGTATACGATGGCGGAGGAGAACCCTAATAGAGCATTGGTGCCAGTAACCCCGTTAGTCTCAGAAAATGACTCTCATGCTCATAGTTCAGACTACTCCCATGAAGGTAGTCCACATGCTTATTACATAGAATCACATGAGCATAGTGAGAATTATTCTTATCAATATGAGGCATCAACCATGGAACAAAATTGGGATCCAGAATACTCCAATGTCATGTATACGAATCCAAATCCTAGGCCCTAAATGAGACAAGTAAGACCACAAGCCCCTAGAGGACCATCCTTTAGATGTCAGGGCAACCATTTCATACGTGAATGTCCCCATCAACCAGCGTTGGGACAAGGACAAAACATCACAATACAAGGCTTTTGTCCTGAGTGTGGCAAGGAACATCTTCCTAAAGAGTGTCCCAAGAATCCCTCTAGTGTGCCTAAGGTTACACCCATCAATGTGGTAGGCTTAGTGGCCGATTCAAGTTTAAGTAGTAGTAATGTGGCTTCTATACAGGCAGTTACTAGGGTACATGTTGCACAACAAGCAAAACCATCTGAGCAATCGGAGTCAAGTGAGTCAGGAGAGCCTAGTAAGAGGAAACCAAGAACATGGAAGGATACGAGAGAGAAGGCTAATCGCAAGTGGAACAAAAAGATATCCGAGCTAGAAGAAAGCCTAAGGGATACCACTACAAAAATAGGAGACATTGCATCTCAAAGCCCCTCACATGCCGAAGCTCCATCCACTCCACCTCATCCCACCCCACCACCCAATGTAAATAACCCACAACCAGGGTTTGTTCTTGCAGATCCAACCCCAGAAGGCTTGGACATTGTTGGAGCAAGTCTATGACAAGCCTAAGTATTGGCTTGAGTCCCACAAAGTCATAGAAAAGCCTTAAAATGAAGACTATGTAAAGTTCACTTGTGAACTACCTCTTGTAACTTTTGAAGAGTTTACTTAATGTAAAAGTAAGAGAATCTTAAGTGGTTGAGTTCACTTGATCAAGAATGAAAAGAGGAGCCACGAATTCGTGATTTGTGGTAGGTAGAGAATCAAATCAATCATTGATTGATTGGAGAGTGATTGAGGGAAGTTAGCCTCCCAAACTCAACTATGAATAGATGGCAGCTTTAGTCGTGGTTAGAGAGACCTATGTGAAGACTTCCAAGAGCTGAGCTTTATGCCATATCAAGGTGTGATTACAAGGCACACATATGTATCAGTAAGTCATTGTATTGTACAAGCAATATACTTTCATTTTCATGATTATTTGAGTTCATCTTTCCATGTTCTTGTGAAGTGTACTACTCACTGCCATTACTCTCAGTTTTCTCAGTCAGCTTGCAGAGATGTTTTCTCTGAGCTTGGTGCATCATTTTCAGTGATTTAACTTGGTAAAGTTAGCTCTATGAGTCTACTATATGCTCACAAATTTTCATGTCATTTGGATGTTGCAATCTTCAGTTATGTTCATTTGAAGTCAACAGGGTCTGTTCATCTTCACTTCTCTATCAGGTACCCGACTTTTTTACTCATCTTGTCAGAGCCATTTCGCAGTGGTTACTTATCCAAATCCAGTGATTTAAAGCTTGTTCAATTCAGCTTACAGTCTCGTATACCCATACAAATTTTCATAATCATTGGATTCCTAAATTTTGAGTTATGTTGATTTTTCTGCTCACTGGTCTCAAATTGTAGCAGCCCGTGAAAATCAGGATGATGTCATCAGTTGTTAAAACTCATTCTCAGTGTGTGGTTCATTATTTTCGATGAGATTACTCTTGAAAGTTAGCTCTTTAAGTTACCTAGACGGGAAGAGGAATTAAGCTAATTGCTGCTATGCTTAGAGAATTATGTAAAACACTGGACAGGTGTATGAACCAAGAATAGCAAGTTTTCACCTCTGAGCTAACTCCAACTTATCTGTTTTGATCTATCTTTTTGAGAGTGATCTTCCAAGGTACATAGGGTGTCTAATACATCCATTGGCAAGCTAAAAGGGCCCACCATATACTCATGGAGTTCATTTGGCTGGTGTAGATCAAGGATTTTGCAACACCTCTTCATCTTCAAGAACATACCTATCCATCTCTTCACAGTGGTATCAGAGCAAGGTTGGACAACATGGCAAATGGATTTCCTTCATCAACTGACAAATTGGACAGAGGTAACTACTCAGCTTGGTCATTAAGAATGGAAGTCTATCTCCAAGGTAGAAGTTTATATGGTTATGTGGCTGGAGATGAAGTTATGCCAAGTTTCAGGAACAAAAGTCAACCAACACAAGAAGAGCAAGAAAGATTGAGCACATGGTGCTCCAAGGATGCACTTGCAAGGTCTTATCTCCTCAACTCTATCTCAAATTTTTTGTTGCCTCACATTAGGAGTTGTAAGACATCTCAGGAAGTGTGGGATGCACTTGAAGCTTTCTTTTCTTCAAGTACTAAAGCTAGGAAGCATCAACTATGGCTGGATTTCACAACTCTCAAGAAGGCTCCCAAACGAAATGTGACTGATTTTGTCACAAAGCTCAAGGACATAGCGGATCAGTTTGGGAAGCATTGGAGAGGTAATAGATGAAGAGCAAATTGTAAGGCATGTCATCAATGGCTTGAAGGGAGATGACAAGTGGGAAGCATTCACCACAGCTATGGATTTGTACATGGACATGCATGTACCTGATTTCAACACACTCATTGGACAACTGCTTACTCAAGAGGCAAAGCTTATCAAAAATGGAGAAAGCTCTAAAGGTAATCAATCTTCAGCTTTATACACTGATAAAAGCAAGTCCAAAGATAACAAAGGAAAGGCAAAGAAAGTGGATGATGAAGCAGGTACATATCAAGCTAACTATGCAGGTAGAGGAAGACATGGCAGAGGTAGAGGAAGAGGAGGTAGACAAGGAAGGGGAAGATCCCAAGACTCCAACTCATGTTCTATTTGTGAATTAACTAATCATACAAGTGAAAATTGCTTTAGGAATTCCAGGAATGAAAGAGGCAGAGGATACAATAGAGGAAGTTATGGCTACTCAAGAGGAAGGTTCAACAACTACCATGGCAACTACAACAACTACAATCATTCAAACTATCAAGGAGGCTACAAAGGAAGGAAAGACTACAATAACTACACAGAAGACTCAAACAAAGAGGATTCATTATTGATCATGAACATGGCTATGCCACAAGGTAAATCTGATGAGCATGTTTTCTACATAGATTCAGGTTGTTCAAATCATGTGGCAGGAAATGTGGCACTCCTATCAGATTTAGAAGATCCAAGGAATAAGCATGAGGTACAAACAGGAGATGATACAAAACATCCTGTGGAGAAAATAGGCAATGTCAAAGCACCTGATGGAAACATCAACCTACTCAGTAAGGTACTCTATGTCCCTACCATTACAAAGAATTTGATAAGTGTTGGGAAGATAGTAGAGAAAGGGTTGCAAGTCAGGTTCACAAAAGCAGGAGCATTTGTTGAAGATCCAAGTCAAGGATTCAGAAGAATTGCAAAAGGTGAAAAGATAGGTAGATTGTTCACATTTGAATTACAGGACACTAGAAACATTGCTCTCTTTAATTATGGTAGTCAGACACTCACAGAATTGGAAGTATGGCACAAAAGGTTAGCACATATTGGTGAAAGGTCATTAAAACAAATTTGTAGGGACCAAAGTGTACTTGGACTCCCTAATTTGTCAAAACAACATATGATTTATAAGTGTAGTGCATGTCAATTTGGAAAGTCTCACAGGTTACCATTCATGAAGAAAGGTTATATGCATGGAGATCTCTTGGAGTTGGTTCATACAGATGTATGGGGACCTAGCAAGGAAGCTTCAATATCTGGATCAAGGTATTATGTTTCCTTTATTGATGATTGCAGCAGATGGACTATCCTATTCTTTATGAAACACAAAGATGAAGTTTTTTCATGTTTCAAAAGATATTTGGCTCTTGTGGAGAATCAAACAGGTAAATCACTAAAAAGGCTAAGGTCAGATGGAGGGGGAGAATACTTCTCCCATGAGTTTGATTCTTTTCTTCAAGAAAGAGGAATCAAAAGAGAGGTAACTACAAGGTACACTCCTGAGCAAAATGGAGTGGCAGAAAGGAGGACTAGGACAATTGTTGAAGCTGCAAGGTCTATGTTAAATGAAAAGCATTTACCTAATTACTTATGGGCTGAGGCTGTATCTACAGCCACTTACTTGATTAACAGGTTGCCTTCAAAATCCCTTGATGGGATGACTCCATATGAGGCTTGGAATGGAAGAAGACCGAGCTTAGATCATTGTAAAATTTTTGGATGTATTGCTTTTGCTCATGTTCCTTCACAGGTTAGAGGCAAGATGGATCCAAAGGCAGAAAGGTGTGTATTTATTGGATATGACAACAATCAAAAGGGCTACAGGTTATACAACCCTACCAACAAAGGATTCTTGGTAAGCAGAGATGTAGTTTTTGATGAGAACAATTCATGGTATGAAGATTCATGCAGGAAGGTCAATTTACCATACAATCTTGAAGAAGATTTTCCAAAGCTTGGTAGAGAACAACCAAAGATTGAAGAACAAGACACCTCGGAGGATGATGAAGAATCTCATATGGAAAAGATCAAAGCATGGAAGTCTAAAGGTAAAGCAAAATTGCAGGAACTTGGACATGAGGCAGAATCATCACATCATGGCCTAAGAAGATCTATGAGGGAAAAGAAAAAACCAGAAAGGTATGGGTTTGACACCTCATTAGTAACTAAACATTCTATCTACATAGCACATGATATAAACCAAGAGGAGCCATCATCATTTGAAGAGGCCAAAGCAAAATCAGAATGGAAGCATGCAATGAAGGAAGAGATTGAAGCACTTGAGGAAAACAACACTTGGGATTTGGTGCCCAAGACTTCATCCATGAAGGTAATAGGCTCAAGATGGGTCTATAAACTCAAGAAGAATTCTGATGGTTCAATTAACAGGTATAAGGCAAGGCTTGTAGCAAAAGGCTTTGCACAAACTCAGGGAATTGATTATGAGGAGACTTTCTCTCTTATGGCAAAGATGCCTACTATTAGGGTTTTGCTTAGTATTGCCTCTTCCAAGAATTGGAAGATACTTCAACTAGATGTAAAGAATGCATTCTTGAATGGTTGGATAACAGAAGAGGTATATATGGCACAACCACCTGGTTTTGAGAATCAAGTTTATCCTGATTATGTGTGTAAACTTAACAAAGCATTGTATGGTCTCAAGCAAGCTCCAAGAGCTTGGAATTTCAGGCTTGTTTTATTCTTGCAAGACAAAGGCTTTCAACCAAGCAAGGCAGATCCTTCACTCTTTATTAAAAAGAGTAATTCCGAGGTCATCTACCTATGTGTATATGTAGATGATATTATATTGACAAGAAATGATGCAGATGGTATGCAGAAGATCAAAGATCAGATGAGAGAAGAGTTCAAGATAAGTGATTTGGGTTCACTTACCTACTTCCTAGGTTTGGAAGTTGTCTACAAAGATCATGGTTTGTTTCTCACTCAAAGAAAGTACATTAAGGACATGTTGGCAAAATTCAAGATGCAAGATTGTAAGATTGCAGGTACTCCAATGGAGGTCAATCACAAATTGAGCTCACATGAAGGTGAACTCATAGAGGACATCACATCATATCAAAGTCTAGTGGGTAGTGTCAACTATGCCACATTGACAAGAGTAGATATATGTTACAGTGTGAGTGTGCTAAGCCAATTTATGCACACACCAAGGAAACCACATATGGATGCTGCCAAAAGGATTCTCAAGTATCTCAAAGGAACCATAAATGAAGGACTTTATTATCCTTATGTATCTGATTTAGGTTTGAAGCTACTTTCTGATGCAGATTGGGCTAGCTCCAAGGAAGATAGAAGGAGCACTTCAGGTTATCTTACCTTTGTAGGTTCAAAGCTTATTTCATGGTCATCCAAGAAGCAACCCACAGTTGCTCTCTCTTCTACTGAAGCTGAATACAGAGGTCTTGCCATAGCTACTCAAGAAGCTATGTGGATGAAGACATTGTTCAAAGATCTTGGATTGGAGTTTGGAACTCCAACTATTTTTGGTGACAATATGAGTTCTATTCATTTCGCTGCTAATCCTATTTTTCATGCAAGGACTAAACATATTGAAGTTCATTATCACTATGTACGAGAAAAGGTTCTAAGCAAAGAGATTCAAATATCATATGTGTCCACTCATCAACAATGTGCAGATATTCTAACCAAAGCATTGGATGGTACAAAGCTTTGCAAATTCAAGGCTATGATTGGTTTGCAGGTAATCTTGGAAGATTGAAGACCTCAAGCATACTTGGCTTGAGGGGGAGCTGTTGGAGCAAGTCTATGACAAGCCTAAGTATTGGCTTGAGTCCCACAAAGTCATAGAAAAAGCCTTAAAATGAAGACTATGTAAACTTCACTTGTGAACTACCTCTTGTAACTTTTGAAAAGTTTACTTAATGTAAAAGTAAGAGAATCTTAAGTGGTTGAGTCCACTTGATCAAGAATGGAAAGAGGAGCCACGAATTCGTGATTTGTGGTAGGTAGAGAATCAAATCAATCATTGATTGATTGGAGAGTGATTGAGGGAAGTTAGCCTCCCAAACTCAACTATGAATAGATGGCAGTTTTAGTCGTGGTTAGAGAGACCTATGTGAAGACTTCCAAGAGCTGAGCTTTATGCCATATCAAGGTGTGATTACAAGGCACACATATGTATCAGTAATTCATTGTATTGTACAAGCAATATACTTTCATTTTCATGATTATTTGAGTTCATCTTTCCATGTTCTTGTGAAGTGTACTACTCACTGCCATTACTCTCAGTTTTCTCAGTCAGCTTGCAGAGATGTTTTCTCTGAGCTTGGTGCATCATTTTTAGTGATTTAACTTGGTAAAGTTAGCTCTATGAGTCTACTATATGCTCACAAATTTTCATGTCATTTAGATGTTGCAATCTTCATTTATGTTCATTTGAAGTCAACAGGGTCTGTTCATCTTCACTTCTCTGTGAGGTACCCGACTTTTTCACTCATCTTGTCAGAGCCATTTCTCAGTGGTTACTTATCCAAATCCAGTGATTTAAAGCTTCTTGGATTTACCTTACAGTCTAGTATAACCATACAAATTTTCATAATCATTGGATTCCTAGAGTTTTAGTTATGTTGATTTTTCTGCTCACTGGTCTCAAATTGTAGCAGCCCGTGAAAATCGGGATGATGTCATCAGTTGTTAAAACGCATTCTCAGTGTGTGGTTCATTATTTTTGATGAGATTACTCTTGAAAGTTAGCTCTTTAAGTTACCTAGACTTCCCCAAGAGGAATTAAGCTAATTGCTGCTATGCTTAGAGAATTATGTAAAACACTGGACAGGTGTATGAACCAAGAATAGCAAGTTTTCACCTCTGAGCTAACTCCAACTTATCTGTTTTGATCTATCTTTTTGAGAGTGATCTTCCAAGGTACATAGGGTGTCTAATACATCCATTGGCAAGCTAAAAGGGCCCACCATATACTCCTAGAGTTCATTTGGCTGGTGTAGATCAAGGATTTTGCAACACCTCTTCATCTTCAAGCACATACCTATCCATCTCTTCACAGACATGATGTTCAAGGCCTACGAGGCTCACTTTCAAGAAGGGGCAACAAGTGAAAACCTGGACAAGAGTTACCCGAGAGCAGATTTAGAGATTGAACGGACAAAAATGTGCATGAAAATGGTAGAAGTAGCTCAAGCTATGCTTGAGACTAGTCAAAAGTTCAATCAGACAAACTCTATCAAACCAGATTTGCATTTCCAAGGCTTACTAGAAAGATTAGAGCAGTTGGTAAACAAGCCACACATTTCTTTACCTCTACAGGCTCAACCTGTTGTTGAAAGAGAAAGCTCACCACCCAGGAAAGCTTATGTTCCTGATTCCGTGGATGAGGGAACACCTCTTTCAATGCAACAATACTCTCAAGAGTTCTTGCGAGAAATACAAGAAGAAAAATGGGCCAAGGAGAAGGGTAATCCCCCTCCTATTCCTGAGATTGATAATCTTCATGACCAATTTCCCCAAGACATTCCATCTATTTATGGAGACAAAGCAGAGCAACAAGAAGATGAAAGATTAGATTTTGAATCTAATTCTTTACAAGAGTTGCCTCAATTCACAAGCCCATGCGAATCTGAATCTCTTCATATCAGAGCTCCCACAATACTGGTAAGAAATGAAGACTCAGTGGTTCCAAGATACACTGATGTCATGAAGAACACTAAGGTTCAGTGCCATCTCACGGTACAAGATCTGCTCAAAGAAAAACCTGAGCTATGGAATCATGTGAAGGATCAGGTTCCAGAACTTGATTCCAATATGCCAAAAGTAGGCTCTAAGCAGAAAGTACCAGAGATACCTCTAGACAAAATAGGGGACATGAGTGAAGGTGAAGAAGGTAATACTTATCTTCTGATCACCTATCAAGGTTACACAACCAAAGCAATCGTAGATTCAGGTGCTAGTGTTGCTATTGCGACCACCTCCTTGTGGAAGCGATGGGGCAAACCCACATTAAGACCAACAAGAATGAAGCTTCAAATGGCAGATGGTCATTTTGAAAGACCTCTAGGATTGCTTGAAGGGATAACTCTAACCACTTATGGTGTAGAGTTTGAACACACATTTGCTATATGTGACTTTGAGAAAAATAATGTCTACAAGATGATCCTAGGAAGACCCTTCCTACGACAATTGCAAATAGTACAGGATTGGGGAACCAACTCCTTGTACTTACAACACTTAGGGGTCACCACCAAGGTAAATTTGAAGGATTACACCTTCAGAGATGTACCACCCCTATAGTGGAATCCTATCCACAAAGCGAAAGACGATTCTATCTCTATGTATTCTGGGAGTTCACCTGATCCATCATGGCTACATGAAGATACTCACTTGTGGATGTGCAAGGTCACAGAGGAAGAGGAAAAGCGTCTAAAAGCAAGAGAGGAAGGAACTACCCTAGGAGATAGACCAATCAAAGACCTAACCTATACATCGATGATATTTCCAGATGAGGAATTTGAGCCTCATGGTCGGGCAGAAATCTTAGCTACCATGGACATTGCAGTCAATGAAGAGCAATGGACACCCCATTGTGATGAGGAGGGTTATGATATTTCAGTGTTCATGTGTCAGCCCTTGTTGGAAGAGTGTGATCCTAGTGAGGTCATGGAAGAAGAAGAGAATGAGGATGATCTAGAATCCATTGTGATGGACTCAGAGGAACACTATTTAGAAGACATAGGAGTGTTAACCCAAAAAGAAGAAGAACCCCTCACAAGTATTAAAATTGTAAATTCAAAGGAAGGAAGCGAAGGAGGTCAAAAGAAAAAGAAAAGAAAAGCAGTGAAGCAAGAAGAGGAGGAATCATTGTTCGAGGTACCAAAAAATTTCAAGAAATATGAAGTTGAAGATCGAAAAATTTTGGTACGAATGCCTAAGAGAGAGGCCATCATAGGAGAATCATATGATAATAAAGAAAAGACCAAAAAAATTATTGTAACCATTGAAGGGAATGAAGAACGATGTACATACATAGGAGATGACCTAAGTGCAAAAGAAGAAGCAGAGCTTGTAGCTCTATTAAGGGAATATAGGGATGTGTTTGCATGGCACTATAGAGATCTGAAGGGAGTAGATCCAAAAATTTGCTCTCATACAATCCCCATGACCGTTGATGCCAAGCCCACAGAACAAAAGCCCTACACATATAATGACACTTATGCAGCTAAAATCAAAGAAGAAATTGACAGGGAGATTAAAGCTGGATTTATCTATGAGATTGAGCATACTGAATGGGTGTCCCCCATTGTAGTGGTGCCCAAGAAAAATGGAAAGTTGCAAGTGTGTATTAACCTTAAAAAAGTTAATGCTACTACGATCAGAGATAGCTATCTGCTTCCAATCACTGAACATTTATTGGAATGTGTTGCAGGCAAGGAAGTTTATAGCTTTCTTGATGGATTTTCGGGTTATAATCAAGTAGCCATTGCCCCAGAAGATCAACACAAAATGGCTTTCGCCACAGAGTGGGGAATCTTTGCATTTCGGGTGATGTCATTTGGTCTCACCAATGCACCTGCAACATCCCAAAGGCTCATGTGTCATGTCTTCAAAGAGTTCTTGCGGAAGAACTTAGAAGTATATGTGGATGATTTATGTGCTCATTCCCAAGTAAGAAGATACCACATCCCTGAGCTCAAACAAATCTTCAACAAGTGTAGAGATTATTGAGTGTGTCTGAACCCAGAGAAGTGTGTGTTCATGGTACGACAAGGTAAAATCTTAGGTCACATTGTTTCTAAATGGAATATCAACAAATGAGGACAAAGTAAGAACCATAGAAGAGTTTCCAAGGCCAAGGAACATCAAAGAGGTGCAAGCCTTCATGGGTCATTGTGGATATTACCGCAGGTTCATCCACATGTATGCCATCATTGCTAAACCTCTTTATGGATTGTTGACAAATTTTGAGTGGAACGACGAATGCGAAAATTCCTTCAATGAGCTGAAGAGACGATTGTGCTCAGCACCAATACTCACCACTCCTGATTGGAGTAAACCCTTCCATGTCCATGTAGATGCTTCCAATCATGCAATAGGTTGTGTGCTAGCACAACCCACAGGTGAAGGACACCTAGATTTGCTGATAGCATATGCTAGTAGGCAATTAAATGTAGCTGAACAAAATTATACCACAACAGAGAGAGAAGGCTTAGGCATGGTATATGCCGTGAAGGAGTTTAGACACTATCTATTGGCCAATAAGTTCAAGTTTTTCACTGATCATCAAGCTTTACTATATTTGGTCAATAAACCTTGCAATACAGGCCGCTTAGTAAGATGGTTCCTCTTACTAATGGAATACGACTTTGAAGTTGTTGTCAAGAAAGGTAGGACCCACCTTAGGGCGGACCATCTTTCTCACATCACTTCAGGAGAGCCACCGCAAGGAGTGTTTGATGAATTGCCCGACACTTATCTATTCAATTTAGAAGTTGTTCCTAAATGGGCAAATAAGTTGGTACCAGTCCTAAACTTCGGACCAGCGAACAAGAATGTGAAAACGAACAAAAAGGAAATTGTAAAATCACAAAAATATCAAATATTAGTAGGAAGCATGTACAAACAAGATACAAATGGTGTATTAGCTTATTGTGTCAAGGATGATGAACATAGTAGTTGGTTGCAACAAGCCCATGAAGGATTGCTAGGAAATCACTATGGTAAACAGCGAACATGGCAGAATCTAAAATGTTTAGGAGTCTATTGGCCTAGCATGGAAAAAGAAATACATGAGTGGATTAAGAATTGTCCAGTGTGCCAAAAGAGATCCCCAGTGGAGCATGCGACTCTTTATCATGTATCATCAATTCCAGAATGGAGTGCTCCATTGGTCGAGTTCATGAGGTCGGGAACATTACACAATGAGGCTAGTCTTGCAAGCAAACAGAGCATGGAGCAAGAGGCTCAAGACTATGCCAAGTAGGAGACAACCTATATCGAAGAGGCAAGGATGGTTACCTAAGACTGTGCGTTCATGAATCACACTATTTGAAAGTCTTAGAAACTGCACACAGCGGTGTTGCAGGTGGACACTTTGGGCCTGACAGAGTAATCAAGACCATTCTATTCTCAAGACTTTGGTGGCCCACTCTTCATATGGATGCACATACTTATGTGAAGAAATGTGACACATGCCAACATGCCCAATATCCGATAAGAAAAGATGAGATGCCTTTGAGACCAATGATGGGAGGACGTGCATTTTCGAAGTGGGTTATAGACTTTGTAGGTCCTATCAACCCACCTCCTAGAAACTCCCATGCAGAATACATTATTGTAGCCATGGATTACCTTACAAAGTGGGTGGAAGTAAAAGCCACAACAAAGAATGATGCTCAAACGACCGCTAAGTTCTTATTCGAGAATGTATTCACGAGATATGGACTACCAATAAGTTGGTTAGTGATAGAGGTATGCATTTCTTGAACGAGGTCATTGAAAATCTCCTTCAAGAATTCATGGTGATACATAAGAAGTCTACCCCTCATCATCCACAAGCCAACGGACAAGCTGAGATCACGAACCTATGTAATGTGTTGACAAAACTCGTAAATAATAAATGCTCTAATTGGGACAAACAGCTTCATCATGTTGTTTGGGCTTACCGAGTCGCTTACAAAACAGTACTCAATGCTACCCCATTTCAGATGGTCTTCGGACAGAATGTTGTGCTACCATTGGATTTCCTAATCCCAGCCTTGAAAGTAGCACAAGAGCATGAGTGGAACGGACATGAATTGTCCTCTAGGATCTTTGATCTAGAACGCTTAGGTGAGACAAGGCTACGAGCTGCAACAGGCATCTATGCTGCAAAGAAACGACAAAAGGCATACTTTGACGCCCATATAAAGGATAAAGGATCAAAATAAGGACATCTAGTGCTGGTCTATACACTAAAGCAACATGCCCGCAAATTAGAGAAACGAGGATATGGACCCATGATCATTAATAGAATTTCAACTAGTGGTGCGGTTCAATTGGCCACTGTAGAAGGGGACATCTTGCCAAACTATATTAGTGGATGTCCAGTCAAGTTGTATCAAGAACCTCTTACAGAGGATATGCTAATGAGACTCAACACTGCTAAGAAGCGAAAAGAGAAAGAGTTGAGGGTCAGAGAAGAAGCACAGGCAGAGGCTAGAGAGCGCATTAGGCAAAATAAATTAAGGAGATTAGGTCTAGATCTCAACCCAAAAGCCCCAAAATATCATATAAACATGTGCCAAGAATTGGGCATAACTACTTCTCAAATAGTTGATTGATGCCCCTTTGTGACTGTGGAGGTAGGACGAGGAGAAAGTGTAAGGACTGTGAGAGCATTGGTTGACTCAGGTGCAGCAACTAGTGCAGTTAGACTTTCATACTGTCAAGACCTGCAATTGGACATTAAGCCCATAGAAGCTTATCTCATAGGATTGGGAGCTGTGGAAACCCCTTGTTTGGGCGAGGTGGAGCTTCCCATCTACCTTCAAGATGTTCCAATGAAAGTCGAAATGCTAGTGTGTCACGATGAAGACCTTACAGAGCCACTTGTCTTGGGTCAAGATTGGATTTATGACCATGCAGTCAACTTGAACTTACGGAGTCAACTTCTTCAAGTTTGGGTACAGAAACAATGCATCACATTAGAATTAGAGCATTGCATGTTCACAAATCCAGATGTCACACATTCTCATAATTCTTCTAGGACTAATCCTAGCAGAAAAGATGCTGTATGTGTCAAAAGCTCTGTGTTCCAGAAGAACTCAATCAGGGAAAAATAGACTCAAAGACAAGCCAACTCCTCCTCTTCTATAAAGACTAAAGCCATCATAACCAATCAACCAAAAAGGCAAGTGAAACAATACATGACAACCGCTATATCAAAAACACAAAGAGATGTCAAGAAGAAAGTAGTTACGGGCATGAAGCAAATTTGGGTACGAAAGGGAGAGCAACCACCAGCCCTCCCAATACAATTCCCACCCAGGCAAGTGAACCAAAGGAAGACAAGAACCAAGAACCTACGACACACTCAAGCACGAAGAGTCCAAAAAATTTGGGCACCAAAGCAATCGATGAAGGCCGACCACAATAAGGTACAAATTTGGGTGCCTAAAAAATTAGTTGCAGCTCAACAAGGATGATTATAGATGTGGGTACCTAAGAAGCTCTTACATACGCAACAACCTATGCTCCCCGCCTTGCAAAAGGTCTCAACAAAGAAGCCAAGGAAAGAAAAGGGTAAGAACAGAGCACAAAGACCAAAAGAAGATAAACTCAACCCTTCTGCAAAAGTAAGCAGGCAATCATCAAGGATATGGGTTTGGAAGCCAAAAGCACGAGCTGCATCCCCAGAACCAAAGAGCCAACCATAGTGGATACCAAAGTTTAGAAAGCATCCAAAGATGAAGTGGCCTGAGGTGATCTCTACAGGGCCAGATACTATTCAAAAATGGGTTCCAATCAGAAGGATTACATCATTTAGAGATCCAATCGACACCTCCAAACAAAGAATGCATCAAGTATGCAAGTAACATCAAAAGCCTCGACCAATGAAAACCATGTGCATTTGGCATAACCCTTTCTTTTGCACCATTGAGGTCATGCACTTCCAAAGTATGCATCAACATAGGGCCACATTACACGGGCCGTGCATAGACACCATTGAGAAATCCCAGGCACATGAGACACATATGACATATGTACAATATTTTGTTGGTACTAACCTCTTTCTTCCTGCTTTGTGATATTGTTCCAAAAAAAAAAAAAAAGAAAAGAAGAAGACTATGTGCTTGAAGATGCTCATCAACGAACTATCAGCAAGGACATCCATCAACAAAAAAGACAAGCCGATGGTCAAACACCATGATGGAACTACAACACGAAGAGATGAAGATCAATGGACCTTTCACCATGATAAGACGTGTATGCTTCAACAACACTATAATCATGATAGATTAGGAAACCTCTTTGTCAGCATACCCTTGAGCACAGAGCTCAAGACCCAACTTCTTGCACCATAATTCTTCCAATGCATTTCCAAAGTATGCATGCATAGGGCTACATTACACGACCATGCACGCGGCACCTTTTTTTTCCAAACCAAGCACTAATGCACTTCACCATCAATCATTATGGGTCACGAGTACTTGGAGATAACTGCTCAAGATCAATATTGACAACCTCTTTTGAGCAACTAGCAATCTTTGAAAGCACGAAAATACAGCATCTAGCTCAAGTCCAAGGAAGAAGTACCTACCAGGGGACCAACTCTTGCATAGGCTTGTAGTGGAAACCGGAAGGATTCGACAATCGCCTAGGCTACATGGGGAAGATGAATCGCTCATGTTGATACATGAAAAACACTACCTCTCAACGTACTACATGGAACAACAACTACAACAAGGATCTGCCAAGGACGACAGACTCAAGAGCGGGGGGAGTGTTGAAGCTCAAGGTCAAGGACAAAGCATGGAAGTGCATGAAGGAAGTGGACACACAAGAAGATGGAGAAAGTGGGGAGCTCCAAGAAGCACCTGTCAAATTTTTAGAAGAAATCCCTATAAAAATAATGATTTTTATCACTAAAAACCATTGTAAATACCATTTTCCATTTTTGTTACTCCATTTTGTTCAAGCCGAGGAGTCCTCGAGCTTGAGGAGTATTAGAACTATCATCCTACCAATTTTCATAATTTTTGGACTCTGTTTGAGCCCCCAAATAAGCCCTGGAACCTATTTTTTAACTAGGTCGGACACTAGGTCTAGACAGGGCCAAAACCACTCAAAAACCTATAAAAAGGGCTGGAGAGCTCATTTTTGGGGTTAGCTTGTTGTAGATTTCAGCTTTGTAAGAGAGCTCTTTTGCAATCAAAGATCTTCCATTGTTCCACTCTTTGCTCTTACCTTGTGCACGTGTGTGTATGTTTGTGCATGCTTGTGTGCTTTCACTCACGCACTTGTGCCATCACTTGCTCATGGTCTTCACACCAGTCCTCACGGCTCCACGGATTGACATTTATGAGGTGTAACTCCTCACGTTGGTACTTGCCATTGTGCTAGAGTGACAATCCTTGACCACTTATATGAAGTAGGTAAATGAGGAGTAAGGAAGCCTACTTTGAATGGTTGTGCTATTACAAGAATCATATACAGATGCCTCGCTTATGATGTGCCGATTGCACGGGCACTTAAATACTCACATCTGTAGTTTTTCCAGGGGTGAAAACTAGGGGTTCAACCAGCTAAACGCATGCGTGGATCTCTTTCCCATGTCCCCATACCTCGTGAGTCAACCACAGAAACCTCCCTTAGAGAAGAAGAACAGGTGGCCCCATTCACTATCCGTCTCCAATGATCACAGTCAGAGGCCATTACACAACCCACTCCATCAGCCCCCCCGCTACCCATAGATGTTGAGTTCGTTTCCATGAATGAATTGGCTGAAGACACCTCCTTTGACTTTGAGACCTTCTTGCAAACAATGCAACTGTCCGATGGTGATATCTTTTCCAATATTGAAGGTCCCAGATCATCATCCCATAGGGGATGCCCACATCGTGAAGAATGAAGGGTACATTGGGAGGATGAAGCACAACATACTCACGTTGAAGACACACATGAACAAGAGGAGGCTCCAGGGCATCAATCAAAAGAGCGTGAAGAGGAAGCCCCCGCATACACTGCTCAACTTAGACGGCTATACAAAACTATAAAACAAGTCCAAAAAAGGCATAAGTTGTCTGAAGAGGCAAACAGAGTAATGGTTAACCAAATGCTTCAAGCAGAGAACGCGGACCCCCACTTTGTTGAATCATTGAACCTTTTGGCAGACACATGTGGGATTATAGAAGCTATGCGGACCATGTTACATCATACTCCCCCTCAATACGATCAACGAAGGCTAGATACGTAACCGCGCAGGAGTAAGACGATTCAGATCGAAGTTTCTACCTCACTCCCTACCACATCTCAGGATGACTTGCACATGACCAGCCCCACTGTTTGTTGTTGACCTTTGGAGTTGTCCTCTCCAATCATTTAGTATAAAGAATCAACATTACATCTTATATTTGTCAATCCTGGAAGTATACATGAGACCACAGCCCCTTTTATATGATAGAATCCTAGAAATAAGAGAAAGATGGCTGGATTTCTGAGAATAATGAAGATGAAGAGGAATTTCTAGGGTTTGGAATATCTTGAGCAAATCTCCATCATTTTCCACAATCTTGGTGTCTAAACCATGTTATTTTCTCAGTAGAATACAACCATGAAGTCAAAACTCAAAAATGATACCTGTAACCTTCAGACGAGACACTCGCGATTCTGTAAAATCAGACAATTTTCATCTACAGCACCATTCTTCATCAATTTCTCACTCCTTATGTCAATAATCAACTCTCTTCATACACATTTATCAGAAATACACAATAGAAGCTCACAAATCTCCATGGATACACATAGAATAGACTCCACAAATCAAAGAAACCACACAAAAGGAAGAAACACGATTTTCTGCAGGAAACTCTCTCTATTTGCTTGGATAGCATGTAATACAATTAACCAACCCTCTCATAATAGAGGAAATTATCTTTTACACATTTTCAAGTGTCCCTTTTCACACTTGAAATTTAGTCCTTTCCTCTTCTAATCTAAAAATATGCTATCTAGGAGTTTCCAAAAATTCTAGAAAAATTACATATACTTCTACTTTACATAAGGAAGATTCTTCCTTATTTTTACATCAATTGCATAAATATTTTTACAAGTTTTTGGTATTTTACAATTATTTTCCATCAAAAATGCTTCAAAAAATTACTTCTTCCAACATTCTTCCCCTCCTAGACCTTTTGGCTCCTGACAAAAGACATTCCTGCTCATATATTCCAAATGCTTTCTTCACTTCTTCTTTCTTTGATAGACCTGTGACGATAGGTCATGGCTTCTCCTTTCAGTAACATTCAAGTTGTTTACCATCTCAAACAGTGCTTTCCTCCACTGCACAGAAGCCTCCGGTTTATCAATTACATCCTTTTTCAAGTATTCTGTGTATGCAGCTTCATATGCAGTGAGTCGAGACTTTGTGACTACAGACAAGTTTCCAAATATCTCTGATTCTCTTTCAAAAAACCCGTAATCAAATGCATCTTCAAAAATTTGGAGATAATGGCTGCCCAAAAATATTATTCTGCTATAATAAGCCATCAGATATATCCTATCAGGTGTTTCACTGAGATCAAACAATAATGCATCAGTAGGTGAATTAAAACCAATGTAATTTAGGATTCTGACATCTGTATCTGTATAGGTCTCTATGCATGCCAAAATAAGTCTCATTACTCTGATTAGTAGAATACATGCTGGATCATGAACATCCTTGTATGTAGTTATAACAGATTCAGCTGTGTCCACTATATACTTTTTTGTAGGCCATGTTCCTGCATTTGGACCTACTATCTTTGGGAAATTCAACCATTTAGATGGGATTTGTCCTTCCTTCCTTCTTTCCCAAAAAACTGTCCATTCTCTTCTTCTTGCTACTGGACAGTATGCTGGATTAATCTTCAACTGAATAGGTGCTTCCTTCCATATTTTTCTACAGTCTTTATTTGCATCCAACCATCTATTCCTCCATTTGGGATTAGCTTTCTCAAATAACTCTTTGGTCACATTGATATCTTCTTCATATTCTAGATACTTATTTGGAGGTAATCCAACCCTTGCCATCTGATAATTTTTTATACTTTCCATGATCATACATAAGGGTATGCCTAGTCCATCTGCAACCCAATGATGTTGATCAGGATTTATCCCTTTATTTAAAGAAAATATAACAATCTGATCCTCATATTCATCATGCATTTTTCTAATGAAATCCATTCTGGAGTCTCTGTTTGTCAAAAGTTTCTGGACAAATTCCTCAGAATACTCATCTTCTGGTGCTTTATTTTCTGGTTCATTGTCATGTTGAGTTCTATCATCATTGCCCACTTCATAATCTTCTGTATGTGTAGTCTCTATCTGTTCTTCCTCCCGAGCTTGTGGCTTTTCCCGCTTTTTCTGTAGCTCTTCTATTGTTATCATTAAACTTCTATTTTGAGATGCCCATATCTCTCTTTCTGCTATCCAATTACTTCTTTCCTTTTCTAAGCTTGACTGCCAATCACTCCTTTCTTTCTATATGTCCATATGTAATTTGTTGTAACCCCTCATTGAGGTAGCAGCATGTGTACTAGCCTGTTTCTCCAACTCTTTGGCTTCTTTCAATTCTGTTTGCAATCTCATGATTTCTTTGTGCAAATCTTCCTTTTCCTCCTGTGTTACCTGATCAGCCTTGCTTTCTTCCTTCAAGTGTCCTTCTCCCATTAATAGTTTGTTGATCTCCTCATTTGCTTTGACCATGATTTGATATGAACTTTGTAAAGTTATGTATCTGCCTTCAATTTTCTTTAACTCCATCTCCACTTTACTATTCTGCTCTGTTCGTTTTGCACACTTCTCTTCAAAATATTGGATTTTATTTTTTTGTTGTACCTCTAATTCTTCCAAGGAAACTACTCTGTGTGTCAATTCTTCATTTTTCTCCTTTACAATCCTCAATTGTTCTGCCAATTGTTCCTTTTCCTTTTTGTGCTCTTTAATGATACCACTGCCTTTTTCAAACTCAGATTCAGCTACCATACCTGATATAATCATATTTTTGCTGGATGGTCTGAACTGCTCTATGTTTCTCATAATCATTTTGCAAGCAGATCTTATATTTTTAGGTATCCTTTCCAACCCAACTTCTATTTCCATTTGTTTGACTTCAATCTGCTTATTTTCTTTACATTCATTCTCATCTTCATCTTCTTCCTCATAGTCTAGGTCGTGAGTCTTTTGTTCTTCAAAACTTTTATCTGCTTCCATTTTTTCTTGATCTGTCACCTCTTCTTCATCTTCCAATATGTGATCATCCTTATTCTCCTGCTCTGATATATCTCTAGTTGTCTTTATTTCTTCTACCTTCTTGTTTTCCATCACTTGTTGTTCTTCTTCAAAGAATTGTCTTTCTTTTACTTGTACTCCTTCTTCCTGATTTATGGTTGAATTAGTTTCCTCCGCAAGTTTTGTCTGATCATTACTTGTCTGCTCTTCCTGTCCTGCCTCTTGCTCATCTATATCCATGAGATCTAAGCCTTCCTCTTGTCCTTGCTCTTCTGTATTTGTGAATTCTTCATTATGATTCAAATCATTCAGGATGTCTTTTATGCTTTGGTTGATCTCTTTCTCTGTAATCCCCTCTTCTACTTCTTGAGCATTCTCTTTTTCTACTATTTCCTCTTCTATTTCCTTGACTTGAGCTATATCTTTTTGTTTATTGGCTTGACTACATATTTGTGCTCTTTCTTCTACTTCTACTTTCCCTTCATCCAATTTGAAATAGGTTTGTTGTGAAGGTCTTGTCCATATTGACTTTAATCCTGAATCTATTAATCCACAGCTGAACTCTTTTCTCACTTCACCCTCCTCTTCTATCATTACTGCTTTACCTTTCATCATCCTTCTTTCTTCTTCAAGACTGAGTTGTTTTGTTGATGCTTCCTAAACTTGCTTTTCCTGTGTCTTCTTACTCATGTCTTCTGGTGTTTTATTTTTTTCTATAGCCTGTGTGACCACATTGGGTGTGCTGGGAACTGATAAATTCAAACTTTTTAGCAAAAAATTTTCAATGTCACTTTCAGAGTTTAAGGAGAATTGTGATGAACCTGCTATGCCTAATTTTTCCAATTTTAACTCTTCTCCAGTAGTAGATTCCTTCTGCTTTTCTCCTAATGTCACTTCTTCTGTCTCTTTTATGGTTACAGATTCTACTACTGATTTTCCTTTACTCTTCTTGGTTAGCTTCTTCCTCTGTACTGGTTTCTTCTGAACCTTCTTTTTTGCCACAACTGTAGTTCTTGTCTCAGGAGGTCCTTGTAGTTCTTTGAAGTATGCTAATAGCTCCACTTCCTTTTTAACAAATACTTCCTCTGTCTCAGCTGCCATCATTTGGTCATGCAGTTCTTCATAATGCTCTACTTCCTCTTGAACCCAATCTGTTGCTTTGCAAGAATAATCTTCCAGCATCTTTTGATATTGGGCCTCATATACTGCCCTTTTGTTATTTCCTTGAGTCAAATAAGTATATAACTGCTCTTTACTGGTCTGAGGTGGATGAGGGTCATTGAAAGATTGGACCTACTTCTGAGCAGCTTCATGTTCTTCTTTGGTTGCTTCATCCTGCTCCAATTCAACTTTTCTTGGATCCAATCTCCTTTTCTTTACAGGGACCACTTCCTCTGAGATTACCTTTCTTTTCATTCCTGCTCCTCTCATGCTGGTTTGTCCTTCTGCTTCTCTCACAGACATCTTCCTGGGAGGACTCTTGATTCCTGTCATTAGACTTCTGAAATATTGTGCTTCTGGAGCCAGCTTCAACTGATCTTCCATTCCCAATACGTGATATATAATCCTGGTTAGAAACTGGGCTCCATTCATATACTTTTTTGCTCCCAGTGTTTAGCTGCTTCTTTCAGTTGTTCATGTATGTATGGTGTTACATCCATCACACCAAAGGGTTTAGTTCTGTCCTTGTTGTTGAACATAATTAGTGTAACCGGTTTGTGTGGCATGGTATACCTTGGTAGTTTTGGGAAGCAAAAGTACTGCAGAAACATCCTGATGGCATACTCCTCATTCTCTTTTCCCTTAAAGTCAGGAAATTTAGAGCATCCTGCATATGTTTCTTTATTCTTTTTCACAAAACTATTATCAAGCTTGGTTCCCATTGGGTAAAACTGTAGAGTTGCTCTGATATGCTCGTCTTTTATAGTGACATTCACCTCCTGGTTATCTTTGTTCTTGACTTTACATTGGAAATAAGCATCATTACCTTTTCCAACTTCCAACAGGTTGTTCATTACCTGTGCCACTCTTTTGAAGTCTATAAAAAATATGGGTTCCTCCAATAATTTGTGTAACCCTACTGCCTTCCACCTTTTGTGATTGACCGCTACTCTTTGAAATCTGTAGAACTCTTGACACAGCATGGTATATTTGTAACCCCCTACTCCCATTGTGAATATATGCTGGCCAATGATACTCAAGGTTTCTTTGAGCTCTTTAACCACCTTTTTTGCTTCTGGAATCTCTTGCTCCTCATCCGACTCCAGGTCCACCTTCTCTATTACAGCTTCACTATCCAAGAACTAGTGTCCTCTAGATAGAGTGACTGATTCTGCTTTGAAATCATGAATTGGCAACTCTTTGGGATTCACCATTCTGGAAAAAGTATATCATCATACAAAAGAAAAAAGAACTCCACCCACATGAGTCACCAGAAATCAAGAATAATATTTATTTTGAGATGAAATGAAAGAAAAATGAAAATAAATTTTCAATTAAATTCTGACTTCTTCAGAAGAACTCAATAAAAGTGATCATTACATGTATAGCAAGATGTCTAGTGCACTCCCCTCTTCTGACATCTCTTATCCAGGAAGAAGATGTTTAGAAGAAAAAAATGAAAATACGAATAAAAATAAAAAATAAAGAATCATAAAAAATAGAATAAAGAATTCAAAATAATAAATAGAAACCTGCTACCCTTCTACCTATATCTTGCTTTGTGCTATATAAAAAGGAAAAAAATAGATAATCTTTCTCTTTCTTTTTTTCTCTTTCTTTTCTTTTTTTTTCTTTTATTTCTCTTTTTCTTTTTTTTTTAATAATGATTTCTTCTATTTCTTTCCTTCCCCTCCTAATTCTCTTCTTAGAAAAAGGATAAGGTAAAAGATTTTGTCATAATTCTCAATATGTTATGATTTTCTTTTGTCTAACCTTCTGAACTGATTCTGAAAAAAAATTCTAAATCTAGATCAAATACAGATGGTCTTTTTCCATTGAACCAACTCTGATTTTTTTACCCAATAATATTTAACCCTAGTTGCCCTTGTTTCAGGAAAAAATTCATCCCCTTTTGATAAGCAGTTTTTAGATATTTTGGCCTCCATACCCATGTTGTCCTAGGATTTTGCTTTGATGAACATGCCTTGGGTATGCTTTGTTTCCATATCCGTCTTGTTCTAATGCTTTGATGCTTCAGATTATACCATGGTTGCCACCTTGCTCCTGTGTGTCCATCCTCCTTTGCTCTTTCAATTTTTTGCAGGTTTTGATTAAATGAAGCTTGATCATTTAGTATTTGTATTGGTAATGTCTATGTGTCTTCCAATGAAAAAGTAAATCCTTCCATGTCTGGGTCATGAACATCCTGTTGAACTTCCTGTTCATTACTCAATAAAACTATAAAAAACCTTTTGTCATTTATTGTCAATTTAAGCTTCATTTTTTCAAAATTCAAAATTACTTTACCTTGTTTGAGCCATGATTGTCCCAAAATCAATTTCTCAGTCATCAAATGATCTGGCCATTCTTCACAATCTATTTTCATACATTCTTCATTGAACTTAACTTCAATAGAAAGTGAAGACATGCTTTGTATTATTTGTCCTTCCAAAGTTTTGATAAAGGTTTTGCTTTTAGTTCTTTTTAGGTTAAATTTGTTCAACAATGCTGAACTGATCAAATTTACCTGTGCACCTAAGTCTATCAAAACTTTAATTTTTTCCTTCTGAAAATGCATTGTTATAACAGGCAAATGTTCTTTTTCTTTTAGAGATGTTTCACACAAACAGACTTCCCTATGATCTTTGGTTCTTCTTATCCTTTCCTTTGCTTCTTGTTGAGCCGCTTTTCTAATGTTTTTCTCTTCTTTCTTCCTATTTTGAGCTTGTTGTAATCTTCTCCATTCAGAAGTAGTTAATGGAAGATCATATCTTTTAACTCTACATCCACTTATGAAGTTTGGCATGATCTGATCTCTCCATCTATGTTAGCTAGTTGTATAGCTCCACTATTACTTATCTGATGTATAATATATGGCCCATGTCCTTTTTTCTGAAACTTTTTCTGATGTTCTTTGACTATGTAAGCCAAAACTAGATCTCCTTCTTGTAGATCTTTTTCTTTTATGTGAACATCATGATAAGCTTTTTGTCTTTTCTTGTCCACATATATACTCATAATGGCTTGGAGTCTAGAAGCTCCCAGTTTTTCCAATTCTATTACTCTCTCTGATAATTCATGTCCAGTCCAATTGTAGTGACTACCCACTTTTAATGTTGGAATGAGGAATTCCATAGGTAGAACTGCATTTTGCCTATATACGAGATTAAATGGAGTAGTTCCTAATGCAGTTTTGTATGCCACCCTATAAACCCATAGAACAGATTAAGTTGTAGGTCCCAATCATTTCTGTTTGTGTTTACTAGTTTTGACAATACAGTACAAAGTAATTTATTAGTACTTTCTGTCAATCCATTGGCTTGTGGGTGATATGGGGCTGATTTTCTATGACTAATCAGGAAATATTCAGTTATGTTCTCTATGATTTGGTTTAAAAAATGGGTCCCTCTATCACTTACCAATTCAATTGGAAGTCCGAACCTGGTGATGATATTTTCATAGAGAAATCTGGCAGTAGTATGAGCATCATTTCTTTTTGTGGCTTTGGCCTCAGCCCATTTTGTCAAGTAATCTGTAGCCACTATTAAGTATTCAGCATGGGATTGTCTTGCTGGAGGATGTATTGGTCCAATAAAATCTATTCCCCATTTACTAAAGGCTCTGGCTGAAATTAATGGAACTAATGGCATATTTTCTCTTTTATTTGGTTGACTCACCCTCTGACAAATGTCACATCTTTTTACATATGTTCTTGCATCAAGAAATAGGGTTGGCCACCAAAAGCCGGAATATAATATGAGTTTAGCTATTCTGTCACTTGAGAAATGTCCACCTACCACTCTAGAATGTGCCATTTCCAACATTTCTAGATATTTATCCTCAGGGACACAGATTCTTAAATATCCATCCATCCCTCTCTTATATAATTGTTCTCCTATCAATTGATAATCTTCTGATATTACTTGTAGATTTTTTGAATCTGCACCAGTTAATACTTGTTTTCCTTTCTTCTTCCTTTTCAATTCCTCAATAATATTTTCACTCCAATCTGGATTTTTCTGAAACCAATATAGAGTTATGAATTCTGAATCTTGCAATGATTGACACTTCCAGCAATTAGCAATGTATTTTGTTACATCTTGAATCTTATTACGCCAATGTAACCCCATTCTATTGAGATTACTTAGGGTGACTACCCCGGAAGCATGAGTGCAAGGATTCCAACAATGAGATCTTTTCAGATATTCCTTTTGCTCTTCTTCAGGAGTACAATATTCCAATATGCCTGTATGATTGAGTTGATACAGGTGCCCAGCTAGCAGCATAAAATTTTTGCTTTGTAATACTAAGTGTGTGTTGTTTCCAAATGTTTTGCAAGGTCCCATGGTTAACAATGGTACTAAAGTCATGGCCCACTCAGGAACACTTTCTACTTTGAACAAATAAATATCTGGCAGGTCATCATCTAAAGGTGAACTGGGTTCTTTAGAATGGATTCTAGACAAATGATCTGCTCTCAAGTGTGTTTTTCCTTGTCTGACCACCACCTCAAACTCAAACTCCATTAGTAAAAGAAACCATCTGACTATTCTACCTGTGTGACAAGGTTTATTTACTAAGTATAGCAAAGCTTGATGGTCCACAAAGAAAAACTTGTAGGCCAAAAGGTAATGTCCATATTTTTTTACAGCATCATTCCCAACCCTTCTCTCTCAGTGGTTGTGTAATTTTTCTCTGCTAAATTCAGTTGCCTACTAGCATAAGCCACTGGGAAATCTAACTTGGTTCCTTCTATTGGTTGTGCTAACACACATCCCAAAGCATAATTTGAAGCATCCACATGGACATGAAAAATTTTATCCCACTGAGGTGTTTTCAGAATTGGGGTTGTTACCAAACAAGTTTTTAGAGTTTCAAAAGCTTGGTCACACTCTTTGGTCCACTCAAACTTTGTAATTAGGGCATATAAAGGTTTAGCTATGTCAGCAAACTTGTGTACAAATTTTCTATAATACCCACAATGTCCCATGAAAGTTTGAAGTTCCTTTACATTTGTTGGTCTTGGAAGTTCTATTATGGCCTTTATTTTCTTCTCATCAGTTGAATTTCCATTTTTAGAGACTATGTGACCTAACATTCTTCCTTGTCTTACAAAGAATACACACTTTTCTGGATTTAAACATACTCTGTCTGTTCTGCATTTCCTGAATATATTTTCTAAATCTTGCAAGTGATTCTGTCTTTTTAATGAAAAAGTACACAGATCATCCACATATATTTCCATTACATCTCTTAGGAACTCTTTGAAGATATGACACATCAATCTTTGAAAGGTTGTTGGGGCATTAGTTAACCCAAAAGGCATAACCCTAAAAGCATAAATTCCCCATTCTGTGGAAAAAGCAGTTTTATGTTGGTCTTCCAATGCTATAGGTACCTGATTGTATCCTGAAAAACCATCTAAAAAACTATAAACCTCCTTCCCTGCAACTCTTTCCAAAAGGTGATCCGTTATAGGCAATGGGTAACTATCTCTTATAGTTGCTGCATTCACCTTTTTCAAGTTAATGCATACCCTAAGTTTCCCATTCTTCTTTCGTACCACAACTATAGGAGATATCCATTCTGTATACTCAATCTCATAGATGAAATTGGCAGCCACCAACTTGTCAATTTCTTCCTTTATTTTAGCAGAGTATTTATCATTGAATGTGTAATGTCTCTGTTTGCTAGGTTTTGCATCAGGTGTAATAGGAATCTTATGCTCACAGATTATAGGATCAATACCTTTCAAATCCTTGAAGCTATAAGCAAACACATCCCTATAGTTTCTGGCCAAACTTCTTAGTGCCTCCTCTTCTTGGTTTGTCATGTCATCAGCTACTACAATGTGTCTTTCTTCTCCCTCTTCCTAAGTGATCATGACCTTTTTAGTTTGTTCCTCATTATCATAAGCCTCTCCTTTCTTCTTTTCTCTCTTTGGTTTCATTTTTAGAAGTAATATGTCTTCTACTTCATAAGTCTTCAAATTTGTTGGTACATCAAACTATTGATCTTTGTTTGTTTCTTTCTCCTTTTTCTCATCCTCTTGGTTTTCTTCTATTTCCTTGTGTTTGTTTTTCTTATATTTGCCTGAGATTTTATCTTTTATTGCATCTTCAACTTTTACTTCTTCCAAATATTGTGTTTTCCCTTTTTTTAATATCATTTCTTCTTCTTGGTCCTCTTCTGTTTTCGATACCTTTATCATTTGTATCCCAATGTGAAAAACATCATACCCTTCTTCATTTTGGAATTCCACCCCTACATACTCATCACTGGCCAGATCCATGGTAGCCAAAATTTGGTTCCACCCATAGGGCTCAAATTCTTCATCTTTGAATTGTTGTGGTACATATCTCTCATCTTGTAATTTTCTTCCTTCTACACAATCTTCTCTTCTCAATCTTCTTTTTCTATTTGTAAGGTTTCTTATCATATTGCACTTCCATATTGATGATTCAGTTTCATTCTGGTCTTCCATTTTTGATTCTTCACTTAATTCTTGATTTTGATGTATTTTATACCATTCTTGAGGAGATATATCACAATAATGCCCATTTCTTAGATTCACTCTGGTTATTCTTCCTTTGCTCTGAAGGTATAGGCAATCATTACCCCAATCTTGCACAATTTGCATTTGTCTCATAAATGGCCTTCCTAGGATAATTTCATATGAAGTAGATTGTGGGAATTCAACTATGGCAAAGGTATGTTCTATCTCTATTCCACATATGTCCACAATCACTTTTTCCCATATTCCTAGGGGTTTCTCTATGTGTCCATCTGCAAGTTGCAATCTCATTTTGGTGGGTATTAATTCATTTTTCCCAAGTTCGTTTAGTCATGATGGCCACTCCTGATCCACTATCCAGAATAGATTTGGCATGGTTTTTACCAAATTGTATTTTTAGGGTTGAGTTTCCCTCTTCTCCTTCACAATATCCTCCTATCTTATCAATGAGAATGTACCACAATTCCTCCAATTCCTGCAGTTGTGGCTGAAGATTTTCTGGTATTGTTTTCCATTTTTTCATTTTGTTTTGTAAATGAGGATTCGGTTTTACCAATTCCTCCATTGAAGTATGGTATAAAATTGTACATTGTTTATCTATATTTATATGGAATGTAATTTGTGGATTATCATCTTCTTGATTAATATTTCTCCTTGTTCTTATTGTCTCAGATTCCTCAACTGTTATTTGAGAATTATCTGATTCCCCCAGTTTAAGTTGTGCTTTCTGTATGATTTGTTTACACTTTTGCATCCTTTCATGTTCTAAGTCTGGCATAGGATAAGCCATTACATGATCTGTAGGACTTGGTCCCTCTTGAATTCTTCCCTTGTATGCTTTTATCAAGGTATCTAGACTCTGTGAATTTCTTATCTCTGACAGAGTTTGTGTCTTTTGAGAGGGAGTACTGTTTGACTGTTCCCTATTCTCCTCTTCCAAGTTTTTACCCATTATTTTTTTCCTTTCACATTTCCCTTTTTGTCTATTTTTCTTCACCTTTGAAACTAATCCTTCATTTTGTTCCTTAGTTGTTTCTTGTTGTTTAGCTTGTGCCCTTGTTATAGCATTTACATTCACTTGGTCAATGTCACTCAATCCTTCTTGCTCCATGATGTTGACTATTTTCAGTGGTATGTTATTGGATGTGTTTTGTTGTTTTTGAGGATTTCTTGGACAATCCTTTATTAATAAAATGTTCCCTGCCACAATCCTTACAATAGGCTCCCTCTATTCTTAATGTAGGAGGTTGTGGACAGTCTCTACTGAAATGTTCTCCCCCACATCTATAACAAGTTATCTTTGGTCCCCCTTTGAACTGAGGTTTTTGATTGGACATATAATTATTGGTTATATACATGAATGTGGTTGTATCCATCTCAATTCTCCCATTTCCCAAATCTAGGGCTTGTAGTTCTAGTTCTCTCAGTTCATATCCTTCCCATTCTTCCTGATATCCTTCATTCCATTGATAATCTTCCTTGTATGGTGATCTTATTCTTGAATTTTCCTCCTCTATTGGTGTGTATTTAACTGGTACCACATTTTTTGGTAATGGAGGTTGTTTCCCAAGTACAGGTCTTGGTTGCTCAATATATCCAGATTCTCTTTGGCTTGCATAATCTCTCTCCTTAATGGGTTGTTTGTTGTAGAAACAGTCTTCTCTAGTATGATTTGTCCATTTCCTCTCTAGTGTACAGTATTTGAGTGTTTTTCTGTCTTGCAAGTGTTGTGGTTTTTGATATGGACATTGTTGTACCAAATGATTTTCTCCACAATTATAGCATTTTTTATTTGTTGTTATCTTGGTATTTATCAAATTGGTTTTAGTGCTGACTTCTAGGGCTTTAGCAATGGCTTGAGCCAATTCTTCTGCTAGTGGGATTTTATCTTCATTTGTTCTAGGTTGATCAAATGCTAACAGGTCTTGGCCTCTGTTATCTTCCAAATCTATTGCCTCTTTCACACATGCTTCTAGGTCAGGGCATCTCCTATAATACACTAGGGTTCTTAATTGGGCACTTCTTAATCCTTCTATGAATAGGGATACCTGTCTTGCCATGGAAGGTACTTCTTCTCTGGGACATCTGTCAATGTACTGCTTGAATCTCCTAGCTGCCTCTTTGACATTTTCATCTTTTTGTTGTTTAAAGCTATGTATTAGTGTGGTTATGCTATGTTTTATTCCAGTCTTTGAGAATTATCCAATGAAGGCTTCTAGAAAGGATTCAATATCTAGATACATTTCCTTTCTTAAGGGAATGAACCAAGATAATGCACGTTCTGTTAAGGTTAGACCAAATGCTTCAAATTGGACTTTGTAATCCTCTACTTCTTCAGCTCTAATTAATTGCCTAAATTCTGCAGCATGAGCATGAAGATCAGAATATCCTTCATATTGATTTTTCATGCATTTGGCTACTTGATATGGTCTAAGCATTCTACCTTGATTTTGCCAATGATGTCTTCTTCTTAGTGGGAAATCATTAAATCCTTCTGGTTCCTTTTCAAAAGGATTATGTGTTCTCCTACCTTGTGGTTGTTCACCATTACTGTGAATTTTGTGTGGTCTGGGTCTTGTGAGAAGATGCATACACATCCTTACCTATCCTCATATCTACCATCTTTGAATTGAGCTACTAGTGTTATGTTCAGGGGAACTTCTAAGTTTCTCAATCTAATGAGAAACTTATGCATTCCATCCTGATATACATAGGTTCCAAACCTATTTGTATACATATATTTGAGGATGTTTCTATAATCCCCAGTTTCAATGGACTCATTTGTTTCATTTAAATTTTCCATGTTGTTTTCTTGCCCTAAATCTCTTTCTTGCAAATCCCCTACCACCGTCTCTATTTCTTTCCTTCCTAGTTCTTGTTGGGAATATGTATACAATTTATTACCAAACCTAAGGATCATTCAATTAATTTCCACGATATTGTGGTGTGAATCGTGATTTCCACAATCTTGTGACCAAAATCGTGTTTTCCACGATTTTGTGGTGAAAATCATGTTTCTCATGGTTCTGTGCTAAGAATCGTGTTTTTTCACGATTCTGTGACTAAAATCGTGTCTTTCCACGATTTTGTGGTGAGAATCGTGTTTCTCACGATTTTGTGTTAAGAATCGTGTTTTTACACGATTCTGTGATTAAAATCGTGTTTCCACGATTTTGTGGTGAAAATCGTGTTTATCACGATTCTGTGACCAAAATCGTGTTTTCCACGATTTTGTGGTGAAAATCGTGTTTTCCACGATCCTGTACTAAGAATCGTGTTTTTCACGATTCTCTGGTGGAAATCGTGTTTTCCACGATTTTGTGCTAAGAATCATGTTTTTCCACGATTCTCTGGTGGAAATCGTGTTTATCACGATTCTGTGACCAAAATCGTGTTTTCCACGATTTTGTGGTAAAAATTGTGTTTTCCACAATTTTGTGGTGAAAATCGTGTTTTCCACGATTCTGTGTTAAGAATCGTGTTTTTTCACAATTCTCTGGTGGAAATCGTGTTTTTCACGATTCTGTGAAGAGAATCGTGATTTTTCACGATTTTGTTCCCAGACAATCGTGATTGCTCACAATCGTAAAAAACACGATTTTTTTATGAAAATCGTGCTCTGGGAATCGCGATTTTGTTCTTTGTTTCAGAGAATCGCGATTTTGTGTCTGACTACAGAATCGCGATTTTGTTCAATTTTTTGAAAATTTTCCAGGTATTGATTTTCAAATTTTTATTTCCTATATAGAATCACCTTAACTATTTTTTAACATGCAATAAAAGAGTTTTCTAAAATTTATTATTTTTTTCACAGAATCCTCAATAATTCAGAAATCGCGATTCCGTGTTTTTTAGCTATTTCCTGCTTATCTATGCTTAATGATCATGTAAATTTAAAGAAATGCAAAAAAAATGTACTGAGGACCCCTTACCTTGCTTGCTTGATTCCAAAACTCTCCAAAGCTTTTAATTGCAGAAAATCGCGATCCTATTTCTGCTCTCTCTCTCTCTCACTCAAAATGAGTTTTCTCTGGAATTCCAGACTTTTATAGTATCCACACAATCGCGATTATGTGTGATTCCCACTGATTTTCACTTTTTCACCTATCCAATTTAATTCTTCAACTACTTTATGGTTTTAATCCTCAATTCTTAATTTTTCATGATTAATCACTCTCATTAGCTATTGGTGAAAATCGCGATTTTGTGCTTCTTTTCCACTTCTTCCACTTGATACTCAATCCTCTCTGAGTTTTTTTGAGCTTAACTTCCTTTACTTATTCAACTCAATGAAATCTCTTACAATTGACTATGTCAAAAAAACCCAATATACTCAAAATTCCAAAAAAAAAAATTTCTCTTACAGAGAATCGCGATTTTGTGTAGAGAATCATATTTTTTCTGTACTTCCTGATTTTTGCAATTTTGAGTCTTCTTTTCTCTTGTCTCCCTTCAATACCCTTTACCAATTCCAAAGCAACTGTCACCTGCAATTTTTCATCATTAACAAGAATTTATCCAGAGAATCGCGATCCTGTGAATGGAATCGTGTCTTTTCTGATTTTCCACTTTTTGGCACTTTTTTGCTTTCCTACCACCTGGTCTCTTCCACTCTTGTCAACAAAACTTTAGTCCAACTTCCTAGAGAGAAAAGAAATTTGTTTGATTGTTTTAATGAATTTTATGAATTTTTTTAGTATTTTGCCTTAAATTAAGGTAAACACTTCACTTAGGGTTTCTTGTTTGGTGATCTATTGATCCTGTGTTCTTTGATTGGTTATACTCTCTTATGCTTTGGCTATCAAAACAGTTTATGAGCAAAACTTCCCAAAGAAAAATTGTGTTAAGAAATGCAAGTGTCAATTTTTGCAAAGATAAACTCAAACATTTCTCTTTTCAAGATGCAATTCAGCTTTTCTCAAGATTATTACTTTGACTTGGCTACAAATGGATCTTATCTACTTGCATCTAGCTACTTAACTTGACTTTTCCTTATTGCAATCTTGTCATCTTCCCAAGATCAAAAATTTTGCTTAGTACTTGATCAAAAAGCACTCTACAAATGCAAGAATAGACACATGTTACCTTATCTTCAGCTTTCTTGATTCAATTTTTCACACACCTGCACTTTACTTCCAAAAAATGATATGAGCAACTATGAATTTGCAAAATTTTCAACACTTCTTATTCTCAAAAGATTATCTAATGCTTTTCTTTTCCCAAAAGACAAACAAAGAAATCTATCTTTTCATGTTTACATTTCTTGATTAAAGAGTATTACCTTTTCCATGTTTTCAATACCATCATATTAGAAGATCCAGCAAGGTCCAACTTCAATGAAGTTTTTGATATACTCCCCGGCAACGGTGCCAAAAAATGTTTGTTGTTGACCTTTAGAGTTGTCCTCTCCAATCATTTAGTATAAAGAATCAACATTACATCTTATATTTGTCAATCCTGGAAGTACGTATACATGAGACCACAGCCCCTTCTATATGATAGAATCCTAGAAATAAGAGAAAACTGGCTGGATTTCTGAGAATAATGAAGATGAAGAGGAATTTCTAGGGTTTGGAATATCTTGAGCAAATCTCCATCATTTTCCACAATCTTGGTGTCTAAAGCATGTTATTTTCTCAGCAAAATACAACCATGAAGTCAAAACTCAAAAATGATACATGTAACCTTCAGATGAGACAATCGCGATTCTGTAAAATCAGATGATTTTCATCTACATCACCATTCTTCATCAATTTCTCACTCCTTATGTCAATAATCAACTCTCTTCATACACATTCATCAGAAACACACAATAGAAGCTCACAAATCTCCATGGATACACATAGAATAGACTCCACAAATCAAAGAAACCACACAAAAGGAAGAAACATGATTTTTTGCAGGAAACTCTCTCTATTTGCTTGGATAGCATGTAATACAATTAACCAACCCTCTCATAATAGAGGAAATTATCTTTTATACATTTTCAAGTGTCCCTTTTCACACTTGAAATTTAGTCCTTTCCTCTTCTAATCTAAAAATATGCTATCTAGGAGTTTCCAAAAAAAATTATAGAAAAATTACATATACTTCTACTTTACATAAGGAAGATTCTTCCTTATTTTTACATCAATTGCATAAATATTTTTACAAGTTTTTGGTATTTTACAATTATTTTCCATAAAAAATACTTCAAAAAATTACTTCTTCCAACACCCACTAACACTGATGCACATGATGACAACACACAGATACCATCTCCACCATCACCTCCCATCCAGCCCACCGAACCCCTCACCACTAGCATCCCCGAACATCCAACAGTCACCTTTACTGAACCTATACTGCACACCACCCTTTGGCCATCCTTACCTATCCCTACCTCTATCATTGCTTGCCCATTTTCCAAACCTCATATAGGTCATCCCGCCAACCATCAAACAATAATAGGTCACCCCTCTTATCTACTAGCTCTAGGACAGCCACATGACTCTAACCAAACATTAACACACCCATTTTCCCTCACTACTACATTCCCTCTTTCCCAACCCCAACCCAGTGTGCCTCTCTTAACCTCCTCAGAACCAACACACACCACCCTGCCTCCGTTTTTGGCAAACCTTGTAAATATGATGCAACAACTTGAGAATTATAAAAGAAATTCCCTTTCCCAACCCACCTCCCCTACATTCACGGCCACCACTAACACATCACCCACCATTCCAGTATTCACAATTCACACTTCACACATAGTCACGTCCGACCCCATGGACATTTCACCACCACTCTCATCCCCACATCACCACTTTTTACTTCACTTACATCACCACTTACACCCATTATACACACAACACCCACCTTTCCCTTTCCCATGTCCCGACCCCTTGCATCTCCCATTTCCACCTCTACATCCACTTCATTTAGTCATACATTAGACAGCATGTTCGAAGCTACCACCCAGCTTAAACAGAAATACAGATTATTGGAAGAAAACAATAAAGAGCTTTGTAATTTGTCGGCCCACCTGCATGCACGTGTCAATGCCTTGGAGTTGACTAATACTGCACTACAACATGAGGTTACCGCCCTCCACCAATCTCATGCAGAGCTCAAAGCCAAGTATACAGAGGCAGGTAAAGTAACCGATGAACAACTCAGAGATCAACTAGCTCGCAATGCTAGACTACAAAGAAACATGGCATTACTTTGTCGACACTTAGCAGCTTCTCAAGAAGAAAATAGAAGGCTACAGCAACAAAATAAAAAAAAATTAGAAGTAGCCATCGAAAACACTCCAGGGGCACCCATAGATCCTACAAAATTCCAAGCTATCCCCTCAGAAAACATTCAGCAGGTATTGGAAGATTATGTGACCCTCTTGGAAGCACACGACCAACTTGCAAACTAGGTGAAGGAACTACAAAGACACCATGTGCCCACATCGCATGCACCAGAACTGAGTGAGATCGTTAGCGTCGCTACTTCTCCACCGCCAGAGTCCTCAACTGCTAACGAAGTACTTGAGCTACGACAGCAAGTGGCAGAGTTAAAGATTAAATTGTTACAATATGAACGACCCCCATCTCCACCCGATCAACTGTCAGAAGGAGAAGCAGTAACCATTCCTGTGTAAGAGACATTTGAAGATAACTATGAGCCTCAACCCCTTCTTGGACGCAGAGTCACTAACAAGGGACAAGACACATACAAGGAACCCCCTCCTGCATGGATGAAACAAGTAGAAGAAATGGGGCCAACTCACAAAGAGCGTATATCCACTAAGATGATGGCCATGAAAACTATTGAGGACACAATACTTCAATCAGAATATTTCAAGCACTTAGCTTCTAGGAGACTGATAACCAGTTCAGAGTTACAATATAAGCCCTACTTTGTACTATTGGCAGACTACAATGCTGAGATCAAATGAGTCACCAATAAGTATCCTTCTTTTGCAACACAGTTCCAACTAGAGGACATCCTAGAAGAAGCCATAAAAGGTGCCATATTCCAACCAATCTGGCAGCAAAAATTATTGGAGACCTATCCAGAAATGCTACAAACATGGGATCATGGTCCCATGCACTTAAAGTATAACCGTTGCTTTGGGACAGTGCAATGAAGAAGATCATGGCATTAGGGAAAAAAACGGCCGAAAAGGGATTGTTCGCTAATGAGAGATTAAGGAAATTGACAAATAGAGTCTTTCCACGTGTACAAGAATATAACATTGTTGTCTCATTTAACCGTATGAAGAAATTCTTTTTTTAAGAGAATATGATCTAAAAGCACCGCAAAAGTGATGAAGATTCTTGCATTCAGTGTACAATTTCTTAGTTTGATGCAAAAAAATATATTTTTGCACAACACACAATGCATATTTCTAAAGTTCCAAGAAGGAAATGATTTTTGAAGGTATGAAATATTTTTGTGTTCACGAAATTCCATGGTCATTCGACGACAGGGTTTACATCAAATCAAAAGTTTCCACGTGTACAAAGCCTTTTTATCTATAAATGTTGGCAAAGTTTGTGAACGTCAGTTTCTCGCTTTGAGCATTCTTCTTCTTCTCGATTCTAATGGCTTCTTCTTCTCGTCGTCCTTCCAATCGTGTAACCTCATGTGAGGTTTACAACAGAAGAGAGGATTCTTTATGGAAACCTCTTTCTCTGAAGTTAAATGAATGAGTAACTATGCTTCCTAGTTGTAGAGGTGCCCATAAAGTCAAGCATGCTAAAAGAGACGACACAAGAAACCATTGGAGGGGACATATTCTTAGTTTCAAATTGAAGAGATGTGGTTGGTTTGCAACAGTACAACATGTGTGCAATGCTAAGGATCTTGTTCTAGAAAATCATCTGCAATTCCCTTTGTACCGTAAGTGAAGTTTTACAATGCTCTTCTATCATTTCAGTTATTTTTGTATAACAACATATATGTTTTTGTATTGCAGATATTTTTCCTTCCAATATTCTAGAGTGTCAACCTCTTGAATGTTTAACACGAACATTCAAAGTTCTTCATAAGGAATATGCAGAGCTTATGTATGCAGAAAATCTGCTCAATTTTTCAATAGCATAGAGTTATTTGTCCATTTTTCATATTATGAGGTGCCATTAAGGAGGAGATCTTATGGAAATCTTATACATTTGCCTACTCCTTGCATCTCTTCATTAGATTGGGATGCTAATGATCATTCAACAAAAGGTGGAAAAGAAAGCTTGGACTTTGGATAGCCTTGGACTCAAAGGAGAGCTGTCCAGAAATACTGATTCATCTAGATTTTCAATCTAGGAAGATAATTGTTACTGCAATTTGGAAATTCAGAAATGTAAGGGAGCTCCTAGAATACCTTGATGAGGCATCATCAGAGTTTAGATCCTCAATTGATAATGCAATAGTTAACATAAGATCAGAGAAAACATTATCTTGCATAACTTGCCTGCCACCCAGGGTGATCAAGTTCCAACCCTTTAGATTGTAACAAGTCTCCTTCTTTGAGAAGAATTTTTTTCAAACTTCCATTGATTTTTCTTTGCAGGATGGTGACTAAGAATGTGACTAATTACATCACTTCAATTATGTCTTTTTATGGACTATATTCATATTGGCATTTTTTTTATTAATTTCAAGATTCTGAGGAGCTTTCAATGGTGCAATGATTATACAGGAACTTGCATATGACAAAATGGAAAAGATTGGATGACATGATCGATACAAGCGATACGGGCCATCCGAAATTCATCGATTGCCCATATCGCTTGCATCAGTCGTGTCATAAAAATTTCTCTATCCTCTTCACATTTAACTTTTCTGTAGGATGGTGACTAAGAATGTGATTGATTACATCACTTCAATTATGTCTTTTTATGTACTATATTCATATCGGCATTTTTTTTTTTCAAGATTCTGATGAGGCTTCTATTGTGCAATGATTATAAAGGAACTTGCATGAGAAAATTCTAGGTGATTCAAGAATATAAACCAACAAATTCTTACATAATATATCTCCCCTTTTAGAACTTTTTTCCATACTTCCATTGATTTTCCTTTGCAGGATGGTAACTAAGAATGTGACTCATTACATCACTTCAATTATGGCGTTTTATGGACTATATTCATATTGGCAATTTTTTTGTTTAATTTCAACATTTTGATGAGGTCTCAATGGTGCAATGATTATACAAGAACTTGCATATGACAAAATGGACGGTATGACAAAATGGAAAAGATTGGATGACATGACCGATACAAGCGATACGAGCCATTCAAAAGTCTCCGATTTCCCCTATCGCTTGCATCGATCGTATCATAAAAACTTCTCTATCCTCTTCACATTTAACTTTTCAACAAGAATAAAGCAAAAGGCATACAAAATAGACATTTTGATGATAGGACCAATTCAATTTTGCTTGAACCATGCAATGAAGTCATTTTTGCTTAGTTTAAATTGAATGATGAAAAAAGGTTTGGATACATTCAAATACATGTGCTATTACAGAAATACAACACCTCATGTGGCTGGAGAGTGATTGCAAATGCAGCAAGGTTCTTGGAAAGCAGGTTTTACAATCCTGAGTCAAACTCGTCAGACTATTCAGATGCTTGGGTCATCTTGATCAAGGAGAGAGCAATAAATGACATTATGGAACATGCAATATGCCCTTATGATCCAAACTCACCTCCACCACCACACCACATAAAAAGAAGTCTAAAGAAAAGAAGAAAGGGTTTCCTATTCACTCCCCATTGAAGCATGGGCTAAAGAATAAGAATAGAGGTGAGGGCTCCAAAAAGGACATAAAAGAAGGGTGAAACATTATATTTTTGGAATGTATAATCTAATGTGTAACCAACATATGTTGGAAGAATTTGATGTACAAATTGTATGTAATTATGCCAATCTTCATCTGTAAGATGGTCATTGTAACTATATTTATATGCCTTGAGTAATGTAATGTTCAATTGATCCTCTTTAGAACTAAGCAAAAGTGACTTCATTGCATGGTTCAAGCAAAATTGAATTGGTCCTATCATCAAAATGTCTATTTTGGGTGCTTTTTGCTTTATTCATGTTCAAAAGTTAAATGTGAAGAGGATAGAGAAGTTTTTATGACACGACCGATGCAAGCGATATGGGCAATCGGAGAATTTCGGATGGCTCGTATCGCTTGTATCGATCATGTCATCCAATATTTTCCATTTTTTCATACCATCAATTTTTTCATATGCAAGTTCCTATATAATCATTGCACCATTGAAACCTCATCAAAATGTTGAAATTAAACAAAAAAATTGCCAATATGAATATAGTCCATAAAAAGCCATAATTGAAGTGATGTAATGAGTCACATTCTTAGTTACCATCCTACAAATGAAAATCAATGGAAGTATGGAAAAAGGTTCTAAAAGGGGAGATATATTATGTAAGAATTTCTTGGTTTATATTCTTGAATCACCTAGAATTTACTCATGCGAGTTCCTTTATAATCATTGCACAATAGAAACCTCAACAGAATCTTGAAATTAAACAAAAAAATGCCAATATGAATGTATTCCATAAAAAGACATAATTGAAGTGATGTAATCAGTCACATTCTTAGTCACCATCCTACAGAAAAGTTAAATGTGAAGAGGATAGAGAAGTTTTTATGACACGACCGATGCAAGCGATACAGGCAATCAGAGAATTTCGGATGGCCATATCGCTTGTATCGGTCGTGTCATCCAATCTTTTCCATTTTTTCATACCATCCATTTTGTCATACCATCCATTTTGTCATATGCAAGTTCTTGTATAATCATTGCACCATTGAAATCTCCTCAGAATCTTGAAATTAAACAAAAAAATGCCAATATGAATATAGTCCATAAAAAGACATAATTGAAGTGATGTAATCAGTCACATTCTTAGTCACCATCCTACAAAGAAAAATCAATGGAAGTTTGAAAAAAAGCTTCTTAAAGAAGGAGACTTCTTACAATCTAAATGGGTGGCAGGAAAGTTATGCAAGATAATGTTTTCTCGGATCTAATGTTAACTATTGCATCATCAATTGAGAATCTGAATTGTGATGATGCCTCATTAAGGTATTCCAGGAGCTCCCTTACATTTCTAAATTTCCAATTTGTAGTGATAATTATTTTCCTAGATTGAAAATATGGATGAATCACTACTTCTAGACAGCTCTCCTCTGAGTCCAAGCTATCCAAAGTCCAAGCTCTTTTGTACATTACCTGTATTTTGTAGAAGCTTTGGATCTTTTCTTAGATGAACATCACCACCATGAAATCCCATTTCCAAAAGTAGAGATTCACATTTTTTAATGAAAATCCGTCTAATGTAGTGTGTTTTGTAAATATTGTAGATAATTCCTTGAAATCTCGTAGAGCCTTGAGTGATAGCCTTGTAAACCATCCTTACCATCTCCTACAAATCTAATTAGATCATGAAGATTATGAAAAGGGGGATACCTTCCAATTTGTGGATCAATTGGATAAACAAATCCATCTGCCCATATGGCGATATGTTTTTTGCCTTCTTTCTGCAATCAATCCACTTTAGAATGTTGAAGAGCCCTTCGGCATACCTTTCTTGTCATTGCATACTCATGACTAACTTCAATGTTGATATGGAACTTATCACAATGATTTTGGCTAGTTGAAAGCTGAGTGAGATTGTTCGGGTTGAGGTTCTCCGTGGTCTACTGCGAAGAGTGATGCGAAAGTGTCTAAAATGACATGAAAGAGAGAAACAAGCCTGCTATGGAAAGTAGAGATGGATCAATGTGGCATATTATGCCTAATGCCACTCATGGAGAATTCTATAATGAATACTTCTAACAAGTGGTTGATATCCTTGAATTGACCTTGATGTAATGGTTGAAATCATGTCAATGCTATGTTCTTCAAAGTTAAACCAAAAGCATTGTATTGAGTAAACAAGCCATCAACCTATTATGCTTTTAACACTTGTCTGAATTTAGCCACATGGTCATGTGGGTTGCTAGTGCCATCAAAGTAATTCTTCATCAACTTGGGTAGGTCTCAATATCTTAGGGTGATCTTTGGGTCTATGCAAGGGAAAATCATTCATGCCTCTCTGATGCTTAGGTCCTTTTGATCTCTCATGATCAATTTTGTTAGTATCTAACTCTAACATGTCCCTTCCAAAAGGATTTACAAAGATCACTTCTAGCCTTTCTCTAGTTTTCTCGTTATGATTACTTGGGATATGGGAGGATCTCACTCTGTGTTGATTATGAGACTCATGAGATCTTGGTCGAGGAAATACAAGTTCAACCTTCCAAGTATAGGCATGTCTGCCATGTTCTAAGACCATGGACATCCTTTCAAAATAGCTATCTAAATAGATTACCTTCCTAAGGACATCAGGATCTTTGAGCTCATAAATAGTCACTTTGTCTACCTCACTTGGTTTATTTGGCTTGAATCTCTTGAACACTTCATCGGTGTCTCTATTCAAGAAAAGATCTATGCTTTTATTGTTCTAGGGGATCCATTCTAGCATGATTATCCTGGATAGGATTGACTTACCTCGAGGTGTTACAGGCTCTTTTCCCATGTTTTCCTAGTCCAACTCTCTTATCTTTGACTCAGAAATGATTATTCCAAACTCATTGGTCCTATAAAGTAAGCTCATAACCATGTACATGGTTCCTTTATTATCAATGTAAGAACCCTCTTTGAATTTGACTACTAGATGTTCAATTTTGAAGGGTTGATTAGGGTTTTTGAGTTGGACCACTGATCGCCTTAAACCATCCTCATAGATGTGTGTACCTAAGCAGTTGGTTTGGATGTATTTTAACTGAGTGTTATAGGGGCCTTCAAGGGTCTCTAAATAAGCTAACCCTCAACTACCTATGGCCGATCACTCCATGCTAAAAGACATTTTTGAATCACTTGTTTTTGGGCTCAAAATATACGTATAGTCACTATCACTCTAGCACAATGGCAAGTACCAACGTGAGGAGCTTCACCTCATAAATGTCAATCCGCGGATACGTGAGGACCGGTATGAAGAACAAGAGCAAGTGAAGTGCACAAATGCGTGAGTGAAAGCATACAAACATGCACACACATACACACACACGTGCACAAGGTAAGAGCAAAGAGTGGAACAATGGAAGGACTTGAATTACAAAAGAACTCTCTTACAAAGCTGAAATCTACAACAAGCCAACCCCAAACATGAGCTCTTCAGCCCTTTTTATAGTTTTTTGAGTAGTTTGGACCCTATCCAGACCTAGTGTCAGGCCTAGTTAAAAATTAGGTTCCAAGGCTTATTTGGGGGCTCAAATGGAGTCTAAAAATTATGAAAATTGGTAGGATGCTACTTCTAATACTCCTCAAGCTCAAGGACTCCTTGGCTTGAACAAAATGGAGTTGTAAAAATAGAAAATGGTATTTACAATGGTTTTTAGTGATAAAAATCACTATTTTTATAGGGATTTCTTCTGAAAATTTGACATGTGCTTCTTGGAGCTCCCTACATGCTCCTTCTTCTTGTGTGTCCTCTTCATTGATGCGCTTCCATGCTTTTGTGTGACCTTGACTATCAACACTCCCCCCTCTCTAGAGTCTGTCATCCCTGACAGACCCTTGTTGTAGTGGTTGTTCCGTGTAGTGCTTGGAGAGATAGTGTCCATCATGTATCCACAAGAGCGGTCCATCCTCCAATTGTAGCTTGGGCAGTTATTTGGGTTAATGGGTCCTACAAAGTCTATTCCCCACTTAGAAAATGCACGTCCGCCCATCATGGGTTTCAATGGCATTTCATCTCTGCGAGTAGGAAACTGAGTTCTTTGGCACACGTCACATCTCTTTACATAGGTATGTGCATCCATGTGAAGAGTGGGCCACCATAATCCTGCAAAGAGAATGGCTTTGACTATCCTATCTGGTCCAAAGTGACCTCCTGCAACACCTTGGTGTGCAGTCTCTAGTATGCTAAGATAATCGCTCTCATGAACACATTGTCTTAAATATCCATCTCGTCCTCTTTTGTATAAATTATCGCCAATAAGTGAATAGTCTTGAGCTTCCTGCTCTAGACTGCATTGTCAAGCTAAGGTCATGCCTTGAGGGAATGTGGTCGTCCTCAAGTATGTTACTAAAGGTTCACTCCAGTCTGGTGTGAGAGACACGTGATATAATGTCGCATGCTCTACTAGTGGTTTTTCACAACAAACATGGCATTCCTTACACAACTTGTAGACATCTGCTTCCATCGTAGGCCAATATACTCCTAATCTATGCAGAGTCTGTAATGTTCGGTGTTTTGAATGATGTTGCTTTAGTGCACCTATGTGTGCTAATTGCAACCAATTCGCATGCTCTGATTCATCTACACAACAAGCAAGAATCTTTTGATTATCTTGTTTATATATGCTTCCTGCCATTATTTGGTACCTCTGAGACTTGGTAATCTCTCCTTCTCTGATCTTTATCCTAGGATTCTTGGGTCCGTATGTCAGAATAGGGACTATAGGTTTAGCCCATTCTGGTGCTATCTCAAGGTTAAACAAGTATGCATCTGGGAGATCACCCTCTACTCCTTGAGGAGCTTCTCCTGAGGTTAATCTTGAAAGGTGGTCAGCTCTAAGATGTGTCTTTCCTTTCCTGACTACTACTTCAAAATCATACTCCATGAGTAATAGAAACCAACGTATCAGTCGTCCTGTGTTACATGGTTTGTTGACTAAGTACAATAGGGCTTGATGATCTGTAAAGAACTTGAATTTGTTGGCCAACAAGTAGTGCCTAAACTTCTTTACCGCGTAGATCATCCCTAGTCCTTCTCGTTCCGTCGTGGTGTAATTTCTTTCTGCTGCGTTCAATTGTCTGCTCGCGTAAGCTATGGGGAGATCTATATTACCTTCATTCGTGGGTTGTGCTAACACACATCCTATGGCATAATTGGATGCATCCACATGTACATGGAATGGCTTACTCCAATCTGGGGTAGTCAATATAGGTGCTGAGCACAAGCGTCGTTTAAGTTCATTGAATGACTTTTCACATTCATCTGTCCACTCAAAATTGGTTAAAAGAGAGTACAAAGGCTTGGCTATGATTGCATACATGTGTATGAATTTAACCGCAATGGCCCATAAATGCCTGTACCTCTTTCACATTAGTTGGTCTAGGTAATTCTGCAATTACCTTCACCTTTTCCTCGTCCGTAGAGATTCCATTTTTTGACACAATGTGTCCTAGAATTTTGCCTTGTCTGACCATGAAAACGCATTTTTCTGGGTTCAAACAAACCTGATATTCTCGACATTTGTCAAATACTTGTCTTAACTCCGGAATATGTGTCTGTCTTACATTTGAATGAGCACATAAATCATCGACATAAACTTCCAAGCTCTTGCGTAAGAATTCCTTAAAAACATGACACATGAGTCGCTGGAAAGTAGCGGGTGCATTTGTTAAGCCAAATGGCATCACACGAAATGCAAATATGCCCCATTCAGTGGCAAAAGCCGTCTTGTGTTGGTCTTCTGGAGCAATGGCTACTTGGTTATAGCCTGAAAATCCATCAAGAAAGCTGTAAACTTCCTTGCCCGCAACTCTTTCTAATAGGTGTTCTGTGATAGGAAGAGGATAACTGTCTCTAATCGTGGCGGCATTAACTTTTTTAAGGTTAATACACACACGCAATTTTCCATTCTTCTTGGGCACAACCACAATGGGGGATACCCATTCGGTATGCTCAATTTCGTAAATGAATCCTGCTTCTATCAAGCGATCTATCTCCTCTTTAATCTTCGCAGCGTAATTATCATTGTACGTGTAAGGTTTCTGTTTTGTCGGTTTTGCATCTGGAGTCATAGGGATTCTATGAGAACATATATCTGGATCTACTCCTTTCAAATCTTTATAACTCCACGCAAAAACATCTCGATATTCGCGCAATAGGGCAACTAACTCTTCTTCTTCTTCAGTCATCAAATCATGCCCTATGTATGTGCATTTTTCTTCTTCTCCTTCTATGGCAACTATTACTTTCTTGGTTTTCTCTCGGTTATCATATACTTGTCCGTCATTCGCCTTTCTATTGGGCATTCGTACCATGATTCTTCTATCTTCGATTTCATATTTCTTGAAGTTCTCGAGTACTTCAAACAACGATTCTTCTTTTTCTGTCATGGTGTCTTTCTTCTTTCTTTTCTTGCCTTCACTCTTAGTAGTCACTTCTGTGGCTAACCTCACTTCATTCGTAATTTCCTTGTGTCTCTGAGTGTGAGTCTCTACTTCGTAGAAATATTCTTCCTCTGATGCAAAGGGTGGGTCCATGATAATTGATTCTAAATAAAAATCGCTTGCATCCTCAAATGCATCTGTGTTCGGTTCACACTCTTCTAAAATTGCATCGCCCATGATTGGCTCTATCGTAAAAACTGAAATGTCATAGCCATCGTCGTCACAGTGGGGTGTCCATTGTTCTTCATTGATGGCTACATCCATGGTTGCTAGAATTTCTGCCCAACCATGGGGTTCAAACTCTTCGTCTGGGAATACTACAGGTGCGTAGGCTGGATCTTGAAGGGTTCGTGGATGTTGTTCTGCACCTAAGGTCCTTGCTTCTAATCGTTCTTCCTCTTGTTTGGCTACTTTACACATCCATAAATGGGTATCCTCATGCAACCAAGAAGGATCTGATTCTAATGAGTGCACGGATTCCGTCTCTGCTGGTGTCTTATGGATGGTATTCCATTGTATTGGGGGCACATCTCTATGTGAATAGTCTTTAAGATTGACTTTGGTAGTCACTCCTAAATGTTGCAAGTACAAAGAATTAGTTCCCCAATCTTGTACAATTTGCAACTGACGCATGAATGGTCGTCCCAATATCATCTCATAAGCACGGTTTTTCGTGAAGTCACAAATGGCGAAAGTATGCTCGAATTCCACACCACAAGTGGTGAGAGATATGCCTTCTAGTAAGCCTAATGGTTTTTCTATGTGTCCATCAGCCATTTGTAGTTTCATCCTGGTGGTTCTGAGTGCTGGCTTACCCCAACGTTTCCATAAAGCGGTGGTAGCGATGGCTACTCCAGCTCCTGAATCTAAGATGGCTTTCGTGGTGTAGCCCTGATGGGTTATTGGAAGATATGTGTTACCTTCCTCTCCTTCGCTTACGTCTCCAATCTTTTCCACGGGTATCTCTGGTACCTTCTTATGTGATCCTATCTGAGAGGGTGTGGTAGCTAGCTCAGGGAATTGATTTGCTACATGCTTCCACAATTCTGGTTTTACCTTTAACAATTCCTCTAGAGTGAGATTACACTGTACTTTCGTATTCTTGATCACTTCCGTGTTCCTAGGGATCACTGATTCTTCATTCCTCACTATTATCGTGGGTGCTCTCATACTAATAGACTTAGCTTCCCAAGGTCCTGTGAACTGAGGTAATTCTTGTAAAGAATTAGATTCAAATCCTGTGGGTTCACTCAGTTGTTCCACCTCTACATCATCATATATAGAGGGGATGTCTTGGGGAAATTGTTCCTGCAAGTCGTCTATTTCTTGAATAGGAGGATGGGTTCCTTGTTCCTTTCTCCATTTCTCTTCTTGGATTTCCCTCAAAAATTCGTGTGAGTACCTATGTATGGAAGACAAATTGTCTTGACTTTCGGTGTTGGGTACTTGAGACAGGGGTAGTGCCTTCCTTTCCTGTGTCTCTGTGACAATAGGGTTCCTAGGCTGATCCTTTTTCTCTTTGCTTTCTATCAAGTGTTCTAGCCTCTCCATTAGTCCTTGAAAGTGTAGTTCTGGTTTTGCCATGTTATTCCAATTAAGATATCTAGAGGCTTCGAACAAAGCTTGTGCTAACTCTACCATTTTCATGCAAAGTTTAGTTCTCTCATGAAATGGACATACCTAGACATGTTTATTTCTCAAAGAAATAAAAGACATTGCAAATATTAAGGCTTCCTTTGGAATACAATCTTTTTCATTTTGTGATATTGATCCATGATGTTTCTGTCTGGTGATAGTCCTAATCTTTTGATGACAATATTTGGCATGAGCTACTTTGTAATTGTCTTCTAAAGAACCAATCAAAAGTCTCTTTGAAGGCATTACTTTTTGTTACTCCTCCTCCTCCTTTCCTTGTGCACCTAAAGAAGCTTGTCCTTGCTTGATAATGAGATTTTTCCATGCCTTGGGTGTTGGTGTAGCTCAGTGATGAGTAGCACCTCCTTTAATGCCAATCCGGGAAGACGTGAGGATGGTATGATGACCTCGAGCAAGTGAAGGCACAAGTGTGTGTGAGAAGCACACTAACATGCACACACATACACACACACGCGCACACAAGGTAAGACAAAGAGAGAGAAGCAATGGAGTTCTTTTAGATTACTTCAAAAGTGCTCATACAAGTTCAATTCTATTACAAGCTAACCTCAAAAATGAGCTCTCTAGCTCTATTTATAGTTTTTGACTAGCTTTTGGCCCTGTCCAGACCTAGTGTTCGGCCTAGTTAAAAATTAGGTTCTAGGGCCTATTTGAGGGCTCAAACGAAGTCTAAAAATTATGAAAATTGGTACGATGATACTCCTAGTACTCCTCAAGCTCGAGGACTCCTCGGCTTGCACAAAATGGAGTTACAAAAAGGTGAAATGGTATTTACAATGATTTTTAGTGATGAGAATCATTGTTATGAGGGTGTTGCTTTGGAAAAATTTGAATGGCCTACTTGCCAAATCTTCGTTGACTACTTTGTCTGCTTGTGCCTTCTCTCTGCTCTGCCTCCCTTCTTTGACTTCCTTGTCTTGTGAGTCCTTGGATGCCTTGACTGCTGCCAACACCCCCCTCCTCTCTCGCGTCTGTCGTCTCTGACAGACCCTTGTCTAGCTGAGCGTTGGACATAATATTGAACCACATCGGAAGCAAGGTGGTGTTCTTCTAATCACAGCCCCCATGCTAGGTCTGTTAACAATGCATCCCAATCCACTGGACCTAGGATGTCTGGATGGGGCACCCGCAATTGATCTGAATGGATGGTCCTCTCCACGGCGAATAGTTGGAGGAGATGTGAGGGCTTGGGTACAAATATTTCTGAGTGATATTCCCAGAACCCTGTGACGAACATCTCCTCGAAGGTCTGCTTGAAGCATGCTGGGAGGTATTTTATTCTTGCGTGCCAGGAATATACTACCTTTATTGAGGGGGTAGTGCTCATGTCATATACCAGGCCTTGGTTGCCTGCAATGAAGCCAACTCCTGAGAAATGGGGATCCTTGATGTTCTTGAATGTCCTGAATGTGATCAGCATTAGTTCAAAGATTCCATGCACATTTGTGCCATCACATCAGGTGTGTTCCGTAGTTGAAGGCTCCAGTGACGGATTGTAGGAATCATATAAGCAACTGTGGGAGGTCCTTGTGGAGGTGCTAGATAGACATAATTTAACCACCTTGCACAGCCTTTGACGTTCTTGACAGCAATGGTAAACTCGGGCCAGGTGCATCTTCGGTAGAGTGGAACATAACAAGGGTTGCATTTGATAAATAGCGGCATGGATTTCCAGGTACGAACCATTTCGGGATACGTCTCGAGAAGACGGATCCTCCAGGTGGGTTGATGAATGGATCCTTTTTTAGCACTCTCAGGGATATCATCGGGGCCAAATTGTGTGGCAAAGGTTGGAGCCTTGCCACATTGTCGTTGAATCTCTGCATTGTAATCTGCCAAGAGTATGCAATATGGCACATACTGATCATCGTTGGTGCCTATCCATCTGTGATGAGACATACTTCGGAAATATTCTGATTGTATGATAGTGTCTTCTAATTTAGCCATTGATTGGATTTGGATTGCCACTCGATCTTCATGGGTTTTAGCTGTCTTTTCGAGTGTCTGAAGCCATTCGGGTGCTTCAACTTCCAAGGTGTCCATTCCTTCCAAGGTTTGCTGACCTCCTGGCATCGGCATAGGAACATATGGTTCCTCATACGACTCATCCACCTCAATGGGTACCAATTCATCTAGCTCTGGTTCCACAACTGGAGAGGGTTGTCCTTCATATTCCAGTAGCTTCTTCTGCAATTCTGCCACCTGCTCCGTTAATGCTTTTACCTCTTCTGAAGTCGAGGTTGACTGTATGACCCTCGGTTGTTCCTCTTGTTCCTTTATCTGGCGGCGCAGTGCGTCTCGTTCCTTTTCTAGATCATCATGTGCTTCTAATAGATCGGCATAGCTTTCCAAGATTGTCTTCATTGTATCTGAGGGGACTGCTTTAAACTGCTCTAGGTCGATCTCGTGCGGGGAGCCTTCCATTGCAGCTTCTAGATTTTCTTCGTTTTTCTTCTGCAGGTGCTTGTTCTCTTCAAGGGCGGTAGCCATATGTTTTCTGAGTAGGGTCAAATTACGTCGGACTCTTAGATTATCTGTTTGGTAGACTTCAAGTAAAGCTTCAAGTTGTTTGATGCCTGGCAACTGTGATGGTTGGGGTGTCTCCAGCAGAGTTTGATGGGCCTGCTCGAGTGTGGTGTAGCGTTGATTGAGGTCAGCATTTTTGTCTTCTATAGTTGTGAGCCGCCTCTGCAGTTGTTGGTGATTCGTAGTTAGTTGACGATGACGGTCTTTGAGAGCCTGATACTCACTTTGTAGTTGATACACACATTGATGTAACATCAAAAACACATTATTTACATTAAAGAATGCAGGGAAAGGAGAGGATGCAGGGGGAATGGGAAAGGGAAAGGGAGTCGTGAATGAGGTGGAGTCAAGTGGTGATGTGGGTGGAGGGGGTATGGGAGATTGAGGCTGCATGGGGGGAGGTAGTGGTGCGATGATGTTGCCATGGTGTCAAACGTGTGTGTGATCGTGTAGATGGGGACAGTGGGAGAGAGGAATTCCCATGACACATGTGGTAATGGTGGAAGTGGTGTCGGTAGTGCCATGTGGTGAAGTGAATTGTGTAGTGAGAGGTGGTGAGGGTGGTGATATTGGGGCTTCGTGTTGTTCATCTATCTGTGTAGTGTCTCCTGGTGCTGATACATTCATGTGAAGTTGCTTGCCGGAGCGCATAGGATGGGTAGGTACTCGTTTCTCAAATCGATGAATATAAGCCATAGCTGAATGAATGGCTTCATCTAAGCCTACCACGTCTGCGTGCAGGTTCATGGATTCAATAAACATGTCATCCACTCCTTCCTCTGCTAACATTTGGCTCATGAGCACCTTTCCTGTTTCGAGCGACATTTTGTGCTATTCCTGGACTAGCTTCATGGTTTGATACAATCTTTTTATTTGTGCCGAATATGCTGGGGCACTTGCTAGTTCTGAAAGCTCATCATACTCTTGATCATGTTCCTCATTTGCTTCTTCTTCTTTCTCTTCTTCATCCTCTTCTACTTCTACTACTTCCGGTTGGGTCGGGGCTGAAGTTGTCGTAGTGGGTTGTGGTCCCTGGGTCTGCTCTGCTTCTATCTCGAGGTTAGATTCATTGATCAGCCTAGCAATTTCTTCATCAGTGAAATCATTCAGGGTGTAGCCCTGTGGAAATTCCAAGTCTGATGGAATCGGGGGGAACACCAGATTGGGTCCTTCTGCACTTGGTCTGGGTAGGTGAATAGTAAAGGGTCGGACACGTCGCATTTGGGGAGGGGTAACTTCTGGTGTGGTGCTGGCTCCCCTTGCTTGGGCACATGGTAATTGGATTGTCCCTCTCATTTTCTTCGATGGAGGACGTGCTGTTGATAGCCGTCTTTGGAATTCCTGGGCCCTGGACCATACTAGTGCTCTTTGAATAGGTACATCATAAGCTAAGCACCTATAAATTATTCTTGTCAGGGCACAACACCCATGAAGCACATTCTTTTGTTTCTTATTCCACCGTTGATGGGCTAGATGGATTTGATCTATGATCCAATGTGGTATATTGATGGTAAGATCCTCTGTCTCCACCAAATACAAGCTGAACCATATTTTTTTTGGTGGCATCGTGAAGCTTTCTTGGGCGGGAAAAGCAAAGTGTTGCATGATCGTTCGTAGGTGGAGAGCGATGGTTGGTGTCATTGCTACCATGTCCTTCAATTTATTGAGATCCTTGTGCTTCATCCTGCCTGGAACCATTGTTTCTTTCTCAGTGGGAATATGCATACCTTGCATGTTCAATGGTTCCCATACCAGGTTGAGGGTTAGTTTGAATCTTTTGAGTTCGTGGTCTGGCACCAGCGAGGGTAACACAAAAGTACTATCATCTCCCTTGGCCCTGCTAGGGGTGATGATACTAATAAAATAGGAGCAGTGTAGGAAATCTGGCTCAGGTAAATGTGCCCTGAAATAGCTATCCAAGCCCGCTTTGGTCCATACCAATCGCATTACTTCGGCATTTTGATACTGCTCAAATTCACGGGTGAAGAAATGGTAGCGTCCCCATTTGCCATTAAACTCAATTTCTGCCTCCCAAAAGTAGGTGTCGTCTCCCAATGGCCCTGCAACATCACTGAACCAATGTGCGTGTTTCCCCACTTGAGAAGTGTGTCCTTGAGGAGGGTCTTGAATAGGAAGCACATGCACTACTCTAAGTTCTTGAGGCCTCTCGGTGAGTTGTGGTTCGAGGAGGAGGGTTTCAATGTCCACTATCTGGGCGCTAGACCCTACCTGGGAACTGGTGCCTCCTGCTTCTGCCATGTTACTACTTGCTTGCTAGTTCTGTGAGAATATAGAATCATGCGTTAACATTGTAATGGACAAGATAGAACAATTTTTGTCCCCGTTACAACATTAACATGAGGCGAGTAATGGGTTAGTGGGTCAGTGAGTGCTCGATGATTGTGTGTGTAGTTAATGAACAAAGAGTCCTATGAGCTAAGTGAAATGGTGTCGTGTGAGAATGATGTAGTTAGAATGAATTTACAAAAGGGGTGAGGGGGGTTTATTACAAGCTTTGGGCTGCCAAATATAGTGGATGGCTTTTGGTTTTGGTTTTGTGGAGACTCTGGAGGGCTTTATGAGTATGTATGCTTGGAAATGAAGCTTTTTAAGGACCCATTTACAAGTGAGTTTATTCGTGCTCATGGGTGAATATGTGTTCGTGCATGTTAAATAAGAGTGGGTATCCACTGTTTGCATGAGTGAACCATGTTGTACATGGTGTGATCTCTGTGTAGCTATTTGTGCCCGCAAGCAAGCCTTAGGCACCCAAATTTGTCTTGATTGTGGGCCCACCTTCATCGACTTCTTAGGTACCCAAATAGACTTCATTTTCACAGAAGAATTTTTGAAAGACTTCTTATTAGTGTCGTGTTGTTGATTACTAATAAGGAGTTTAGCCCGTGTTGTTGGCTTGATCGCAACTGGATGCTTGCCTTTCCGCACCCACACTTGTTTCACTGGCTGAGACATCTTGCTTCGTATTTTCTTTTGGTTTTGAGCATAAGTCGTCTGCTTCTTCTGCATTTGATTCGCCTTTGGTTGCTGCATTCCTGAGGCTTTTGGAAAAGAAGGGAGTTCCGTCGTATCCTTGACTTCTTTGTTGAGACAATCATCCCTCTGCATCACATAGTTTTGGACAAGAATAGCGTTGTGAACTTCATGTGTACCCCTAGAAGGACTAGGAGTTTGTGCCTTTCCTAGTTCCTTGAGTGCTTCATTTTCTAACTCAATTGTAATGCGATTCTGATTTACCCAAACCTGAAGAAGTCCCCTTCTTAGGTTTAGGTTGACTGCATGATCATAGATCCAGTCTTGACCCAGCACAAGAGGTTCAGTGAGATCCTCGTCTTGACACACTAGTACTTTAACTGTCGTTGAAACATCTTGAAGGTTGAGGGGAAGTTCCACCTCGCCCATGCAAGGGGTTTCCACGCCTCCCAATCCTATGAGATATGCATCCACAGGATTGACATTTAAGTTCAATTCTCGACAGTGAGAAAGTTTAACAGCACTAGTGGCTCCACCCGAGTCAATCAAGGCCCTTACAGTCCTTGCACTCTTTCCTTGTCCTATCTCTAAGGTCACAAAAGGATGTCGATCCACTATTCTATGGGAACTTACACCTGAGACTTCACACATAGCCATATGATATCCTCGGTCTGCATACACCTCTATCCTAGGCTGATCTCTACCCTGTCTTCTCAATTTCATTCTTTGTTTTTCTCGGATTCATTTTTCTCTAGCATGTGCTTCTTTTCGGATTTGTTTTTCTTCTTCCTTACGTTTCTTCACAGTGTTGAGTCAATTTAACATCTCCTCCGTGAGAGGTTCCTGATACAACTTGACTCTGCATCTGCTTATGTAGCTCAGGAGAATATCACCTTCTAATGTGGCTAGTTGCACTGCTCCACTCGTTGAGATTCTATTGATGATCATGGGCCAGTAGCCTCTCTTCTCTACTTTCCTCGCATGTTGTTTCAAAGTGTAGACTAGTACTAGGTCGCCTGCCTTCAAGCCTTTATCCTTAACGTGGGCATCAAAGTATGCCTTCTGCCTTTTCTTAGCTGCATATATTCTTGCTGCTGCTCGTAATCTTGTTTCACCTAATCATTCCAGGTCAAAGATTCTAGAGGAGAGCTCATGCCCCGTCCACTCATGTTCTTGTGCTACTTTTAGTGTGGGTATCAAGAAGTCCAATGGTAGCACTGCATTTTGACCGAATACCATCTGAAAGGGTGTGGCTTGGAGTAATGTTTTATAGGCGACTCGGTATGCCCAAACAGCATGATGTAGCTGTTTGTCCCAATCAGAGCGTTTATTATTCACTAGTTTGGTCAACACATTGCACAGAATCTTATTTGTGCTTTTGGCTTGCCCATTAGCTTGTGGGTGATAGGGGGCAGACTTCTTGTGTATAACCAAGAATTCTTGGAGTAGATTTTCAATAACTTCATTCAAGAAGTGAGTCCCTCTATCACTTACTGGCTCTATGGGTAGCCCGTATCTAGTGAACACATTCTCAAATAAAAATTTCGCTGTCGTTTGAGCATCGTTCTTTGTCGTAGCTTTTACTTCTACCCACTTGGTTAGATAGTTTGTGGCAACAATGGATATACTCAGCATGGGAACGCTTAGCTGGGGGTTAATAGGACCTACAAAGTCTCTTCCCCACTTAGAGAATGCACGTCCACCCATCATAGGTTTCAGAGGCATCTCATCTTTGTGTATAGGATACTGAGTTCACTGACAAACATCACACTGTTTCACATAGGTATGTGCATCCATGTGAAGGGTTGGCCACCAAAGGCCTGCAAATAGTATAGCCTTTATCACCCGATCCGGTCCAAAATGTCCTCCTGCTACACCTTGGTGAGCAGTTTCCAATATCTTGAGGTATTCTCTCTCATGGACACATAATCTGAGGTAACCATCTTTACCACGTTTGTATAGATTATCACCAATGAGTGAGTAATCTAGGGCTTCTTGCTCTAGACTTCTTTGTCTGGCCAATGTCATATCCTGAAGGAATGTTTTCGTCTCCAAGAAGGCTACTAGTGGTTCGCTCCAATCTGGCACTATGGACACTTGATAAAGAGTGGCATGCTCCACTGGTGGTTTAGTGCAACAGATCGGGCATTCCTTGCATAATTTATGGACATCAGCTTCCATAGTCGGCCAATGCACTCCGAGTCTCCTTGGGGTCTGTAAAGTTCTCTGCTTCGAATGGTGTTGCTCTAATGCACCTATATGTGCTAATTGCAACCATTTAGTGTACTCATCCTCCTCCACACAACAAGCCAATATCCCTTGATCTGTCTGTCTGTACATACTTCCTACCATGATATGGTACTTCTGGGCTTTTACTACCTCCTTATCTTGAGTGTTTACGACTAGGTGGTTAGGCCCGTACGTCAATACTGGTACTAATGGCTTAGCCCACTGAGGTACAACTTCCAAATTAAACAAGTAAGCATCAAGAAGGTCATCTGATACTCCGTGTGGGGCTTCTCTAGATGTGAGCCTAGAGAGGTGGTCTTCTCTCAAGTGAGTCTTGCCTTTCCTCACCATGACCTCAAATTCATATTCCATTAGTAAGAGAAACCATCTTACTAATCTGCCTGTATTGCATGGTTTGTTTACCAGATACAACAATGCCTGATGATCAGTAAAAAATTTAAACTTATTTGCAAGCAAGTAATGTCTAAACTTTTTAACCACATAAACCATGCCTAATCCTTCTTGTTCAGTGGTAGTATAGTTTCATTCAGCTGCATTCAACTGTCTACTAGCATAGGCATTTGGAAGATCCATGTTACCTTTGCCCGTAGGTTGTGCAAGCACACATCCAATAGCATAATTGGATGCATCCACATGAACATGAAAGGGCTTATTCCAATCTGGGGTGGTCAAGATTGGTGCTGAACACAATCTCCTTTTGAGCTCATTGAAAGAGTCCTCACATTCATTAGTCCACTCAAAGTTGGTCAAAAGTCCGTACAGTGGCTTGGCAATGATAGCGTACATGTGTATAAAGCGTCGGTAATAGCCACAATGCCCCATGAAAGCTTGTACTTCCTTGACATTCTTTGGCCTAGGTAACTCTGCTATGGCTCTTACTTTCTCTTCATCAGTGGATATGCCATTCTTTCACACTATGTGTCCTAGAATCTTGCCTTGCTTGACCATGAAAACACACTTTTCTGGGTTCAGGCAGACTTGATATTCTCTACATTTGTCAAAGATTTGTCTGAGTTCAAGAATATGGGTTTGTCTAATGTTGGAATGAGCACAAAGATCATCAACATAGACCTTTAAGTTCTTCCCTCATGAATTCTTTAAATACATGGCACATCAATCTTTGGAAGGTCGCAAGAGCATTGGTAAGCCCGAATGGCATTACCCGAAAAGCAAATATGCCCCACTCAGTGGCAAAAGCTATTTTATGCTGATCTTTTGGAGCTATGGCTACCTGATTGTAACCCAAAAATCCATCAAGGAAGCTGTATACTTCCTTGCCTGCTACTCTTTCTAAGAGATGTTCCGTGATAGGAAGCGGATAGTTATCTCGAATAGTGGCTGCATTAACCTTCTTCAAATTAATGCACACACGTAACTTTCCATTCTTCTTGGGCACCACTACAATGGGGGATACCCACTCAGTGTGCTCAATTTCATAGATAAATCCGGTTTCAACCAAGCGATCTATCTCTTCTTTGATCTTGGTAGCATAATTGTCATTGTATGTGTATGGCTTTTGCTTAGAAGGTTTGACATCTGAGGTCATGGGGATAGTGTCTGAGCATATGCCAGGGTCCACACCTTTCAAATCCTTGTAACTCCAAGCGAATACATCTCTGTACTCTCTTAGCAAGGCTATCAATTCGTGCTCTTCTTCTTCCGTCAGGTCATGTCCTATGTAAGTGCATCTCTCCTCTCCTTCTTCTATGGCTACAACTACTTTCTTGGTGGTTTCTTTGTTGTCGTAGGCCTCTCCTGATTGTGCTCGCGTATAGGCATTCTTACCATGACTCTTCTATCATCTATTTCATACCTCTTAAAATTTTCAGGGACCTCAAACAAAGATTCTTCTTCTTCTGGGGTGACTTCTTTCTTCTTCCTCTTCTTGCCTTCACTCTTGGCAGTCACTTGTGTGGTTAACCTCACATCATTTATAAGCTCTCCATGTCTCTGAGGATAAGCTTCCACTTCATAGAAGTATTGTTCATCTGATGCAAAAGGTGGGTCCATAATGATTGACTCTAGATCGGACTCACTTGCATCCTCAAATGCATCAGGGCTAGGTTCGCACTCTTCTAAAACTGCATCTCCCATGATTGGCTCTATGGAGAAGACTGAAATGTCATATCCATCCTCATCATAGTGGGGTGTCCATTGTTCTTCATTGATGGCCACATCCATTGTTGCTAAAATTTCTGCCCAGCCGTGAGGTTCAAATTCTTCGTCCAGAAATACTACAGGTGCATAGGCTGGGTCTTGAATTGATCTATGTGTTTCCTTCGCACCTACCTCTCTAGCTTTTTCTCTCTTCTCTTCTTCTATTGCTACTTTGCACATCCATAAGTGGGTATCTTCATGCATCCATGAGGATCCTGATCCTATGGAATGCACAAACTCCGTATCATCTTTGGCTCTATGGATGGGGTTCCATTGGATGGGGAGTACATCCCTATGAGAGTAATCTTTGAGATTCACTTTGGTCGTAACACCTAAGTGTTGAAAATACAAGGAATTGGTTCCCCAATCCTATACCACTTGCAATTGTCGCATAAATGGTCTTCCCAAGATCATCTCATAGGCCTGATTTTTGCTAAAGTCACATATAGCAAATGTATGCTCAAACTCAACACCACAGGTAGTGAGAGTTATTCCCTCTAGCAGTCCTGAGGTCTCTCAATGTGACCGTCAGCCATTTGCAATTTCATTCTCGTTGGCCTGAGTGATGGCTTGCCCCAACGCTTCCATAGGGAAGTGGTAGCAATTGCCACTCCTGCACGTGAGTCCAGAATTGCCTTGGTTGTGTATCCTTGATGGGTGATGGGAAGATAGGTGTTTCCTTCTTCCCCTTCACTCATATCCCCTATCTTGTCCAAAGGTATCTTTGGCACTGTTTTATGAGAACTTACCTGGGAACGTGGTTTAGCTACCTCTGGTACTTGTTTGGCTACATGTTTTCGTAGTTCTAGCCTAACTTTGAGTAGCTCTTCTAAAGTGAGGTTGCACTGCACTTTAGTGTTTTTCACTACCTCCGTGTTCCTAGGTATGACTGAATCTTCATTTCTTACCATGAGTGTGGGTGCTCTCATACACGTGGACTTGGCTTCCCATGGTCCTGTGAAATGGGGTAGTTCTTATATGGAATTAGACTCGAAGTCTAATCTCTCCTGAGACTGAGTACTCTCCTGTTCTTCATAAATAGAGGGAATGTCTTGTGGGAATTGATCATGTGCGTCATCCACAAGTTCAAAGGGGGGAGGGACTTCACTCTCTTTTTGCCCATTTTTCTTCTTGAATTTCTCGCAAGAATTCCGGTGAATACCTATTCATAGAAGAAGATGTGTCTGGTTCTGTGGAGGTAGGCACATAAGCTTCCTGGGGGGGGGGGGATGCTTATCTTCACTTGCCTTGCCCTTATTTGGAAATGATTGTGTAATTAGCCTCTCAAGTCTTTCTAGCAGTCCATCAAAGTGCAACTGCGTCTTAGCTGAACTAGAGATGTTAAAGAGGCGACTGGCTTCAAACATGGTTTGAGCCAATTCTACCATTTTAGCACAGATTTTGGTTCGTTCAAGCTCTAGTTCCGCTCTAGGGTAACACTTTTCATGATCGGTTACGTTTGCCCCTTCTTGGATTCTGGCCTGATATGCCTTAAGCATCATATTTAGATCCTCGAGAGTGGGATCTGCTAGGACTGATCCTACTCTAGGGGGTGGTGGGATTGTGTGAGGTGGGTTGGAAGGTGGTGGATGGGATGGAGATGGGAATGGCGAAGGTGGGTTAGTGTGAGAGGGAGGTTGAGATGTAAGTTCAATTATCTTGGCTCTCATGTCTCTTAGGCTTTCCTCGAGTTCACTCATCTTCTTTGCCCATTGCCTTTTCATTCTTTCTCGGCAATCTCTCCAGGCTCTAGTCCTCTTCTTGATTATGCTCTCAGTTTCACTAGCTTTAGCACTTTTTTCATGGCCTAAACTTTGGTTGTGCTGCAAGGCTTGAGCTCTAGTGACTACCTGTACTGGTGCAGTGGGAGTCACACTTCCTATAGAGTCTACTACTAACCCAATAACATTGATAGGAGTGATTTTTGGCATATTATTGGGATTCTTTGGGCAATCTTGTAAAAGATGCTCTTTGCCGCAATCTTGACAAAAGCCTTGGATTGTTACTGACTGAGGTTGTGTAGGGGCAGGTATCGGATAATCACGAATGAGATTATCTCCCTGACATCTGTAACATGGTCCTCTAGGGAATGGGGGTCTTACTTGCCTAGGTTGAGGTCTAGAGTTGGGATTTGTGTACATGATAGTTGCATACTTTGGATCCCAACTAGGTTCACTCGGTTCTTCACTATAGTAAGATTCACCATGTTCAGGAGACTGCATGTAGTAAGCTTGGGGGGCTATCAATGTGTGTAGAATCAAAGCTATGGTCACTAGGATCACTTTTTGAAAGTAATGGTGTTACTGGGACTATAGCTCTATTCAAATTCTCTTTTGCAGCTGCATACTTTACTGGGATCACATTGGTTGGAGCAGTAGGTTGTTGTACTAGAACTGGTTGACGTATCTGCTGCCCCTGATAGGGTGGCTGATGGGGTTGCTGGGGCCTATCGTACTGCTGTGGTGGATACTGGTTTTGGTACCTGCCCTGTTGAGGATAGGGCTGAGGGTAGATAACATCTTTTCATAGGGGCAAATCTTGGGATTTGTTTGCTAGAGACACCTAGTTTTTGGGCTACCTTCTCTGCAAGTTCCTCTATAGATGTGGACTACATGGAAGAGAGGCTAGTGGAACTATCTGAATCTTTGTAGATTTTTGAAAGTTCTAATTCCTCCCCCAGGTTATCTTCGATGTCAATGCACATGCGTACACACTCTTCTATGGCCCTCGGGTCCTTTAGGTACACATATGATCTCAACTTGGTGCTCAACAATCCATCTAGGAATAAAGCCACTTGCTTGGCTGGTGTGGGTAACTCAGGAACAGGGCATCTCTCTAGGTATTGCCTAAAGCTTCTTCCTGCAAGTCTAACCGTCTCCTGGGGGGTCTGCTTGAAGCTATGTATCAGTGAGGAAGTGTTATTCCCTATGCCACTCTTAGAGAATCCGGTAACGAATGCCTCTAGAAGTTGGTTTATGCTCCTGAACTGTCTCTCATTCAATGGCTGAAACCACATAAGACCGGTTTTCCTAAGGGTGAGGCCAAAGGCATTGTACTGCGTGAATAGGTCCTCAACTTGTTCGGCTCTCAAGACTTGCCTAAACTCGGCCACATGATCGTAGCGGTCTCCGGTTCCATCAAAGTAGTTCTTCATAGACTTAACCAACTGGGTGGGCCTCAAGGTTCTAGTGTGTTCTCTAGGCCTTGGCAAAGGAAAATCATCAGCATTTCTTAAGTTTCTTGGGACTCTAGTTCTCTCGGCTTCTTTTCTATCCGCCTATGTTCGCGTTCGTTCTCTTCCTATTGGGTTGGCAAAGCTTACCTCAGGTCTCTCTCTATTCCTGTCTCTTTGAGCTCCGTGAGCTTGGGATGTTCCAGCTCCTAGGTGGCCATATGAAACATTAGATCTTGGTTGAGGAAAAATGAATTCATCCTTGCAAGTGTAGGCATGCCTACCATGTTCTGTAACCACAAAGATCCTCTTTGAAGTGTTGTCTAGATAGGTCACTTTGCCTGGGCTATCGAGGTCTTTGAACTCATAGATCATGATTGTTCCTATCTCATTAGGAAGCTCAGGCTTATACCTCCAGAAGGCTTCATCGATTTCTCGGTTTAGAAGAAAATCTATGCTCTTGCTATCCTGTGGAATCCACTCGGGCGTAATAATTCTAGTAAGCACTGATTTGCCTCGAGGTGTTTTAGGATCTCCCCCTATGTTCCCTTGCTCTAGGTCACCTACGTCTGTCTCTGGGATCACATTTCTGAATTTGTCTGTTCTATCGGGGTGACTGGTGACTACATATATGGTTCCTTCTTTGTCCAGGTATGCACCATTTTCAAACTTGACTGCTGGACGTTCTAGTCCAATGGGTTGATCTGGATTTTTGATCTGGACCACAGATCTTCCTAGGCCGTCCTCATAGATGCTAGCACCTAATCGGTTGGTCATAAGGTATTCCAGCTGCGTCTTGTAGGGGCCTTCTACCCGATGTAAATATGGCACATCTAAACTTCCTGTGGGTCTCTCCATACCTTGAGACATCTCTGACTCACTAGTCTCAGAGCTAGGGTAGTACGAGTGATGGCTCAACTGTTGGGCCCAAGACCTAGCAGTATAATTGACACTAGCCTCTGAAGACCTAAGGCTTTGTCTATCTCTCCCTAGGTGTCGTCCTGATCTAAGGTTCATATGCTTTAGTGAGCGATCCCAATTTTTACCCAAGTTCAACCTCGCTGCTGAGTTCTTTTGTACCAGTTACTTGATTCTTTTTTAGTGTGTTATCGTGTTTATGATCTTGTCTGATATCACGTCATTAGGAATACTTGAGTTAATTTCCGCACTTTAAGTTGTTTGTGTCAGGGGAGCACTAGATTGTGCTCTCTGACTACACAAGACAAGATTTCGGAAACACAGTTCTAATTACAAGAATACCCACGAAGGGAAAATGCTACAAGAATATACGATCGATACAAGATGTCCCACAACCCGGGACCAATAGGTATGGAAAACTCGACTAGAGATGATACAGGAGATCCCACAACCCGAGATCGTAGGTAGGAAACAAGATATCTCGATTACAAGAAATCCCCTCAGGGATATGAACTGGATACAAGAAATAACTAGAAAGGATCTCGTACTACGAGATTACAATAGGACAAGAAAGGATGTCCACAATACAAGACTAGACAAGACTAGAGCTAGAAACAAGACTAGAACTTGAACTGGAACTTGAATGTACTTACTTGGAGGTCACGACTCCTTGAGCTCCCAAGACTGGCATTGGCAAGACTGATTATGAATGTGGCCAACCCCTCCTTATATAGGTTTTCAAGGGCGGTTCCCAAGGCGGTTGCGAACTGATGATGTCATCATGATGTCATCGATTTGTAACAAGACCTCTCAATGTCAGAATTCAGCGAATAGACAGTCGATCTTGGGGTTTTGGCACATTCCGGACGCAATGGAAGCATTGGTTTCTCCTAATTTTGAACCAATCATGAGATACAGGGTTCACATGGAATCTTAGGTTCAGGATGGTTTCCTTCGTCCATGACATCACCTCCCCCTCAAGCGACGAGTTCCACGAGGAGCGGTCATGTTATCTGGTCTCGGCTTCGTTGGATTTTTCTTATGGAATTCTCGAACCTTGATTGGTGCTCTCTGAAGGTTTTCTGCAGGTTCCCAAGTACGATCACTGATGTCATACCCTTTCCAATGAATAAGGTATTCCAATCTTCCCCGGGATATTCTGGAATCTAGGACATGCTCGACTTCAAATTCTTCATGATCATCAATCTCGATAGGTGGTGAAGGACTAGGTCTCTCCCCCCTCAATGGTGAAATCTGATATGGTTCCAACATGGATACATGGAAAACTGGATGTATTCTCATGGTACTCGGTAACTGGAGTTTGAAGGTGACTGGATTAATCTTGGCCAAGATGGTAAATGGTCCAAACTTTTGATGATCTAACTTTGCACAAGGCCTTGAAGTTTGTAAATTGTTTCGGAGTAACCATACTTTATCCCCAATTTGATACGATGGATTCTGGACACGATGTTGATCTGCATAGTACTTATATTGTTGTTGAGCTTTATGGATCTCTTCCTTCAGTTCTTTGTGAATGTCCATCAGGTACTGGGCCTTGTCTCTGGCAGCTGGGTTCTTGACATGATTTGAGAGTTGTATATCCATCCTTGGATGTTGTCCATAGTTTGCAAAGAAGGGAGTTTGCTTAGTAGATGCATGAACACTATTGTTATAGGCAAACTCTGCAAAGGGTAACAACTCAAACCAATCATTTTGGTGATAGTTGCTAGTGCAACGGAGATATTGCTCCAGGACTTGATTCACTCGTTCTGTTTGTCCATCAGTCTGTGGATGATTTGCTGTAGATAGTTTAACTTGAACACCAAGGAGCTTGCAAAGACTGTTCCAAAAGCTGGATATGAACTGTGGACCTCGATCACTGACAATGTCATCAGGCAATCCATGAAGCCTAAATATGTACCTAAGAAAAAGTCTGGCAGTGGCTGCACCTGTGATTGCCTTGGTAGTTGGAATGAAGTGTGCCATCTTTGTAAATCTATCCACAATAACAAGAATGGCATCATACTTATCTGACTTTGGTAGATCTGTGATGAAATCCATCGACAATGAAGCCCATGGCCTTTCTGGAATAGGTAGAGGTTGCAAGAGGCCATGAGGTTTATGTCGGGGTACCTTAGATCTATTGCAAGTATCACAGGTTCGAATGTATTCTTTGACTTCCTTCCACATCTGAGGCCACCAAAAGTCCCTTGATATGAGTTCTATTGTTTTATTTACTCCAAAATGTCCTGCTGCAAGGTTGTCATGGCGTTGTTGAAGTACTTGGATCCTGGGCTTTCCTGGAGGGACATACAATAGGTTCTTATAGAGTAGTAAACCATCCTTTTCCTGAAATTCGTTTACTTCTTGGAATTTTCCTTCTTGAGCTTTCTGCTTAACGTTACAAAACAATTCATCCTGTGGTAGATTCTCACGGATCAACTGATTCAAGGCTGAATCTTTATGATGGCTTGAGGAGATAGCTGCTAACTGGAGATGCTCGGGCTTGAGTAATACACTCTCTTGTTGATCAAAGGCCTCTTCACCCTTCTTTGGTGCAAGGTAAGATCTTCTGGATAGGGCATCTGACTGACATTGATGACGTCCTGGACGGTATGTGATGACAAAGTCGAATCTGGATAAAAAGTTACTCCATCGAGATTGCCTTCTATTGAGGATCCGGGTGGTCATAAAATACTCTAGGTTCTTGTGATCTGAATATATAATGACTTTATGAGCTGCTCCTTCTAGATGGTGACGCCAGGTATCAAACGCGTCTACTATGGCAAGGAGTTCTTTATCATGAATTTCATAATTAATTTCTGGAGGGGAAAACTTCCTTGAATGATATGCAACTGGATGTAGTTGTCCATCATCTCCATATTGGGAAAGAATGGCCCCTAGAGCAAAGTCCGATGCATCTGTCTCAAGGAAGAAGGGCTTACTAGAATCAGGATGAACTAGGATTGGAGCAGTAGTGAATGCTGATTTCAAGGTCTGAAAGGCCTTCTCTGCTTCTTCGGTCCATGAGAATTTGGAGTTCCCTGTAAGCTTGGTAAGAGGTGTCACTATCTTGGAGTAATCTCTGATGAATATCCTATAGAAATTGGCAAACCCCAAAAAACATTGTACATCTCGAACACATGAAGGTGGTTGCCAATCAAGGATTGTCTCAATCTTTTTAGGGTCCATAAAAATTCCTTTATCTGATACTATGTACCCTAAAAATTCCACTTCTGTCTTATGAAAAGAACACTTCTCCAATTTCGCATACAATCCTTTTTCTCTTAGTTTCTCTAGGACTATCTTTACATGATCTTCATGATCCTCTAGATTTTTTGAAAATATCAAGATATCATCAAGGTATATTACAACAAAATCGTCTAAATATTCTCGAAAAATATCATTCATCATATGTTGGAAGACAGCTGGAGCATTTGTAAGACCGAAGGGCATAACTACATATTCAAAATGCCCATACCTTGTTCGAAATGCTGTCTTCCATTCGTCTCCTTCTCTGATCCTGACAAGGTTGTAAGCTCCTCGAAGATCAATTTTCGTGAAGAATTTTGCTTTTCCAAGGCGTTCCAAGAGCTCTGATATGAGTGGTAGAGGGTATCTGTTTTTTATAGTGACTTTGTTCAATCCACGATAATCTACACACATCCGGAGAGTCCCATCCTTCTTCTTTACAAATAGAATAGGAGCTCCTGCTGGAGACTTCGAGTGTTTGATAAACCCCTTTGCTAGATTCTCATCAATGTTCTTGCGTAGTTCTGTAAGTTCCTCTGGAGATAGTCTGTAGATTGGTCCAAAGGGTGGTTGTGTTCCCTCTTGAAGATCTATGGGACAATCATAAGGTCTATGCTCTGGAAGGATATCTGCATTCTTCTTTTCAAAAACATCTTCAAAGCCGTTGTACTGATTGGGTAGCTGTACTGGATCATCTTTCTTGGATTCTTGAGTTGGTATGGCATAGATCATATATGTAGGTTCCTTCCTTACTGCATGTATGAAAGCTTTAGCTCCAACATATGTTGGGTTCTTCTGGATATCTCGACGGGTGATTTTATTCTTTTCCCAATTAATTTCTGGATTATGTTTCTTTAACCACGGCATTCCGATGATAACCATATTTGCTGGACTCGATATTACATTGAAACATATGTGTGAATCATGGTCACCAAGGTGTACTCTTAGTGGTATGGTTTCCATGGTTATATTCCCCGATGCTAGAGGCCGTCCATCTACTACTTCGGCTACTACTGGTCTGTTCTTTCGAAGTACTGGAATTCCATGTTTCTTAACGAGTCCTTCATCAATGAAACATGAGGACGCTCCTGAATCTACTAGAGCTATGAGGGAAAGGGTCTTCTTAGACAGGATTAACTTGACAGGGGCAAGACATGTTTCTACGGGTGTGGATGGAATTATGAGACCCTTTCGTATATCATGGTCCGGCTGTATGGTCTCTTTTACAACTGGACTTCCTCGTTTCCCTGCTCTACAAGGGTGGCTGCGACTTTGGAGTTTGTTCTCTTGTTGGGACAATTAACTGCAATGTGGCCAGGGTTTCCACAATATAGACATAATTTGTTATCCCTCCTTCTTTGTTTCTCTTGTGGTGTTAGAGGCTGGAACCTAGTTACATCTATCTGCATAGGTTCGGGCATAGTGTCATCTCTAGGAGTAGGCTGGAAAGGTTTCCATTGGCGAGGTCTTCCTTCTACTTGTTTTTCTTGTTTCCTTTCAAAAAGACGGTTATCACATTGAATGGCTTGGTTGATGTATTCATTCAATGTCTTCACCTCTGGCATCGTGAGTAGAAGGTCCTTCACGTCATCCCTTAAGCCCCATCTAAATTGGCTAATGAAATAATCTTCATGCCAAGTGAGGTCACATATCAACTGCCTAAATTCTGATGCATAGGTAGAGGCAGGGCGGTTACCTTGACGTAGCTTTCGAAGTTTTGTTTCTGCCACTCGACTCGTGTCTGCATCTCCAAATGTGGCGACAAGCTCTCCAAGAAATGCCTCATAATTATGAAGTACGGCCATATCCTTCTCCAAGATTGGGGCGAACCATGATAAAGCTTGACCATAGAGCAAGGTTCCAATAAAACCGACCTTGGATGCATCATCAGGGTATCTATCAGGCTGCATGCGAATGTACAATTTGACTTGTTGCAAGAATCCTCGAAACTTTGTACGATCACCATTGAACTTTTCTGGCATGCAAATCTTGGGTTCCTTCACAAATGATGTACTGGGCCGTTGGTTCACTTGAATACTCCCTTGATTCGCTTGAAGACTCCCGATTCGTTCTTGTAATTCTTGAAGGAGTGTACCTACATGCACTGGATGTCCCATCTCGACTTGTGTCTGTCGACGACTTAGGTCTTCGACTTGTTGTTGGAGACTCTGAAGTGATGCTACGATCTGTTCATAAGCGTTCTCCATGATGTCTGGTCTTGGATAGAAGATAGTCTTGCCAAAATGTCAGGGGAGCACTAGATTGTGCTCTCTGACTACACAAGACAAGATTTCGGAAACACAGTTCTGATTACAAGAATACCCACGAAGGGAAAATGCTACAAGAATATACGATCGATACAAGATGTCCCACAACCCGGGACCAATAGGTATGGAAAACTCGACTAGAGATGATACAGGAGATCCCACAACCCGGGATCGTAGGTAGGAAACAAGATATCTCGATTACAAGAAATCCCCTCAGGGATATGAACTGGATACAAGAAATAACTAGAAAGGATCTCGTACTATGAGATTACAATAGGACAAGAAAGGATGTCCACAATACAAGACTAGACAAGACTAGAGCTAGAAACAAGACTAGAACTTGAACTGGAACTTGAATGTACTTACTTGGAGGTCACGACTCCTTGAGCTCCCAAGACTGGCATTGGCAAGACTGATTATGAATGTGGCCAACCCCTCCTTATATAGGTTTTCAAGGGCGGTTCCCAAGGCGGTTGCGAACTGATGATGTCATCATGATGTCATCGATTTGTAACAAGACCTCTCAATGTCAGAATTCAGCGAATAGACAGTCGATCTTGGGGTTTTGGCACATTCCGGACGCAATGGAAGCATTGGTTTCTCCTAATTTTGAACCAATCATGAGATACAGGGTTCACATGGAATCTTAGGTTCAGGATGGTTTCCTTCGTCCATGACAGTTTGTACCACGTTAGGCTCTTTTCCTTTATGTCACACACAGGTTATCTCTTGACTTGAACTTGATTTCTTAGATAGTCTTGACTTACCTTATGCCTATCGTTGCCCTGACTTACTTCTAGTATTATTCACGTGTAGCCTAAGCTAGGAATTGACAAAGGGAGTTGAGAGTATTCCAACCTCACTTGCAGATCCCTTGCTCTTTGGTGCTCAAGAACCCCGTTCTCAAGCTGGCAGAATGCCCTTGCATTGGATGCCTTCTAGTGCTCTCAGTGGACCTGTAAAAGTCCCAAAGTTAGCTCAAGACTTAAATTCAAATGACAGAACCATTCACTTCCATTCATGTAATTCAAACATCAATTTGCATTGTGCCTTTATGGGAAACAAGTCTAGGGATCCCTTAGTTTTGTTCCCCCTAGATATGGTCAACTTCAAAATACTATATCTAATAATCTTGACTATTAATTTTACGGTAACCAGTGGAAGTTTTGGTTGTACTCCCCACGAGCTTTCCAACAAAACAAGAATCACAGCAAACGGATTTCATATGAGAAAGTTATGCCCAATCAGGGTTTTGGGGTTAAAACAGGGTTCAAACAGGCTAACAAGCCCACAGGTTTTCCTCAAATTGTTTTCTTATAGCCTCCTTATATGCCCTATAGCCCAATATTAATGCCCAAAATTAACCACAAACCTCAAACTTAAAACCCTAGAAATTTGGCCGAAAAAGCCTGTCAATCGCGATCGACAGGTCTGTCAATCGCGATTGACAAAGGTGTCTGTCGTGGCTGTCGGTCGCGATCGACACGTCAGCCGCGATTGATAGTGTCAATCGCGATCGACAAAATCGGTCATGAGTCCTGTCAATCACGATTGATGGTGTCAATCGCGATTGACACTTTTTGCACGAATTCCGGCGTAATTTCAGTCAATCGTGGGCCTATCCGTCACGGTGGACACGTGTACACGTGAATTCTGGTTTCAATCGTCAAATTTGAGTCGATTGCGATCAACGGTGTCAATCGCAATTGACTGAATCCTACGTGGCAGTCGGTCGGTCGTGAGGGCTGTCAGTCGCGATCGACAGGGCTGTCGATTGCGATTGACAGGGCTGTCGATTGCGATTGACAGGGCTGTCGATCACGATTGACACGGAAACTCGGAATTTTTTTACTGTTTTAGGTGATTTAGAGTGTGCCCATCTTGTGTGTCATTGTGGTGTACTTTGTTTTACCAAATAGGCGATTTTTCTATCGATCGCGATCGACAAAGGTTTGTGACACAGAGACAGGGCCGAGCTTTTTTGTACTTGCACAGCCTGCTGGAGATGGTAGGATAGCCAGATCCTACAAGAAAACTCAAGAAACATGCAAAAAGAGTGCACACAAATCGCTCTCTCGCTCTCTCTCACAAGTGAAATGACTGAAATGGGAGGGGAAAGGAGATATGATCAAAAAACTGAAATTTTCGCGATGATGGAGATGGAGATCGGATATGGTGAGGATGATGATGGTGATGATGATGATGAAATAAGAAAAAGAAAAATAAGGAAAAAGTAAAGAAATCACCTACAATGCCAACGTCACAACTCTACGTCTTACCATCACAAGCTCGTCCTCAAAGCTCGATCCCCGACAACGGTGCCAAAATTTGGTGTAGCTCAGTGATGAGTAGCACCTCCTTTAATGTCAATCCGGGAAGACGTGAGGATGGTATGATGACCTCGAGCAAGTGAAGGCACAAGTGCGTGAGTGAGAAGCACACTAACATGCACACACATACACACTCGCTCACACAAGGTAAAACAAAGAGAGAGAAGCAATGGAGTTCTTTTAGATTACTTCAAAAGTTCTCATACAAGTTCAATTCTATTACAAGCTAACCTCAAAAATGAGCTCTCTAGCTCTATTTATAGTTTTTGACTAGCTTTTGGCCCTGTCCAGACCTAGTGTCCGGCCTAGTTAAAAACAAGGTTCTAGGGCCTATTTGAGTGCTCAAACAAAGTCTAAAAATTATGAAAATTGGTACGATGATACTCTTAATACTCCTCAAGCTCAAGGACTCCTCGGCTTGCACAAAATGGAGTTACAAAAAGGTGAAATGGTATTTCCAATGATTTTTAGTGATGAGAATCACTGTTATGAGGGTGTTGCTTTGGAAAAATTTGAATGGCCTACTTGCTAGATCTTCGTTGAGTACTTTGTCTGCTTGTGCCTTCTCTCCACTCTGGCTCCCTTCTTTGACTTCCTTGTCTTGTGAGTCCTTGGGTGCCTTGACTGCTGCCAACAAGTGTTCCATGGGAAGTGTGTTCTTTTCTGCAAAGAATGCACCATGCACAAGAAGAATATGTTGGAAGAATAGAAAAGTTTCATCAAATTTTTATTTCAATTAAAGAAAAATAAATTGAGTAAATTATCTTTGAAATTCACCAAGTAGTATGTTATGTATTTGGCACTCCATGCCTCTATGATGGTTTCTATAACCTCTATGGTCGCCTTTCTAAAATCTTTCACATAGCTATTTGATGTTACCTATTGCCTCATGATCTTTAAAAAATTATCTAATTGGACCCACACCTCCATTCTCTTTTCTGCTATTTCTAGTTTGCTTTTTACATTGGTTTTGAACTCACAAATTTTTTTCCAGTAACTCCACATGGCATTTAGTTGTTTGTCATCATGGTTGCTCAAGAATCTCCTTGCTTTTGCACCTCTCATTGAGATATCATGTAGTACATTACATGTATTTTGTGAAAGCTTTGGATATTTTCTTAGATGAACATCACCACCATGAAATCCCATTTCTAAAAGTGGAGATTCACATTTTTTAATGCACTCATCATCAAGAGTTGTAGGCTTGATAGAGTATGCATAATCCAAGTGGAGACGGACCAACTTGTCAATGATCCTTAACTCTGCATGTAGTGTACATATGTGTACATTTGGCAATGCTATTGGAAGTATGGGATCCCAAATCATGGCAGAAGATGAGTAGTTATGAAGAATAACATTTTGTCTAGAAGGAGCCTCCTCAGCCTCAACTCTAGTGATCCATCCTCTTGTGCCTAGACTTTGCATGCAGTACAAGCAAGGGAACCTAGAATTTGCTCCCCCACTTATACCAAACATGCATTTAAGAGTCTTTAGATCTCCACTCAAATGCCGCTCAACTTTAAAGTTTCCATAGTCTTTGACATTCAACAATTCTCTTGCATGATGCCTCTGAACAACATTTGGAATGTTTGTATCTGAGAATGACCATTTAAGTGTTTTATGGCTCTCAGATGGAACTTGAGCACAGCCAACCCACCATAACTCAATTTTTTATTGTACTTTGAGAGATGGAGTATCCAATTTCCCAAGGATATAGTCCAAAGCACTGTTCATCAGTGCAATGCTTATTATCTCCATCTTTTGATGTTTAAGTTTAGCTTCATCAAGTTTGATTACGAATTTCAATAGACCAGAATATTCATGTTCTTTTATATTATAAAGTTGTACCATGTATATTTGAAGTCTTATTATATCTATCCATATATTGTTAAATGCATTGTAAGTGAAATGTAACTTTTGTTTTCCTACTTTGTAAGGCATGTTACCGTGAATATGTTTATATTTACCAAATACTGATGTGGTTTTCTTATTCAAACAAAGTCAAAATTTTCTTACATGATGGGGTCTAGGCAATCCAAAGCTATTAACTTTTTTAAATTTTAAAAATTCACACCAAACTTTTGAAATTGCTCTATAACCTTTCGTACTCACTCCAACACCATCACAAATCTCCTGAATTTGAGATGGTTCTAGCAGCAAATTCATGACTATCATGAGTTTTTGGAAAATAAAGTGTTTCAAGCATGTATTTTCCTTCAGTTTCAATAGTCTTAAAACATTATTTTGACTCATAATTTCATTACAAAAATGTATGCACTCAAAATTGTTTGACATATTGAAACCTAGCATATTTGTCACATGATCTCTTACGAATTTCATTCTTTTCTTCTTTTGGCCAGGTTTTTTAGTCAAATCTAGAAAAGGTGTTACTCGTTTTGACCGCATTCTCAAACCTATAGGAGTTTCTTTCATTTTTTTGAAAGATTCTAACTGAGAAGATAAAGTGGATAATTCGTATTCTAACTCCCTCATATGTAAATCCCTCTGATGTAGTGTGTTTTGTAAATAGTTTACGTATTGTACATAATTCCTTGAAATCTCCTAGAGCCTTGAACAATAGCCTTGTAAACCATCCTCAACATCTCCTACAAATCTGATTAGATCATGAATATTATGAAAAGGGGGATACCTTCGAGTTTGTGGATCAATTAGATAAATAGATCCATCTGCCCATATGTCGATATGTTTTTTGCCTTCTTTTCGTAATCCCTCCACTTTAGAAGGTTGAAGAGCCCTTCGGAATATCTTTCTTATCGTTGCATACTCATGATTAACTGAAATGTTGATATGAAACTTATCACAATGACTTTGGCTGGTTGAAAGCTCAATGAGAGTGTTTGGGTTGAGGTTCTCCATGGTCTATTATGAAAAGTGATGCAAAATTGTCTAAAATGACGTGAAAGAGAGAAATAGGTCTGCTCTGGAAAGTAGAGTAAAAAAGTGAAAAATGTCATAAGCACACATCATATAGGTCCGTGAACAAGAGGAAAATTTGAATTTTGATGAACGCCCGACGAGCACAAACTTCGAGGCATAAGATATCACACAAACTTTTCATGATTATCACATGAGTTTCTCTCTCTTAAAAATTTGCATAGGATATGTTTTAAATGAGCTTACATGGGAATTTTTTTAATGATTTGAAAAATCTAATCCAGATTAAGCACAACTAATTGAAATCCTTACACAACCCTTTTTGGGACATTTTTCACCCTAATGATGTAATATTTGATGATTTTCTACCTTGATATGGTAGCAAAGATGTGTTACAAGTTGAAGATGCATATGAAGCCAAGCAGTTCAAAGAGCAACAACATAGCATGGAGATGAGTCATCCAACCACTTCACACACACCATAAAAGGAGAGTACTATATCATCTTGGAAAGGGAGGACAAGGAATGAAGCTCATTCAAGTGAAGGAAGCAACAAAGGAAAAGAAAAGGAAAATAATGAAGACCATCAATGGGTAGATATGGACTCTACAAGTGATGAAGATGTGGAGAAATTAGAAACTCAAAATAATGAAGGCCATTGACGGGTACACATGGACCCTACAAGTGATGAAGATGTGGACAAATTAGAAATTCTAGGATTTAAAAGGAGGAGATTCCTATTACCTAATGGTGATATAATTCCATCCAATAGGGTTAAATACCATGTTCAAAGGTCAAATTATGATTCACTCATTAAAAGACATTGTGCCTACATGAGTCAAGATATAGCTGATAAAGAACCTAAATCTTTTGAAGAGGCGAATAAGCAAAGGGAATGGAATGAAGCCATGGAGGAGGACTTCAGGCACTTGAAGAAAATGATACTTGTTCATTAGTGTCAAGAACAAAGGACATGAAATTCATTGGCAGCAAATGGGTGTACAAGATAAAAAGACATGCATATGGAAGCATATCTAGGTATAAAATGAGGTTGGTTGCCAAAGTTTTTGCTCAAGCCTATGGCATATACTTTGAGGAAACATTTATTTTAGTAGTTAAGATTCTTCCATAAGGACATTGATTAGAATTTTAGACTTTGAGGAAACATTTATTTTAGTAGTTAAGATTCTTCCATAAGGACATCCATGATCTGTGTGCTTGTACATACTTCCTGCCATGATGTGATACTTTTGGGCTTTTACTACCTCTCTATCCTGTGTGGCCATTACTGAGTGGTTAGGCCCGTAGGTTAACACTGGCACTAATGGCTTAGCCCACTGCGGTACAACTTCCAAGTTAAATAAATAAGCATCAGGTAAGTCATCTGATACTCCTTGTGGGGCCTCTCTAGATGTGAGCCTAGAGAGATGGTCTGCTCTCAAATGAGTCCTGCCTTTCCTCACTACTACCTCAAAGTCATATTCCATTAGTAAGAGAAACCATCTTACTAATCTGCCTGTATTACACGGCTTGTTTACCAGGTACAGTAGAGCTTGGTGATCAGTAAAAAATTTGAACTTATTTGCAAGCAAATAGTGTCTAAACTTTTTAACCGCGTACACCATGCCTAATCCTTCTCGTTCGGTGGTTGTATAGTTCCGTTCAGCAGCATTCAATTGTCTACTGGCATAGGCAATAGGGAGATCCATATTACCTTCACCCATAAGTTGTGCAAGTACACATCCAATAGCATAATTGGAGGCATCCACATGAACATGGAATGGCTTGTTCCAATCTGGTGTGGTCAAGATTGGTGCTGAACATAATCTTCGTTTAAGCTCCTGGAAGGAATTCTCACATTCATCAGTCCACTCAAAGTTAGTTAGAAGTCTGTACATGGGCTTTGCAATGACAGCATACATGTGGATGAACCAACGGTAGTAACCACAATGTCCCATGAAAGCCTGTACTTCCTTGATGTTCTTTGGCCTAGGTAGTTCTGCGATGGCTCTCACTTTCTCTTCGTCAGTGGATATGCCGTTCTTAGACACTATGTGCCCTAGAATTTTGCCTTGCCTGACCATGAAAACACACTTTTCTAGGTTCAGGCAGACTTGATATTCTCTGCATTTATCAAAGATCTGTCTGAGTTCAGGTATATGGGTCCGTCTAATGTTGGAATGAGCACAAAGATCATCAACATAGACTTCCAAATTCTTCCTCAAGAACTCTTTAAACACGTGGCACATCAATCTTTGAAAGGTTGCGGGAGCATTGGTGAGCCCGAATGGCATTACTCTAAAAGCGAATATGCCCCACTCTGTGGCAAAAGCCGTTTTATGCTGATCTTCTGGTGCAATGGCCACTTGATTGTAGCCAGAGAACCCATCTAGGAAGCTGTACACTTCCTTGCCTGCTACTCTTTCTAATAGATGCTCAGTGATAGGAAGCGGATAATTATCTCTGATAGTGGCTGCGTTAACCTTCTTCAAGTTAATGCATACTCGTAATTTGTCGTTCTTTTTGGGCACCACTACAATGGGGGATACCCATTCAGTGTGCTCAATTTCATAGATAAATCTAGCTTCCATCAAGCGGTCTATCTCCTCTTTAATCTTGGCACCATAGTTTTCATTGTATGTGTAGGGCTTCTGCTTAGAGGGTCTGGCATATGAGGTCATGGGAATAGTGTGTGAGCATATGTCCGGGTCCACTCCTTTCAAATCCTTGTAACTCCAAGCGAATACATCTCTGTATTCTCTTAGCAAGGCTATTAGCTCTTGTTCTTCCTCTTCTGTCAGGTCATGGCCTATGTACGTGCATCTCTCTTCCCCTTCTTCTATGGCTACTATTATTTTCTTGGTGGTTTCTTTGTTATCATAGGCCTCCCCCGATTGTGCCTCTCGTTTAGGCATTCTAATCATGACTCTCCTGTCATCTATCTCATACTTCTTAAAATTTTCCAGGACCTCAAACAAAGATTCTTCCTCTTCAGGTGTGACTTCTTTCTTCTTTCTTTTATTTCCTTCTTCCTTAGGGGTTACATGTGTGGCTAGCCTTACATCATTTGTAAGCTCTCCGTGCCTCTGGGGTTGAAATTCTACTTCATAGAAATATTCTTCATCTGATGCAAAAGGTGGGTCCATAATGATTGACTCTAGATCGGAGTCACTCGCATCCTCAAATGCATCAGGGCTAGGTTCGCATTCTTCTAGCACTGCCTCTCCCATAATTGGCTCTATGGAGAAGACTGAAATGTCATGGCCATCTTCATCACAGTGAGGTGTCCATTGTTCTTCATTGATGGCTACATCCATTGTTGCTAGGATTTCTGCCCAGCCGTGGGGTTCAAATTCTTCATCAAGAAACACTACAGGTGCATAGGCTGGGTCTTGGATTGATCTATGTGTTTCTTTTGCACCTACCTCTCTGGCTTTTTCTCTTTTCTCTTCTTCTACTTACACTTTGCACATCCATAAGTGGGTGTCTTCCTGCATCCATGAGGATCCTGATCCTATGGAATGCACTGATTCCGTATCATCTGTGGCTCTATGGATGGGATTCCATTGGATAGGGGGGACATCTCTATGAGAGTAATCTTTGAGATTCACTTTGGTTGTCACACCCAAGTGTTGTAGGTACAAGGAGTTGGTTCCCCAGTCCTGTACCACTTGCAGCTGTCGCATAAATGGTCTTCCCAAGATCATTTCATAGGCATGATTTTTGCTAAAATCACATATAGCAAATGTATGCTCGAACTCAACACCACATGTAGTGAGAGTTATGCCTTCTAGCAATCCCAAGGGCCTCTCAATATGGCCATCGGCCATCTGCAATTTCATTCTCGTAGGTCAGAGTGCTGGCTTGCCCCAACGCTTCCAGAGGGAAGTTGTAGCAATTGCAACTCCTGCACCTGAGTCCAAAATTGCCTTGGTTGTGTATCCCTGATGGGTAACTGGGAGATAGGTATTTCCTTCTTCTCCTTCACTCATGTCTCCTATCTTATCCAATGGTATTTCAGGCATTGTTCTATGAGATCCTTCTTGGGAGCGCGATTTTGCTATGTCTGGCACTTGTTTGGCTACATGTTTCCACACTTCTGGCTTAACTTTGAGTAGCTCTTCTAAAGTGAGATTGCACTGCACTTTTGTGTTCTTTACTACCTCTGTATTCCTAGGTATGATAGAATCTTCATTTCTTATCATGATTGTGGGCGCTCTCAGACAAGTAGACTTGGTTTCCCATGGGCCTGTGAAATGTGGTAATTCTTGTAGAGAATTAGACTCAAAGTCTAATCTCTCTTGAGAGTGGGTGCTCTCATGCTCCTCATAAATGGATGGGATGTCCTATGGGAATTGATCATGTGCATCATCCACAAGTTCAATGGGAGGAGGGACTTCACTTTCTTTAGCCCATTTGTCTTCTTGAATCTCTCGTAGGAATTCTGGTGTGAACCGATTCATAGAAGATGATGTGTCTGGCTCCGTAGAATTAGGCACGTAGGCTTCGTGGGGAGGTAGGCTCACGTTCTCACTTGCCTTGCCTTTATTTTGAGAGGCGGGTTCCTTTTCTGATTGTGCAATTAGCCTTTCTATTTGTTCTAGCAGTCCATCAAAGTGTAACTGCGTCTTAGCTGAACTAGAGATGTTAAAGAGGCGACTGGCTTCAAACATAGTCTCGGCCAATTCCACCATCTTAGCACAAATTTTGGTTCGTTCTAGCTCTAGTTCTGCTTTAGGGTAACACTTTTCATGATCAGTTACATTTGGCCCTTCTTGGATTCTGGCCTGATATGCTCTAAGCATCATGTTTAGGTCCTCGGGAGTGGGATCGGCTAGGACGGATCCTACTCTGGGTGGTGGGTGGGTTAAGGGTGGTGTATGGAAAGGTTGGGGAATGGAAGAAGATGGTTTGGTGGGTAAAGGGAGAGGTGGTGGAGGGGTGGTGTGAGAGTGGTTTTGAGATGCGAGTTCACTTATCTTTGCTTTGGTTTCTCTCAAGCTTTCTTCAAGTTCGCTCATCTTTTTTGCCCATTGCCTTTTCATTCTTTCACGACTATCCTTCCAAGCTCTAGTCCTCTTTTTGGTTATGCTCTCTGTTTCACTCACCTCGGGGCTCTTTTCCTGACCAACACCTTGGTTTTGCTGCAGTGCTTGGGCTCTCGTGATCACTTGCACAGGTGCAGTGGAAGTCACACTCCCTGTGGAGTCTACTACTAACCCAACGACATTGATAGGAGTGATTTTAGGCATGTTATTAGGGTTCTTTGGGCAATCTCATAGGAGATGCTCTTTTCCGCAGTCGTGACAGAAACCCTGAATTGTCACTGGTTGGGGTTGTGTAGGGGCAGGCAGTGGACAATCACGTATAAGGTGATCTCCCTGACATCTGAAGCATGGTCCTCTAGGAAATGGGGGTCGTACCTGCCTAGGTTGAGGTCTAGAGTTGGGGTTTGTGTACATGACATTGGCATACTCAGGCTCCCCACTATTTTCACTTGGGTCCTCATAATAGTATGACTTGTTATGCTCGGGTGATTGGATGTAGTAAGCCTGTGGGCTATCAATATGTGTGGAGTCAATACTATGGTCACTTGGATCACTGTCTGATAGCAATGGGGTGACTGGGACTATGGCTCTGTTCGGATTTTCTTCATCAGATGCATATTTCACTGGGATCACATTGGTTGGAGCAAGAGGTTGCTGTACTAGGACTGGTTGAGGTCTCTGCTACCCTTGATAAGGTGGCTGATAAGTTTGCTGTGGTCGGTTGTATTGTTGTGGTGGGTACTGATTCTGGTATCTACCCTGTTGTGGATATGGTTGAGGGTAGTTTTGCCTGACAGTTTGTTTGTTATATGGGTAGTCCTGTGCAGTGTGGTTGGTGTACCTTCGCTCTATGGTGCAGTACTGGCTACTAGGATTCACTTGGGGTTGCGCCACAACGGGGCATACATTTGCCATATGGTCACCTCCACAAGTGTAGCACCACTTAGCTGGGGCAAATCTCGAAATTTGTTTGCTAGAGACACCTAGTTTTTGGGCTACCTTCTCTGCGAGTTCCTCAATGGATGTGGATTGACCAGTTGTGAGGCTACTAGAGCTATCAGAATCCTTATAGATTTTTGATAGTTCTAACTCCTCACCTAGATTGTCCTCAATGTCTATGCACATGCGCACGCACTCTTCGATCGTTATGGGGTCCTTCAGATACGCATATGACCTGAGCTTGGTGCTCAACAATCCATCTAAGAACAAGGCCACTTGCTTGGCTGGTGTGGGTAACTCAGGCATCGGGCATCTCTCTAGGTATTGCCTAAACCGTCTTCCTGCTAGTCTGACCGTCTCTTGAGGTGTTTGCTTGAAGCTATGGATTAGTGAGGGAGTGTTGTGCCTGATGCCACTCTTAGAAAACTCAATGATAAATGCCTCTAAGAGCTGGTCTATGTTTCTGAAATGCCTCTCGTTCAGTGGTTGAAACCACGTAAGGGCAGTGTTCCTCAGGGTTAGACCAAAAGCATTATATTGTGTGAATAGGTCCTCTACATGTTCAGCTTTCAAGACTTGGCTAAACTCTGCCACATGGTCATAAGGGTCACCAGTGCCATCGAAGTAATTCTTCATGGACTTCACCAGTTGAGTTGGCCGCAGGGTCCTAGTGTGTTCTCTCGGCCTTGGCAAAGGAAAATCATTAGCATTTCTTTGGTTTCTTGGGTCTCTAAATCTCTCGGTTTCTTCTCTATCCGTCCATGTTCTCCTTCTTTCTCTTCCCTGGGGGTCGACAAAGCTTACTTCAGGTCTATCTCTACTTCTATCTCCTTGGACTCCATGAGCCTGGGAGGTCCCGGCTCCTTGGTGACCAAAGGACACATTAGACCTTGGTTGGGGAAAAACAAATTCACCCTTCCAAGTGTAGGCATGTCTGCCATGCTCGGTGACCATGAAGATTCTCTCTGATGTATTGTCCAGGTAGGTTACTTTGCATGGGCTATTAGGGTCTTTAAACTCATAGATTGTGAGGGCACTTACCTCCTGAGGCTGGGCAGGTTTATACCTCCAAAAGGCCTCATCAGTTTCTCGATTTAAAAGCAACTCTATGCTTTTATTATCCTGTGGAATCCACTCTCGAGTCATGATTCTAGTCAAGAAGGATTTACCACGGGGAGTTCTTGGCTCTCTCTCTAAATTCCCTTGCTCTATATCACCCATGTCGCTCTCTGCAATCACATTTCCAAACTCATCTGTTCTATCAGGAAGAGTGGTGACTAAATACATAGTCCCCTCTTTATCTAGGTATGCTCCATTCTCAAACTTGACTACCGGGTGTTCTAGTCCATGGGGTTGATCAGGGTTCTTAATCCGGACCACCGATCTTCTCAGGCCGTCTTCATAGATGCGAGCACCTAGACGATTAGTCCTGATGTATTCCAATTGAGTCTTGTAAGGTCCTTCTGGCTTTTCTAGATAAGCCACCCCTGAACTACCTACTGGGCTCTCCATGTGATAGGACATTTCGGAATCACTTGTTTCTGATCGTGGAGTGTATGGGTAATCACTCAACTGCTGGGCCCAAGACCTAGCAGTGTGATTGACACTAGCTTCAGAAGATCTAAGGCTTTGTCGGTCTCGGCCTAAGTGTCTGCCTGACCTAAGGTTCATATGCCTGGTTTCTCTACCCCCTTGATCCCAAGTACACACTCGTTGCAGGTTATTTAACACCAATCCCTTGTTCTTTTTAGTTGATTATTTTGTTTATGATCTTGTCTGATAACACGTCGTCAAGAGTACTTTAATTGAGTTTCGCACTTGATAAGTGATCGATTCAAGTTTACTTTATTCCCTTAGGGTTTTCGCACTTAATCCCTACTTAATGCTTGCACTTAGTTGATTAGTTCTCTTGGACTTGAATCATGCCTACCGTGGCCCTAATTAATCACCACACCTAAGTCGCGCTTAGCCTAGGCTAGGAATTGACAAAGGAGGGTTGAGAGAACTTCCAACCTCAATTCTCTGGTTGCTCAGACTGTTGCACAAGCCCAGGAAGCCTTCTCCCAAGCTTGGTACTCACCCTTGGTAGCTTGCCTTGGAATGCCTTGCTTGCACACAATGTCCCTGCAACAGTTCACAAGTCAATATGGCTCTATAACCACAAGGGATTGAAAGACACACATCAACATTTACAGGCTCCCCTGAGTAACTCTCTGTACCCCCAAATCCTTATGACCACTTAGTCCCACCTAAATGCCAACTTAAAAACACATGTTCTAAAACTCCGCGTATGATTCTTACAAAATCCAGTCGAGGTCCACATAGGATTCTCAACAAGCTTTCCAACGAGACCAAAATCTCCTCAATCGGAGTTCGTATGGCAAAGTTATGACCATTCAGGCACCTAGGGGTCAAAACAGGTTTTCAGGGTTCAGAAAATTCCTCCTTGGTTTCTAGGTCTTTTGCTCACCCCTAAGGCAAACCGTGTATCGCGATAGGTCGGGTCGGGGTGTCGCGATAGGTGGGAAGTGTCGCGATAAGTCGTGAGTGTCGCGATACTTGGAAGTGTCGCGATAAGTCGAGGTGTCGCGATACTCCGAGGTGTCATGATAGGTCGGGGTGTCGCGATATTCCGAGGTGTCGCGATAGGTCGGGGTGTCGCGATACTCCGAGGTGTCGCGATAAGTCGTGAGTGTCGCGATAAGTCGTGAGTGTCGCGATACTTGGAAGTATCGCGATAAGTCGGGGTGTCGCGATACTCCGAGGTGTCGCGATAGGTCGGGGTGTCACGATACTCCGAGGTGTCACGATAGGTGGGGTCGGGGTGTCGCGATAAGTTGAGGTGTCGCAATAAGTCGTGAGTCACGATACCTCAAGGTGTCGCGATAGGTCGGGCTATGGTGAATTTTGTGGTTCTATCTTGTGATCCTAGGTGCTCTCGGCCTGCGCAGTGTCGTGGTGCACTCAGAAACGCGATTAGTCGAAGTTTGCGAAGTGTCATGATAGCTCGAGCTCAACGCCTTGGGGCCTGTGCAGAAGGATTCTGTACCTGCTGAGCTTGCTGGAGATGGTGATGGAGCTGGTACCTGCAAGAACATGCAAAAAAACACACAACACAAATGCACGCGCTCGCTCTCTCTCAAACTCGCACACAACAAATGAGGGGAATGACAAGGAAGAGGGAATGTGTAGTGGAGAAGGAGGTGGAGGTGGAGATGAAGAAGGAGGTGGAGATGGAGATGGAGATGGAAAAAAATCAGAAATTTACCTACTACTTACCATTCCAACACGTCCTCTCTACGTCTTACCATCACACGCTCGTCCTCAAAGCTCGAATCCCCGGCAACGGCGCCAAAATTTGGTGTAGCTCAGTGATCAGTAGCACCTTCTTTAATGTCAATCCGGGAAGACATGAGGGTGGTATGAAGACCTCGAGCAAGTGAAGGCACAAATGCGTGAGTGCGAAGCACACTAACATGCACAGACATACACACACACACGCACACACGGAAAGAACAAAGAGAGTAAGACAATGGAATCACTTCTATTGCAACCAAGTTCTCATACAAGCTCAAAAGTACAAGAAGCTCCCCAAAAATGAGCTCTCTAGCTCTATTTATAGTTTTTGACTAGCTTTGGCCCTGTCCAGACCTAGTGTTCGGCCTAGTTAAAAATTAGCTTCCAAGGTTTATTTGAGGGCTCAAACGAGGTCTAAAAAATACGAAAATTGGTAGGCAACTACTTCTAAGGCTCTTCAAGCTCGAGGACTCCTCGGCTTGTACAAAATGGAGCTACAAAAAGGTGAAAATGGTATTTACAGGGGTTTTTAGTGATGAGAATCACTTTTAAATGGTGTAAGGGTTTTGAAAAAAATAAAGGGTTGCCTTAGTGCTAGATCTGCGTGTATGCTCGTACTTGCTTCTTCCCGTATACTTCCAACACGGGGGATTATGGATCCAACATCAAGGAAATAACAAGGAATCTTGGACGTGAGTTTAAAATCTTTGATTTAGGGATTTTAAGGTACTTTTTTGCGATTAAAGTGTTCCATCAAGAAGAAGGTATATAATAGATGCAAAGTGTTAAAAGTGCTTTCGGTCAAGCCCTTTTAATCTCCTTTCGGGGTTCTTGGGATGGACAGGGGTCTGATAGTATAGAGGCCCTTTTTAATTTTCCCAATTAAATCATTCCGTTAGCAATTAACTACTTTCCAATTCAACACTTATCACTGCGCAATGCATCTATCATCCATATGAAACATTTACGAATTCGCACTGAGCTGTGAAGATTGATCGTATTGTTATGGTAAATAACGATTAATTATTCGCACTGAGCTGTGAAGATTGATCGTATTGTTATGGTAAATAACGATTAATTACTGAAACTTAATACTCAAACACAGTACTCAGAATTCTTCAAAATCTACAACATAGCATCTCCAGTGCTATCGCCCAGATAGACAGTCTGGTGATTCCCCTTCGCCCGAAGAATACCGTGCTTGCCTTTTCATTACTTAAAAGAGGGTTACATCTTTTCGCCACGCCTTTTCAGTGTGTGCAAATATAGAGAAATAAAATTACATAGAGATCCAATTTGGCGGCTAACACTGGCACGCATGGTGGACTCGAACCCAAAATGAAAATTACAATTTAAGGCTCATCAATGATGCCCTGGACATATAGTGTTCTCGCTAATTTAAAGGTTCGAGTAATCTTCTGTTTTAAAGAATCTAACATATCTCTCAAAATGGTAGGCTCAATAAGTTGGGCATCAGTTCAAACCAAACTGGCAGCAATGACTTGAGTCATTAGCGATTCCGTTTGTGTCTGCAAAAATGCCTCCTGACATCTCTCCGTAGCTTTATTTCAGCGATCTTTGCATCAATACGAGATAACCCCCAGCTTTCTTTAGTTGTATAGTCCGGCCATACTCTGCTTCCAGATCACGACTTTTCTGAAAAAGTTCTACGAACACTTTCTTTAAATCTTCAGTATTCTGCATAGCCAAGTCTGCCATTTCTTGTCCTTTCTGTTCCACCAGAGCAAGGTCCGTGCATGTTTCCTCCAGCAGATTTCCGATCGCAACTCGAGAATCTTCTTTATCTTGTACCAGTTGTTCCAATTGAAAGATTGATTCCTCGCGAGCAGCTAGGAGAACGTTCTTCTCCTATAAATCAACAATTGTGATGTCCCATTGAGCAATCAGAGTGTCCCTTTTTGCTAATTGGTCTTGGAGTTGCTGGAGCTGAATCTGCAGTGCATGATTCTCGGCTTTGACTGCAATTACTTCTTCCTGGAGCGGGGCAATATCTGCTTCGAGAAAGTCCATCTTACTCTACAACTCTTGCTGAATGTTATGAGTTGCTATCTTCATCTAGAGAGGCAATTGCTTGGAAAATTAAATAAGAAGTTGGCCCATAGATGCCAATTCTGTGAACATAACTGCTGGAGGGCGAAGAGAAGAAGGAGGTTGTGATGATGAGGCAGAGAGCAGATGAGGGGAGGATGGTGGAGAGTAATCGAGAGAGGATAACGGATGAGTTGATGCCTCACGAATGGTAGTAGAAGGTGCACCAAGAAGAATTGCAGCAGTATCAGGAATGGTAGGTGGAGGAGAGAGAGGAAGGGTAATCGGCACCAAAACTATTCTGGTCTCAATCGAAGGTACTGACGAAGTGATTTCGGTCACTATCGCTGCATTGCCAATCAGATGTGTGACTGCATCTGCTTGGACCATGACTGCATCTGCTTGGACTTCAACGGTTGGTAATGTAAGAGATTGACAGTCTGTACCCCCAGTAGCTTCTGCTATCTCCTTCACAGCCTCAGCACCCGATTGATGAGATTCCTCCTGCAATGTCAGCTACATCTTCCATGATCGCATCTTGATCCGGCTGCTGGAGAGAAGAAGATGGCACGGACTCTACCTGTAAGGAGGTGGCGGTGTCATGGAAGAATTCAGCTTCTTGACCCGCATTGGAGCTTTGTACCTAGCTTTCGAATGGACTAATGCATCTGCATTTGCCATGAAAAAAAATGAAGCAAGTCTTCATCATCGTTGTCTTCGACCATCCGTGTAGATTCTTCATGCAACAGAATAGTATTGGGTGGGGGTTGCACGGCTTGTATTACTGGAAGGAGAAGGGTAAGGAGATGGGGTAAACGAGTGCGAGGAATGTAATGCTTGGCTAACTGTTTTGTAACCGCTACGCATTCACGGTGAATGCACCTAAAGAAAAAAGGGGTGAAATTGACGGGTTCACGGGAGGCAGTGTCGATCATGGATTAAAAAGGTCGGGAAATACCATATGTGCATTTTTGCAGGTTTAACACTGTGACAAGGAATTGCAGAGCGGTATGCTCTGGTTCACGACGGCAAAGGATGGAAAACTCATTGGATGAGTGCCGGGGAAACAATTCCTTCATGGTAGCGAGAGGAAGGAGCAGTCCATTCTCCAACCCTTCCTGAGGGAGACGGAATCCCTCAGCAATCGTGTTGAGAGTAACGATGTTACGGGGGTTTAAACACGTTAATGGCCAACACTACTCTGTAGCAGGCGTGGCGGCAATGGCAGAGATGATCTGCGCATGGAAGGGGTGACACTCCACTGAATGCCAAGGCAATTCAGCGAAGGCTAACAGTCCCCGAGCATGCAAGTACTCACTCACATCTGGAGTGAGACCCGCACGGAAGGTTGCGATGTTAGCCAAAGCTTCCATGGTGCACACGGTGATAAATGAAGACACAGAGTACACAATGGTCACAACCATACAAACACAATAGCGATTAACAGTGAAAGAAACAAGATTAATTAAGAGCACAAGAAAAATCAAGTGGAAAGAACCCTAATCATAACCCAGTATCGGAAATATATCCTTCATCATGGTGACATGCATGCATTAACAGAAGCAGCAACACAGAGGCGGCTATTAATCATGATTAGATCAGCAAAACGAAAGGATTATGGCAGTTAGTCAACCGAAACACGGGGGCTAGAAAAGAAAATCAAGTGACAAGCGGAAGAAAAGGAAAATACCCAGTACACCTCATGAATTAGTAGATGGCCAGTGATAGGGGCGGAGCTTGGATCCATTAGAAGAAGGACATCAGTTAAGGTTGTCAACCGAAAAGTTGCGGGTCCAACTTGTTCAGCAATCCGGTATGGACCAGACCACCATAGCTTAAATTTTTTGGCATATCTATTGGCTTTAGCATTATAGAATAAAACGAGTTGGTCAATCATAAATATAGGGGTTTTTAAAAAGTGATCATGAGTACGGGCTTGGCGTAGCTGAACTTCTTGAAGAATCATGAAGCTTTCCAAGCATTGTTCATCCAATGATCTGAGAACATCTAACCGGAATGGAAAAGATTCTTCCGATAGCAATTTTTGGGATAAGGCTACACACAGGCTCGGCACCACCACTTCCATTGGCACAATAGCTTCGAGTCCATAAGCAAATTTAAACGGAGTCGTTCCAATAGCCGCTTTATACGTGGTCCGTTAAGCCCACAAAATAGCAGGTAAGAGCTGGTCCCATCGTTCCAGACACTCCAAGATCAATTTCCGGAGAATATTCAGCAAAGTCTTATTAGTGCTCTCAGCAAGACCATTCGCGTGTGGATGGTAAGGTGAGCTAAATTTATGCACAATCTAGAAAGTCTGAATCAGCACTTGCATTAAGGTATTTGCAAAATGTGTACCTTGGTCCATCACTATCTCCAGAGGTAATCCATATCAAGGGAAGACATCCTTCGTCAAACATTTGGCCACAGAAACAGATGTAGCAAAACGTAGAGCCCAAGCTTCTGCCCACCTAGTGGCATAGTCGGTACAAGTCAAAATATACCAGTTGTTGGTGAGGGTCATTGGGGGTGTAATTGGACCAATGAAATCTAAACCCCACTTCTGAAAGGGTTCAAGAGGGAGCACCGGCTGGAGAGGAAAGAAATGTCACTGCAAAGGCTGTCCAGACCGTTGAGAGACATCACACTATTGCACAAATTTAACAACATCTCTGTACATTGTAGGCCACCATAGCCCACTTTGTAGGATTTTGCGATGAGTGAGATCAGCTGCGAAGTGTCCTCTAGTGGGTGATGAGTGAGCCATGGCAATAATGGATGCCGATTCATGTGGAGGGATACATCTGAGCAGGACACCAGTCTGATCTATGTAATAGAGTTGACCCACAATCAACCGGAATCGTTGATTGTAGACTGCAATTTTTCGACGTAGAGTAGCAGGAGTATTAGGAGAGAGACAACCATCAGTAAGGAAAGTCATTAATGTATCATAGTATGCACGTGCAACAGGAAGTTCTACAGATTCTTCAGGAGCTACCTCGGTGACGTAAATAGCGGGTGTCGTGTCATAGACACCTACCGGAGACTCACTGGAATCCAGACGAGATAAAAAGTCTGCCAAGACATGTGCCATACCTGGTCGGTGAATAACTTCATAATCAAACTCCTGTAATAGTAAAACCCATCGTGCCACTCTACCGCCTAATTGTTGTTGATGAACCAAATACACCAGTGCGGCATGATCCCCATGGAAAGTGAATCTTCGTCGCAGCAAGTAATGCCAGAACTTCTTAACAGAGTATACCAGACCAAGACACTCTCGTTCGGTCACGGAGTAATTTCTCTCTGTAGGAGCTAATCTGCGGCTCGCATAGTATACTGGTCGAAACCATTTGTTGGTTTGTTGCATCAGCACAACGCCAATCATGATGTTGGACGCATCCACAAATACATGGAATGGATGTTCCCAATCAGGCGGTTGCAGGATCGGAGCCTGCGTCAGTAGGACCTTCAAATGATCAAATGCTCTTTGATACTCATTAGTCCATTCGTACTTACGCGGGGTACTGGTCATAACTCAGTTGAGTGGTGTCGCCAGATAAGCCAGCCACCGTAAATGTCTGCCATCGGATTTGGCCAAGAAACCGCATAACTTCTTTGGGTGTCTTTGGGACTGGTGCCTCCAACACTGCTGCTACTTTATCCGGATCTACTCGTATTCCTTGTTTGGAAATGATATGATCAATCAGCTTCCCATAAGAGACCGCAAAGACCGATTTGGTAGGATTCAAACATAATCAATATTCCCGACACTTTTCAAAACAGCACCATAAATGATACAGGTGCACCGAAGTATCGCCAAATAATGAAAAATCATCCAAATGGACTTGCATAAACGTTGTCAGGTAAGGTGAGAACGCTTCCTGCATACATTTTTGGAATGTACTCGGGGCATTCCGCAATCCGAACCACATTATGGTGCATGCATAGACGCCCCAATTGGTGATGAATGCCGTCTTTGGTATATCCTATTCCGCCATCCTCACTTGATTGTATCCACTATAGCCATCTAGGAAAGAATACATTTCTTGACCAGCTACCTCATCGAGCATCGTATCTAGAAAAGGAAGAGGGAATGGATCCGATACGGTGGCTGCGTTAAGCTTTGACACTATCACTATTGGCGAGATCCACTCGGCATGCTCAATTGGCACAATAAATCCCACCTTCAACAAACGATCAAGTTCGACCTTAACATGTGCTGCATAGTTAGGATTCATCTTGTAACTAGGTTGTTTGATAGGTCTCGCATCCGGTTTCAGCACCACTCTATGTTGATAAATTTGTGGGTCAAGACCCTTCATGTCTCTATAATCCCAAGCAAAGACATCTGAGAATTCGCGCAGGACTTGTACCAAATCGTCTTGGAATTTTTCTGCTAATCCTACCTTAGTTTTTACTGGTCTCGGGTTGACCGTGTCACCCAAATTGTACGTTACCAGCTGATCCTCCGGTACATAAAACTGCCGAGGCTTTGCCAAGTCATCAACTGGTTACAACAGTTGATGTAATGTCGATTCATCCATAGTTATATCGGCATCTGCTTCTACGTCTTCGGTCAGTGGTATGACCGTACAAGCTGCCAGACTCCAATTATCTGCTACCGACTTTAAGTCTACAGTACCTAATGCAATGAGGTCCTTATTTGTCTTGAGGAAAGCCTCCTCCTCATCATCAGATAGCCCATCCAACATATGGACTGGCTCTGCTACATATGGGCGCACGTCTAGATCACAAGGTTGCATAGCGTCCAATGCAACAACATATTTCTGGTGATTATTCTTAAAAATTAACTCTTGAGCTGACCAATCCTGCACTACCTTGGCTTTCTTTAGCCATGGTCGACCGAAGAGTAAGTTGTAGTCAAGGCTAGATTCGGGTAATTCTAAGACTACAAAAGTCATTTTAAATGTAGTTCCCTACAGGGTTATAGGAATATTACGCACTAGTCCCACCGGATGGACTCTGGATTGGTCCACCATTCGCACAAAGAACTGCACTGGTTCAATTTGGGTCCAACCCAGTTTCTTACAGAGTGCAGCTGTTGTAATATTCACTCTAGATCCTCCATCAATTAAAACTTGTGTGATCCTCTGGTTTTTATACCAAACGGTGATCAGCGGTACCGTATGATCCACCGTAGGATCCATCTCGGGTTGTATGGTCGCAGTTTCTAGAGTACATGAAGGTCCAGGACTGACCTGCTGTTGGAATTGCTGTCTGACACTAGGAACTAGACTGAGCAACTGTCCTAGAGGAAGTGTGATTGAAGCCTTAGATATAACGTCCCATACATGGTCTGTTTGTGTTGTGGTCATCACCGACTCTGGTTGTGATTCTAATGTTGTCGGGGCAGAATTCTGTGCATTCGGTCTTGCATTTGGCAAAGGGGGCTGAGTTACCGGGACTGGATCAAGGAACACCATCGGCTCCTTGGTTGTCCATTGACTGGCCTTTGTAAAAATCCGCTGTTGCTCACGAATTTTGGGCTCGAAAACTTTAGTTGCTGGTTGCAACTGTTTTCCCGATCTGGTCTGTATTGCGGTTGCTTGTGAATCAACCGGGCAAATATAAACCATATTTGTCATCGAATTTTATCTTTCTTTTTTTCTTTTGTCATACTCTGCGGCTTCTTTACAAAATCTATGAATATGCCCAACCTCGCCGTAGAAATGGTAGAGAGGTGCCTTCAGCCGATGTACCTGCATGCCATCGATTTTGATTGAAATTTTTACTTCGTGGACCCCGATAGTTCTTGTATCCCTGTTGCTGGTTGGTCTGCAATTGTGGCGGTACGTAATGGTTGGTTGGCTGCCCCTACTCCTATATTATGGCGTTTACTGCCGCTCTACCCTGCACCTTTGCATTGTATGCACAGGTTTCTATTGAGTGCCTTGACGTGTTAAAAATGGCACAATACATTTGGTTGAGAGCACATGTGGAACTAGTGTGACCGGGATTCTTACACTTAGTACAGTACACTTGTTTGGACGGATCCTCGGTCATGTTCTTATTTGCTTTCAACCATTCCAGATCCTCCGTGAACTTTGTGCTCCAATTGTAAGGCCATTGCAATGACAGCGTACAATGTCATTCCGCCCACACATCGAATGATCATGATCTATTTTAGCTGTGGATTCAATCCATTGATGAACCATTGTGTTATGACATCGTCTCGTAGATTGGCATGCACCAGTGGTAGCTGCCGCAAGTGAGTTCTGAGCAGTGTCGCATACTCCTGGACACTCTGGTGTGGTTTCTACTGATTGTTTTGCAAATAGTCGAAAATTTCTGCAGGATTCTTCTTCAAGCAAAACCTCTGCAGGAACGCATCCTTCGCATTGTCATAATTACCAAAATGATTAATATCGTATTCTGTCAGCCACCTTGTTGCTTCATTAACCAGTGTGGCCTGGAACACGATGGCCTTATACGTCGGATCTGGTGGGTGGTTCAACACCGCATAACGGATTTCGAATGTGCGAACATGTGCATCGGGGTCATCCCCCAGAAATCCACCGAATTTCGTATAGGTCACTCCAGTTGGGACCGGTCGAGGTGGAACGACTGGCTGTGGCTACTGTTCTTGTTGCTGCTGAAATTGCGGTTGTGGTTGTGGCAGTGTTTGTTGTTGTTGTTGTGAGCCACTCATGGTGCTATTGTTGTTGGCGTTGTTGTTCCTTGAATTTTGGGGAGGTTGCTCGTGAGCTTCTTGGATTGGAGGATCAACCTGCTCACTTTCCGGTCCAAAAATGTCATTGTACCGATTGCTGAACTCCAAGTCTAGCAGCCTTTCCTCAACTTTGGTGAAAAACTTCAAATTGCCACCGAGTGATACCGAACTTCCACCGGAACTTGTCAAAGTCTCACCGGACCAGGCTACACTATCACTGAAAATGTTCTCACCACATAATGTAAACTTGTCACCAATAGTGACTGAATTCTGACCAGATAGTGTGAAACTATCTCCGCACTACATCTCTGTACAACCAGAAATCACTGTACCTTCTCTAAAAAGTATCGGACTCACACCGGAATGCACCAGAATCTCGTCATGTGCTACCGAACTAGCACCGGAATCACTACTGACTGGCTTTGATCTTTCTGCAACTCGACTTAATTGTCCTGTACTTCTACCACCAGGGGGTGTTCCTAATAAGTTTGGAATTTCCCAGGGATGTTGATCTCTGCGGTATTTGGGGTATGATTCACCGGAGCGTGTTATCAGCATATATCAAAGAATTCTTCATCAATTCTTAATCTTCTGTGCAAGAAACTACTCCAATTCGCACAGATGGCACCAATGTTAAAAGTGCTTTCGGTCAAGCCCTTTTAATCTCGTTTTGGGGTTCTTGGGATGGACAGGAGTCTGATAGTACAGAGGCCCTTTTTAATTTTCCCAATTAAATCATTCAATTAGCAATTAACTACTTTCTGATTCAACACTTATCACTGCGCAATGTGTCTATCATGCGTATGAAACATTTACGAATTCACACAGAACTGTGACGATTAATTGTATTGTTACGGTAATCAACGATTAATTACTGAAACTTAATACTCAAACACAATACTTGGAATTCTTCAAAATCTGCAACACAGCATCTCCAGCGCTATCGCCCAGACAGACAGTATGGCGATTCCTCTTCGCCCGAAGAATACCGTGCTTGCCTTTTCATTACTCAAAAGAAGGTTACATCTTTTCGCCACGCCTTTTCAGTGCGTGCGAATATAGAAAAATAAAATTACATAGAGATCCAATCCGGCGGCTAACAAAAGGAAATACATTCTAGATTATTTGAAGAAGTTTAGCTTGTGTGATTGCAAGCCCATTTCAAATCCATTGGAAGTAATTGCTAAACTAAGTACTCGTGCAGGATATGAGCATGTATAGGTCAGTTATTGGTTCTCTCTTGTATGATACTAAGACAAGGCTAGAAATTGCACATGTAGTTGGAGTGTTATCTCAATTTTTGCAAGCATCAAGAGTACCTCATCTTGCTGTATCCAAAAGGGTAGCTAGGTACCTCAAAGGATCAATGAGTGAAGGGATCTATTATCCATTTGATTATGGATTACATGTACAAGATTATTGTGATGTTGATTGGGCAGGGTCCAAAGATGATAGGAGAAGCACTAGCGGATATGTTAACATGATGGGAAAAAAGACCATCTCATGGATGCCAAAGAAACAACCAACAATGGCTCTCTCATTGACCAAAGGTGAGTATGGACAAGAGTCCCATGTGAGCTTATCTAGATTTTTCTTTTTATCTTTATTTGTAGGCTAAGCAAGTACCTATTTTTTGTGACAACATAAGTAGCATATTCTTGGCTCAAAATCTGATGTTCCATGCAAGGTCCAAGAATATAGAAGTGCATTACCACTTTATTAGAGAGAACACCATGCCAAATGATGTAAATATGGATCATGTCAATACAAAGGACCAATATGTAGATATGTTAACCAAAGCTTTGGATGGAGGAAAGCTACATCACTTCAAGGTATGCATTGGAATGAATGACCTATGCACTGAGACTTGAGGGGGTGTGTTGAAAATCAAGTTTGAACCATAGAAAAGGACTCATCCATGAGCTTTGCAAGTGGAGAAATAAAAAAGGAGGAACCAAAGTTGTGGAATCAAGTTGAAAGCTCCACTAAAATCAATCACATTCAAATACCATCAATTACTCACCAAAAAATGGTCCTACACTGATTGGAGGGTGGCTAGCTAGAATTTAGAAAAATTAAAAGTTCTATATATGCATCATTTTTCCTTTTCTTTGAGTTGTATGAGTTCCACGATTTTCCCACTTATTTTAGTGAAATCCAAGTTCAAAGTATGAATTTTGAGATGTCTTTCATGTAGTTTGTCAAGAGGAGATTCCAATGATGCTATAAATTTGGTAATGCATAACAAATACCATTATCATATAACCTTATCTTTTGTGTCGAGCCTAACACAAAGAGCCAGAATCAAAAGTATGAGAATACCTCAAAAGAGGATCCATCAAACCTAGAAACTGACAATTCATAGAACCAACTCTTCTAGTTAAGAAGAAAACCAAGTGCACCAAAAAGAGTACAAATCTTGGCATCATAGATAAACAACCATTCATCACAGTTGAGCTAGGTCATGACACTGCAAATAAGATGATCAAAGCTCTTATTGACTTTGGAGCTACCACTAGTACAATTCGGCACTCATGTTGTAAATGTTTGGGCTTAGGAGTTGTGGAAACCCCTTGTATCGGTGAGGCAAACATTACTATCCTCTTAAAGGATGTCCCTTTGACAGTAAAGTTTCTAGCTTTCCATGATGAGGACATAATAGAACATTTGATCTTAGGGCAAGATTGGTTGTACAATCATGCAATTGAGTTAAACCCTAGGCAGTGATCGCTTCATATCTAAGTTAACAAGCAATGCAGTAGTGCATTTTCTAAGATTGTCAAATAGTCTAATTCGTGAATGCATAGTCTTAAGTAACCATCTTTGCCTCTTTGGTATAGGTTGTCTCCTACTAAAGCATAGTCCTGAACCTCTTGCTGCATGCTTCATTTTCTTGCTAGACTAGCCTTGTTGGGTAGCGTTCCCAATTTCATAAATTCTACCAATGGAGCACTCCATTTTGGAATTAATGACACATGATAAATGGTAGCATACTCCATTAGGGATCTCCCCTAGCACACTGAACAATTCTTAATCCTCTCATGTATTTCTTTGTCCATACTACAATGTTCATTGTTTAGAATAGTGATCTCCTAGCAATCCTTCATGGGCTAGTTGCAACCAATTGCTATGTTCATCCTCCTCGAAAGAACAAGCTAATACACCCTTTGTATCTTGTTGTACATACTTCCTGCCAAGATTTGATATTTTTATGATTTTATAACTTCATCTTTGTTCGCTTTTGCATTCTTATTTTTAGTTCCAAAGGTTAAGACAAATATTAACATATTTTCCCATTTAGGAACAACCTTTAAATTGACCAGATAAGCGCCAGGTAGTCCATCAGACATTCCTTGCGGTGACTCTCGCATACATGTAGCTTGCCATTCTTCTTGGGTACCACTAAAATGGGGGATGCCCATTCAATGTACTCAATCTCATAGATAAATCCAACTTCTACCAATCGATCTATCTCCTCCTTGATCTTGGTAGCATAATTATCATTATAGGTGTATTGCTTCTACTTAGAGGGTTTGGCATCTGAGGTCATGGGAATTGTATGTGAGCATATGTCAGGGTCTACTCCTTTCAAGTCCTTGTAACTCCATGTGAAAACGTCTCTATATTCTCATAGCAAGACTATCAACTCTTGCTCCTCTTCCTCTATCAAATCATGTCCTATGTACGTGCATCATTCTTCACCTTCCTCTATGGTCACAATGATTTTCTCCATTTTTACCTTCGTTATCATAGACCTCTCCTGGTAACGCTTCACGTTTAGGCATCTTTATCATGACTTTCTTATCCTCAATTTCATATTTCATAAAATTTTCAAGGACCTCAAACAAAGATTCTTCCTTCTCTGGTGCGGCTTCTCTCTTCTTTCCTTTCTTGCCCTCACTCTTGGCGGTTATCTATGTGGTTAATCTCACATCATTCATAAACTCTTTGTGTCTTTGAGGGTGAGCTTCTACTTCATACATGAATTCTTCTTCTAACGCACAAAAGGGATCCATATGGATGGATTCTAAATCTGAATCACTTACTTGATCGATCTCATCCATACTAGCCTCACACTCTTTGAGAACTGAATCACACATAATTGGTTCTATGGAAAAAATTGAAATTTCATAGTTATCTTCATCACAGTGTGGTGTCCAATGTTCTTCATTGATGGCTAGATCCATTGTTGCTAGGATTTTTGCCCAACCATGAGGTTCAAATTCTTCGTCTGGGAAAACTACAGGTGCATAGGCCGGGCCTTGTATTGATCTATGAGTTTCCTCCGCACCTACTTCTCTAGCCTTTTCTCTTTTCTCTTCTTCTTCTTCTTCTTCTAACACTTTACACATCCACAAGTGAGTGTCTTCATGCATCCATGAGGATCCTGATCTTATGGAATGCATTGACTCCGTGTCATCTGTGGCTCTATGGATGGGATTCCACTGTGTGGGGGGCATATCTCTATGATAGTAATCCTTGAGATTGACTTTGGTGGTGACACCTAAGTGTTGCAAATACAAGGAATTGGTTCCCCAATCTATGTACTACTTGCAATTGTCTTAGGAATGGTCTTCTCATAATCATCTCATAGGCTTAGTTCTTGCTGAACTCGCATATGGCAAAGGTATGCTCAAACGCTACACCACAAGTAGTGAGACTTATCCCCTCTAACGCTTCCATAGGGAAGTGGGAGCAATTGCAACTCCTGTACCTAAGTCCAAAATTGCCTTGATTGTGTAACCCTGATGAGTGATGGGAAGATAGGTGTTTCCTTCTTCACCTTCACTCATGTCTCCTATCTTGTCCAAGGGTATTTCAGGAATTGTCCTATGGGATCCTGCCTGGGAATGAGGTTTAGCTATTTTAGGCACTTGATCAGCTACATGTTTCCACAAATTTGGTTTAACTCCGAGTAGCTCTTCTAAAGTGAGATTGCACTGGACTTAAGTGTTTTTCACTACCTCTGTATTCCTAAGTATGATTGAATCTTCAATTCTTACCACGACTCTGGGTGCTGTCATACTGGTGGACTTTGCTTCCCATGGACCTGTGAAATGAAGCAACTCCTGCAAAACATTAGACTCAAAGTCTAACCACTCACTAGGATGTTCATCTTCTTGCTCTCCATAGATGGAAGGAATGTCTTGTGGGAATTGATCATGTAGGTCATCCACAAGATCAATAGGAGGAGGATTCTAACTTTCATTTGCCCATTTCTCTTCTTGAATTTTTCTTAGAAATTCTTGGGAATACTGATTCATAGAAGAAGTGGCGTTTGGTTCAGTGGAATTAGGCACAAAAGCTTCCTTGGGAGGAATGTTCATTCTTTCACTTGCCTTGTCCCTACCCTGGGAGGTGGCTTCCTTTACAGATTTTGCAGTTAAACTCTCCAGTCTTTCTAATAATTCATCAAAATGCAATTGAGTATTAGCTGAAGTAGAGAAATTGAAGAGATGATTGGCCACAAACATGGTTTGAGCCAATTCCACCTTCTTCGCACAAAGCTTGGTTCATTCAATCTCTAGATCAGCTATGGGGTAACACTTTTCATGATATGTTACCTTTGGCCCTTCTTGAATTTTGGCCTGATATGCTTTAAGCATAATGTCTAGGTCCTCAAGAGTGGGATTTGCTAAGAGTGATCCTACTCTAGGTGGTGGTGGGATTGTGTGAGTTGGGTTAAAAGGTGGTGAATTGGAGGGTGATGGGTGTGAGAGTGCATTTGAGATGTGAGTTCAATTATGTTTGCTTTTGTTTCTCTGATGCTTTCCTCAAGTTTGCTCATCTTCTTTGCCCATTGTCTTTTCATTCATTCATGACTTTCTCTCCAAGATCTTGTCCTCTTCTTGGTTAGACTTTTGGTCTCACTAACCTTAGAACTCTTTTCTTGGCCTAAGTCTTGGTTTTGCTTCAATGGCTAAGCTCTCATGATGACTTGCACTAGGGCAATGGAAGTCACACTTACCATAGAGTCTACCACTAACCCAATCACATTGATAGGAGTGATTTTTGGCATATTGGTGGGGTTCTTAGGACAATCTTGTAATAGGTGCTCCTTCCCACAATTTGGATAAAAACCTTGAATTGTCACAGATTGGGGTTGTGTAGGTGGAGGCATAGGGCAATCATGAATGAGGTGATCTCCCTAACATTGGCATGGTCCTCTAGGAAATGGGGGCCTTATTTGCCTAGATTGGGGCCTAGAGTTAGGATTTGCATACATGACATTTGCATATTCTCCCTCCCAACTAGGTTCATTAGGATCTTCATAATAGATTCGTTATGCTCAAGTGACTACATATAATAAGCTTGTGGGCTATCAATATGAGTTGAGTCAAAACTGTGATCATTTGGGTCTCTATCTGAAAGCAATGATGATACTGGCACTAAGTATCTATTCAAATTTTCTTCTGCAGTAGCATACTTCACTTGGATCACATTAGCTGGAGGTGGAGGTTGTTGCACTAAAACTGGTTGATGTCTTTGTTGAGTCTGATAGGGTGATTGGGACCTACCATACTGCTATGGGTAATGATTTTGATATCTCCATTGTTGTGGATATGATTATGGATAATTTAGTCTAATTGCTTGTTTATTATATGGGCAATCTTGTGCGGTGTGATTAGTGTATCTCCTTTCTATGGTGCAATAGTGGCTGTTAGGGTTCAGTTGGGGTTGATCCATAACTGAACACACATTAGTCATGTGGTCTCCTCCACAAGTATAACATTGTTTCACTGGCACAAATCTCGATATCTGTTTGTTAGAGACGTCTAACTTCTCAGCTACCTTCTCTACAAGTTCCTCAATAGATGTGGATGGCTTTGAATTGAGGCTAGTGGAGCTATTTGAATCTTTATAGATCTTTGAAGGATCCAATTCCTCCCCTAGGTTATCCTCAATATCTATGCACATGCATACACACTCTTCTATGGATCTAGGGTCCTTCAGATACACATAGGATCTCAATTTGGTGCTTAACAATCCATCTAAGAATAAATCCACTTGTTTGGTTGGTGTGGGTAACCCTGGAATAGAGCATCTCTCTAGGTATTGGCTAAACCCTCTTCTTGCAAATCTAACCATTTCTTGATGTGTTTGTTTGAAGCTATGTATCAGTGAGGAGGTGTTGTGCCTTATGCCACTCTTTAAAAATTTTGTGATGAAGGCTTCTAGCAGTTGGTCTATGTTTCTAAATTGCCTTTGTTGTAGTGGTTGAAACCACATAATGGCTGTGTTCTTCAAGGTTAGACCAAAAGCGTTGTATTGCATGAACAGGTCATCAACTTGCTTAGCTCTCAAGACTTGCCTAAATTTTGCCACATGATCATATGGGTCTCCAATGCCATCACAACAGTTCTTCATGGGCTTAACCAACTATGTAGGCCTCAAAGTCCTAGTGTGTTCTCTAGGCCTTGATAGAGGGAATTCATTTGTAGTTCTTTGATTCCTTGGGTCTCTATGTCTCTCATTTTCCATTCTATCTGTCTCTGTTCTCATTCTTTCTCTTCCGAGTGGGTTAGCAAAGCTCACCTCGGGTCTATCTCTACTCCTGTTCCTTTGAGTTCCATGAGCTTGGGATGTCCCAACTCCTTGGTCACCATAAGAGACATTAGATCTTGGTTGGGGGAAACATATTCATCCTTCCAAGTGTAGGCATGCCTACCATGCTCCGAGACCACAAAGACACTCTCAAAAGTATTATCTAAGTAGATCACTTTGCCCGAGGTATCTGGATCTTTGAATTCATATATGGTAAACATTCCCACTTCATATGGTTATACTGATTTATACTTCCAGAAAACCTCTTTTGTTTTTTGGTTTAAGAGCACATCTATGCTCTTATTGCCTTGGGTAACCCACTTTGGATTGATCACTCTAGTCAGGACTGATTTGCCTCAAGAGGTTCTTGGCTCTCTTCCTAAGTTCCCTTGATCTATGTCACCTATTTCAGCCTTTGAGATTATGTTTCCAAATTCATCTATCCTATCTAGTTGGCTGGTGACCACATACATTGTTCTTTGTTTATCTATGTATGAATCATTTTCAAATTTGACTACTGGATGTTCTAGTCCAATGGGTTGATCTGGGTTTTTTATTTGGACAATGGATCTTCTCAAACTGTCCTCATAGATGCGAGCACCTAATCGGTTGGTCTTGATATATTCCAGTTGAGTCTTGTAAGGTCCCTTTGGTTTTTCTAGGTACGCCACTCCTGAGCTACCTATGGGTCTCTCCATGCTATGAGACATCTCACAGTCACTACTTTCTGAACTGATTATATAGGGATAATTGCTAAGCTGTTGGGCCCAAGATCTAGTGGTATGGTTGATGCTAGCCTAGAATGATCTGATACTTTGACGATCTCTCCCTAGGTGTCCTCCTAGTCTCAAGTTCATATGCCTAATTGATTAGCCCAATGACCCTTGTACAACCACGTTGCTGATTCCTTGATATCAATCACTTGTTCCTTTTTAAGTTTTTTTTGTGTGCATTTCCTTGTCTTTAAGTATGTGTTGTAAGGAGCACTTAAGTTTTCCGTACTTGATGTTTTTTATCCAATCATATTAAGTTCTATTCCCTTAAGTTATCCCTTGACTGTAATTTAACTTATTCTTATACTTGAGAATTTAGAGGCTCTTAAAACTTGAGAGTTCCTATCATAACATCTACCCGCACTTAGCCTAAGATAGGAATGGACTGAGGGGGTTCAGAGATCTTCCAGCCTCAAGTCGCTTCTCCTTGTTGCACTTGTATGTTCACGTTGATCATCTCCAAGCCTGCACACACTAACACTTTGCTTCGATCTGTCCAAGAGTTCTCAATGAACCTATAAAAGTTCCAAGTTTAGCTCAAGCTTTTAACTTCATTATAGACAATTTACTTCAGACACTTTTAAAGAAACTTTTTCCCCTTTTGGTATAGCACACAAATCTTCTAGAGCCCCTTAGGTTTCCTAATCCCACTTAGGGTCAACTTCACCACGAGCTCTAGAGCTCAAAAAATAGATTCCATATGAAAAAGTTATGTTGATTTAGGGTTCTAGGGGTTAAAAGAGACAAACAGGACCTCTCAAGTATTTGGTGTATTTTTTTAAAGCCTTTGGAACTACATAAATAGATGAGCTTGAAAAATGCCAATTTTTAGCACAAAATTTTCATAAAAATACCACCTTAATTTTTTGCTAAAAATAGGTGTCTATCACAATAGACGGTGTTTGTTGCAATAGACAATGCCTGTCGCACATGGTTGTCTGTCATGATATATGGATGTTTGTCGTGATAGACAATGTCTATCGTGGGGTCCTGTCTATCGCAATAGAATGTCTGTCATGATAGATGTTGTCTATCATCTATTGTGGATCTCTCTATCACGATAGATAGGTGTCTATCATGATAGACAGGGTCTATCGTCTATCGTGATTTTGGTATGTCGTGATAGATGGGTGTCTATCATGGGGTCATGTCTGTCGTCATAGATGGGAGTCTATCGCAATAGATGTTGTGTATCATCTATCATGGATTTGTCTATCATGATAGAAGGTGTCTATCACCTGTCATGGGTTTATCTGTCGTGATATATGGTGTTTGTTGTGATAGATGTTGTCTGTTGTCTATCATAGGTTCATCTATTGCGATAGATGATGTCTATAGTAAATTTTTTCTATCCTCTATCGTTTATCATGGGGTTTGTCTATCATGATAGATGTGTGTCTATCATGATAGACATTGTCTATCACGATAGATGGTGTCTATCATTTGTTGTGATTTTGGTGTCACGATAGACAAAGAAAACATAAATTTGTCAGAACTTTTTGATGATTTGGAGTGATCTAATGGTGTGTTGTCAGGACCTGTGCAGAGGTTTATCATATCTATACAAGCTGTTGAAGATAATGACACAGCAAAAGCTCAAAAACACACAAAAATAGATTGCACACGAGCTCTCTCTCTCACACAAGTGAAATGGGAGGAATGAGGTGGGAAGGAAATATGAACAAAAAACTCAATTTTTTGTGAAGGTGGAGATGGAGGTGGGAGACGGTGAGGGTGATGATGGTGATGAATAAAGTAAGAAAAAATGAAGTAATGAAAATACCTATGACTCCAACGTCACAACTCTATGTCTTACCATCACACGCTCATCTTTGAAGCTCTCTCCATGGCAACGGCACCAAATTTGGTGTCACTCTAGCACAATGGCAAGTACCAAGGTGAGGAGATCCACCTCATAAATGTCAATCCATGGAGACGTGAGGACTAATATGATGACTATGAGCAAGTGAAGGCACAAGTGCATGAGTGAGAAGCACACAGATATGCACACACATGCACACAAGGCAAGAACAAAGAGAGGAACAATGAAGTGCTTTCTATTACTCAAGAAGCCTCTTATAATAGCTCAAAACTCTAACAAGCTAACCCAAAAATGAGTTCTCTAGCTCTTTTTATAGTTTTCTGACAAGGTTTGGCCTTGTCCAAACCTAATGCCCAGTCTAATTAAAAATTAGGTTCCAAAGCTTATTTGAGGGCCCAAACGGAATCAAAAAAATATAAAAATTGATACACAAGTACTTCTCATACTCCTCAAGTTCAAGGATTGCTCGGCTTGAACAAAATGGATTCTAATCTACCAAAAATGGTATTTATAGTGTTTTTGTAGTGACAAAAATCACTTTGATTGAAAATAAACTATGAAAAAAATGATTGAGCCTCTGTTGAAGCTGAAGGTCAAGGACAAAGCACAGGAGCACATCAAAGAGGTGGACATACAAGTAGAAGGAGCAAGTAGGAGCTCCAAGAAGTACATGTCAAATTTTCAGAAGAATCCCCTACAAAAATAGTGATTTTTCATCACTAAAAACCATTGTAAATACCATTTTCTATTTTTGTAACTCCATTTTGTTCAAGCCAAGGAGTCCTTGAGCTTGAGGAGTATTAGAAGTATCATCCTACCAATTTTCATAATTTTTAGACTTCATTTGAGCCCTCAAATAAGCCTTGGAACCTAATTTTTAACTAGGCCAGACACTAGGTCTGGACAGGACCAAAACTAATTAAAAAACTATAAAAATAGCTAGAGAGCTCATTTTTGAGGTTATCTTGTGAGAGAATAGAGCTTTTGTAAGAGAACTCTTTTGCAATCAAGCTTTCCATTGTTCCTCTCTTTGATCTTACCTTGTGCGCGTGTGTGTGTATGTGTGTGCATGTTTGTGTGCTTTCACTCACGCACTTGTGCCTTCACTTGCTCATGGTCTTCATACCAGTCCTCACGTCTCCACGGATCGACAAGTAAAGGAGGTGGTGCTTACGCTTGAGCTACACCAAATTTTGGCACCGTTGCCGAGGAGAGAGCTTCGAGGACGAGCGTTGTGATGGTAAGATCGTAGATTTGTGATGTTGGAAGGTAAAAAAACTGTCATTTTTATTCGTTTTCTCATTTTTCTTCTTCATCTTCATCATCATCACCATCTCCATCTTCTTCTTCATAGAAATTTCTTGTTTTTTAGTGCATTTTCATACCATCTTTCATGCATTATTGTGTGAGGAGGAGTTAGGAAGTGCAAGAGAGTGCAAGCACTGTGTTTTTTCATGATTTTTTGCACATACGGAGCTCGCCATTGCTCGGCACTTAGAAATTCAAAGTTCTCGCCAAAAAACACGATTCTGTGATGAAAATCGCGATTCTGTGAAAATTCAAATTTTTTTTAAAAAATCACGATTCTCTGTTCCCGCCTAAAAGCCTTTTGAAAAGAACACGATTCTGTGGTCATTCTCAGAATCGCGATTCTGTGGGTTGTGCTCAAAATCGCAATTCTCACAAATCACGATTTTCAGCCAAAAAAACACGATTCTGAGAAAACACGATTCTGCGGTTGTGCTCAAAATCGCGATTCTCTAAATTTTTGGAAACCACGATTCTCTGAGACAAAATTGCGATTCTCTAGAACACGATTCTCTAAGACACGATTCTCTACAACACGATTTTCAAAAATACGATTCTCTGTTGGCAATCGCGATTTTCATGTCAAAAACACGATTCTGAGAAAACACGATTCTGTGATTGTGCTCAAAATCGCGATTCTTTAAAACACGATTCTCTGCTCAAAATCACGATTCTCACAAATCACGATTTTTAGCAAAAGCACGTATTTGTGAAAACACGATTCTGTGAAAACACGATTCTCTGCTCGAAATCGCAATTCTCAAAAACACGATTCTTATGCTCAAAATCGCGATTCTCACAAATCACGATTTTCAGCCAAAAACACGATTCTCCAGGTACAAAATCACGATTCTCTGATTTCATAGCATCGCGATTCTCTGATTTCACACAATCGCGATTCTCTGATTTCACACAATCGCGATTCTCTGATTTCACACCATCCCGATTCTCTTGGTTTCACAGGATCGCGATTCTCTGATTTCATAGCATCGCGATTCTCTTGAGATTCACAAAATCGTGATTCTCTGGAGATTTACAGCATCGTGATTCCCTTGAAGTTCACAAAATCGCGATTCTCTTGATTTCACAAAATCGCGATTCTCTTGATTTCACAAAATCGTGATTTTTCCACAAGTGCATGTTTGCTTGTTTTGACCCCCAGGAGCCTGATTTGACATAACTTTTCATCCAAGTCCATTTTTTAGCTCTATATCTCGTTGGAAAGCTCGTTTCGAATCCTACACGGCCTCAACTATTTTTTATAAGAATAATGCATTGATTTTTAGATAGGATAATTTGAAGTTGACCTTCAGGTGGGACCTGGAACCCAAGGGGACTCTAAAGAATTTTTAACCATACCAAGGGAAAATTTTGGAGTCTTAACCAAAGCTTATGAACCTGAGATCTGGTAGACATCTAGGCAAGGATAGACAAAGCATTAGATCCTCTCAGTCCAGTGTCAACCACACAGCTAAGTCTTGGGCACAACAAGTAAGTGGTTGTCCTTACATACTAAACTCTGACACAAGTGACTCAGAAATGTCTTTTAGCATGGGAAAATTTGTAGGTGGCTTAGGAACTGCCCATCTACAAACACCAGAAGGTCCCTATAAGACAAAATTGGAATATATTCGGACCAACCGATTAGGTGCTCGCATCTATGAGGATGGCTTGAGGCGATCAGTGGTCCAACTCAAAAATCCAGATCAACCCTTTGGACTTGAACACCTAGTGGTCAAGTTCGAAGAGAGTTCATACATTGATAAGGAAGGAACCATGTATGTGGTCACCAACCTACCAGATAGGACTGATGAGTTTGGAAATGTCATTCATGAGAATGAGATAGGAGACCTAGAACAAGGAAATGTAGGACAACGACCCCAGACTCCTAGAGGTAAGTCAGTTCTGACCAGAGTGATCACGCCAGATTGGATCCCTCAAGACAACAAAAGCATAGAACTATTTTTGAATAGAGAAACAGAGGAAGCCTTGTGGAGATTCAAGCCAGATCAACCTAGCCAATTGGGCATAGTCATCATCTATGAATTCAAAGATCCTGAGATACCAGGCAAAGTTGTCTACCTGGATAACACATCAGAGAAGATATTCTTGGTAACAAAACATGATAGACATGCATATACTTGGAAGAGTGAATTGATTTTACCTCCATCAAGATCCAATGTTTCCCATGGCCTCCAAGGAGTAGGATCATCCCAAGCTCATGAAGCTCAGAGAGAAAGAAATAGAGAGAGGCCTGAGGTAAGTTTTGCACACCCTGTAAGCAGGAATAGATCAGGAGTTGAAAATGAAAGACCTGAAAGAGAGATACATCAAGCACATAGGCAACAAAGAGATGAATAGGATTTTCCATTGCTTAGACCCCGAGAGCACACAAGAACCCTTAGACCCACTCAAGTGATCAAGGCAATGAAAAATTATTTTGATGGGACAGGAGATCCTTATGATCATGTGGCCAAGTTCAAACAAGTGTTAAGAGCTGAACAGGTTGAGGATTTGTTCACCCAGTATGAGGCATTTGGTTTGACTCTTAAGGGCACTGCCTTAGCTTAGTTTCAACCACTGAGTAGTTGCAACTATCACGATATAGGTCAGCTGCTAGACGAATTCATTGTAGAATTTTCCAAGAGTGGTATCAGGCATAACACATCATCTTTGATCCACAGTTTCAAGCAGACACCCCAAGAAACAGTGCGACTAGCAGGTAGAAGGTTTAGAAAATACCTAGAAAGATGCCCTGCTCCAGAGTTACCCAGATGAGCCAAACAAGTGGCTTTGTTCTTAGATTGCTTACGGAGCACAAAGTTGAGATCATATGTGTACTTGAAAGAGCCCAGATCCATAGAAGAGTGTGTGCGGACGTGCATTGACATAGAAGATAACTTGGGTGAGGAGTTAGGATTGTCCAAAGTCTATAAGGATTCTGATAGTTCTACTAGTCATACTTCAAAAGTCTCCACGGAAATAGAGGAGATAGCTAAGCAAGTCGTCAAGAAACTGGGTGTCCAAAATAGACAAACATAGAGTCACCTCATTGAACCGATGTTATACAATGGAGGGGACCACATGGCTAACGTATGCCCAATGCAAAACCAGAACATTAGAGAAAGGAATGCTCCATATTGCACTATTGAGAGAAAATACACAAACCACACGGCTCAAGATTGTCCCTACAATAGGCAGGCTGTTAGACAAACTTATCAGCAACCTTACCAACAAGGTAGGTATCAGAACCAATACCAACAGCCATATTATTGACCACAACATCAATATCAGGCACAATATAGGCCACAACCAGTATTGGGAAACCAACCACCAGCTCCTACCAACGTGATTCTAGTCAAGTATGGTGTGGGAGAGGAAAATCCAAATAGAGCATTGGTGCCACTAACCCCACTGATCTCAGAGAATGACTCTCATGCTCATAGTTCAGACTACTCCCATGAAGGTAGTCCACATGCTTATTACACAGAGTCACCTGAACATAGTGAGATTTACTCATATCAATATGAGGCACAACCTATGGAGCAAAATTGGGAGCCAGAATACTCCAATGTCATGTACACAAATCCTAACTCGAGGCCCCAATTGAGACAAATGAGACCACGTCCAATATGCCAAAAGCAGGCTCTAAACAGAAAGTACCGGAGATACCTCTAGACAAAATAGGAGACATGTGTGAGGGTGAAGAAGGTAATACTTATCTTCCAATCACCTACCAAGGTTACACAACCAAAGCAATCATAGATTCAGGTGCGGGTGTTGCTATTGTGACCACCTCTTTGTGGAAGCAATGGGGCAAACCCACATTAAGACCAACTAGAATGAAGCTTCAAATGGCTGACGGCCATTTTGAAAGACCTCTAGGATTGCTCGAAGGGATAACTCTAACCACTTGTGGTGTAGAGTTTGAGCACACATTTGCTATATGTGACTTTGAGAAAAATAATGTTTATGAGATGATCCTAGGAAGACCCTTCCTACAACAATTGCAAATAGTATAGGATTGGGGAACCAAATCCTTGTACTTGCAACACTTAGGGGTCACCACCAAGGTCAATTTGAGGGATTACTCCTTCAGAGATGTACCACCCCTACAGTGGAATTCTATCCACAAAGCAAAAGAAGATTCTATCTCTGTACATTCTGAAAATTCACCTGATCCATCATGGCTGCATGAAGATACTCATTTGTGGATGTGCAAGGTCGCAGAGGAAGAGGAAAAATGTTTAAAGGCAAGAGAAGAAGGAACTTCGCCAGGAGATAGACCAATTAAAGACCCAGCCTATACACCGATGATCTTTCCAGATGAGGAATTTGAGCCTCATGGCTGGCAAAAATCTTAGCCACCATGGACATTGCTGTCAATGAAGAACAATGGACACCTCATTGTGATGAGGAGGGTTATGATATCTCAGTGTTCATGTGTCAGCCCTTGCTAGAAGAATGTGACCCTAGTGATGTCATAGAAGAAGAAGAGAATGACGATGATCTAGAGTCCATTGTGATGGATAGTTGCTTTAACTCAGAGAAGCACTATTTAGAAGATGTAGGCGTGTTTAACCAGAAAGAAGAAGAACCTCTCACAAGAATTAAAACGGTAAGTTCAAAGGATGGAAGTGAGAGCAGTCAAAAGAAAAAGATAAGTAGTGAAACAAGAAGAGGAGGAATCATTGTTTGAAGTACCAGAAAACTTCAAGAAATATGAAGTTGAAGACCGCAAAATTTTGGTACGAATGCCCAAGAGAGAGGCCATCATAGGAGAATCATATGATAATAAAGAAAAAACCAAGAAAATTGTGGTGACCATTGAAGAGAACGAAGAGAGATGCACATATATAGGAGATGACCTAAGTGCAAGAGAAGAAATGGAGCTCGTAGCTCTATTAAGGGAATATAGGGATGTGTTTGCGTGGAACTATAGAGACTTGAAAGGGGTAGATCCAAGAATTTGCTCTCATACTATCCCCATGACTACTGATGCCAAGCCCACCAAACAGAAGCCCTACACATATAATGATACATACGCAGCCAAAATAAAAGAAGAAATTGATAGGCTGATTGAAGTTGGATTCATCTATGAGATTCAGCATACTGAATGGGTGTCCCCCATTGTAGTGGTACCCAAGAAGAACGGGAAGTTGCGAGTGTGTATTAACCTTAAAAAAGTTAATGCCGCTACGATCAGAGATAGTTATCCACTTCCAATCACGGAACACCTATTGGAGCGAGTTGCAGGCAAGGAAGTTTATAGCTTCCTTGATGGGTTTTCAGGTTACAATCAAGTAGCCATTGCCCAAAAGATCAACACAAAACAGTTTTTGTCACAGAGTGGGGAATCTTTGCATTTTGTGTGATGCCATTTGGGCTCACCAATGCACCTGCAACATTCCAAAGGCTCATGTGTCATGTCTTCAAAGAGTTCTTGCAAAAGAGCTTAGAAGTGTATGTGGATGATTTATGTGCTCATTCCCAAGAAAGATGATTTCACATCCCTGAGCTCAAACAAATCTTCAACAAGTGTAGAGAATATCAAGTGTGTCTGAACCCAGAAAAGTGTGTGTTCATGGTGCGTCAAGGTAAAATCTTAGGTCATATTGTTTCTAAAAATGGAATCTCAATAGATGAAGATAAGGTACGAGCCATAGCAGAGCTGCCAAGGCCAAGGAATGTTAAAGAGGTACAAGCCTTTATGGGCCACTGTGGATATTACCGTAGGTTTATCCACATGTACGCAATCATAGCAAGACCCCTTTATGCCTTGTTGTCTAATTTTGAGTGGAACGACAATTGCGAGAATTCTTTCAACGAACTGAAGAAACGTTTGTGCACAGCACCAATACTGACCACTCTTGATTGGAATAAACCATTCCATGTCCATGTGGATGCATCCAATCACGCCATAGGATGTGTGCTAGCACAACCCATAGGAGAAGGAAACTTAGATTTGCCCATAGCATATGCTAGTAGACAGCTCACCGCAGCTGAACGAAACTATATCACAACTGAGCGAGAGGGCTTAGGCATGATATATGCTGTGAAGAAGTTTAGACACTATTTATTGGCCAACAAGTTCAAGTTTTTCACTGATCATCAAGCTTTGTTATATTTGGTCAATAAACCTTGCAATACTGGGTGCTTAGTAAGATGGTTAGTCTTACTAATGGAATATGACTTTGAAATTGTTGTCAGGAAAGGTAGAACCCACCTTAGGGCAGATCACCTTTCTCGCATTACTTCAGGAGAGTCACCTCAAGGAGTGTCATATGACCTACCTGACGCTTATCTGTTCAATTTGGAGGTTGTTCCTAAATGGGCAAATAAGTTGGTACCAGTCCTAACCTTCGGCCCTGCAAATAAGAATGTGAAAACATCACAAGAAGAAATTGTAAAATCACAAAAATATCACATATTGGCAGGAAGCATGTACAAACAAGATACTGAGGGTGTATTAGCTTGTTGTGTTGAGGACGATGAGCATAGTAGTTGGTTGCAACAAGCTCATGAAGGATTGCTAGGAAATCATGATCCTAAACAGTGCACATTGCAGAATCTAAAACGTTTAGGAGTGTATTGGCCTAGCATGGACAAAGAAATTCATGAGTGGATTAAGAATTGTCCAGTGTGCCAGGAAAAACCCCCAGTGGAGCATGCAACCTTTATCAAGTGTCATTAATTCCAGATTGGAGCGCTCCATTGGTAGAATTTATGAGATCGGGAAGATTACCCAAAGAGGCTAGTCTAGCAAGAAGACGAAGCATGGAGCAAGAAGCTCAAGGCTATGCCTTAGTAGGAGACAACCTATACTAAAGAGGCAAAGATGGTTACTTAAGACTATGTGTTCATGAATCAGACTATTTAAAGGTCTTAGAGACTACACACAGAGGTGTTGCAGGTGGACACTTCGGTCCTGATCGAGTAATCAAGACCATTCTATTCTCAAGACTTTGGTGGCCCACTCTTCATATGGATGCACATACCTATGTGAAGAAATGCGACACATGCCAACGTGCACAATATCCAGTTAGAAAAGATGAGATGCCTTTGAGACCAATGATGGGAGGACGTGCATTTTCAAAGTGGGGTATAGACTTTGTAGGCCCTATTAACCCCCCAGCTAGAAACACCCATGCAGAGTACATTATTGTAGCCACAGATTACCTTACAAAGTGGGTAGAAGTCAAAGCCACCACAAAGAATGATGCTCAGACAACGGCTAAGTTCTTATTCGAGAATGTGTTCACTAGATATGGACTACCAATAAAGTTAGTAAGCGATAGAGGCACACACTTCTTAAATGAAGTCATTGAAAATCTTCTCCAAGAATCCTTGGTGATACATAAGAAGTCTGCCCCTTATCACCCACAAGCTAACGGACAAGCCGAGAGCACCAATAAGATCCTCTGTAACGTATTGACAAAGCTGGTAAATAATAAACGCCCTGATTGGGACAAACAACTTCATCATGCTGTTTGGGCTTATCGAGTTGCCTACAAAATGGTACTCAACGCCACCCCATTTCAGATGGTCTTCGGGCAGAATGTTGTTCTACCATTGGACTTCCTCATCCCAGCATTAAAAGTAGCACAAGAGCATGAGTGGAATGGACATGAGTTGTCCTCTAGGATCTTTGATCTAGAACGCTTAGGTGAGATGAGGCTACGAGCGGCAGCAGGCATCTATGCTGCAAAGAAAAGGCAAAAGGCATACTTTGATGCACACATCAAAGATAAAGGATTGAAAGAGGGCGACCTAGTGCTGGTTTATACGCTAAAGCAACATGCCCATAAGTTGGAGAAAAGAGGATATGGACCCATGATCATTAATAGAATTTCCACTAGCGGTGCTGTTCAATTGGCTACTTTAGAAGGTGACATCTTGCCAAACTATATCAGTGGTTGTCGAGTCAAGTTATATCAAGAACCTCTTACAGAGGATATGCTAATGAGACTCAACACTGCTAAGAAGCGAAAAGAAGAAGAGTTAAGAGTGAGAGAAGAAGCATAGGCAGAGGCCAGAGAGCGTATTAGGCGAAATAAGTTAAGGCGACTAGGCCTAGATGTCAACTCAAAAGCCCCAAAACATCACATGGATATGTGCCAAAAATCAAGCATAGCGACTTCTCAAGTCATTGACCGGAGACCCTTTATGACCATAGAGATAGGACAAGAGAAGGGTGCAAGGACTGTGAAAGCATTGATTGACTCAGGTGCAACAAGTAGTGCAGTTAGACTTTCCTACTGCCAAGACTTGCAGTTGAACATCAATCCCATAGAAGCTTATCTCATAGGATTGGGAGGTGTGGAAACCCCTTGTTTGGGTGAGGTGGAACTTCCCATCTACCTTCAAGATGTTCCAATGAAAGTCAAAGCGCTAGTGTGTCAATATGAGAACCTTACAGAACCACTTGTCTTGGGTCAAGATTGGATCTATGACCATGCAGTTAACTTAAACCTAAGAAGTCAAATTCTTCAAGTTTGGGTACATGAACAATGCATTACATTAGAATTAGAGAACTGCATGCTCCTAGATCATGGCACCACACACTCTCTTAGTTCTTCTAAGACTAATCATATGGAAGAAGATGTTGTATGTGTCAAAACCTCTATGATCCAGAAGGACTCAATCATGGAAGGAGATTCGCAAAGGCAAGCAAACCCTCCTTCTTTTTTGAAGAGTAAAGCATCCATAGTAGTTCAACCTCAGAAGCAAGCACAACAATTCAAGACAACTGCTATAGAAAATAGAAAGACACCCTTCAACAAAAAACAGTTCCGAGCATGAAGCAGATCTGGGTACGCAAAGGAGAGCAACCACGAGCCTTGCCCCCACAAATCCCATCCAAGCACGCCAACCAGGCAAGAAGACGAAGGAAGAAGCTTGGACAAGCTCAACCACAAGGTATCCGACAAGTTTGGGTGCCTAAGAAATCAGTTGCAGCTCAACAAGGGCGATTACAGATGTGGGTACCTAAGAAGCTCTTACATCCACAACAACCTATGTTCTCCCACATGCGAAAGGTCTCAACAAAGAAGCCACAAAGAGAAAAGGGTAAGAATCGCATGCAGAGATTGAAAGAAGATCAACTCACCTCTTCAACCATAGTAGGAAGACATGTAAAAAAGGTATGGGTTTGGAAGCCAAAAGTACAAGTAGCCTCCACCGAACCAACGCGCCAATCACACTGGATACCACAGTTCAGACATCACCCAAAGTGGAAGATGCCTGAAGTGATCTCTACAGTGCCAAATGCTGTTCTAAAATGGACTCCAATAAGGAGGATTACATCAGTGCGAGACTCACTGGATACCTCCACCAAGATCGACATCAACCTCCGCAAATAACATCAAAAGCCTCGACGAGCGACAACCATGTGCTCCTTGCACAACCTTGTCTTTTGCACCATTCAGGTTATGCATTTCCAAAGTATGCATTAATATAGGGCCACATTACAGGGCCGTGAATAGACACATTGGAGAGTCCCATGCACAAGAGCACATTGACATATGTCAACTATTTTTACTGATACTAACATCTGTCTTCTTGTTTGGTGACATTGTTCCTCAAAAAAAAAATAAAAGGAGAGGAAGCACTTGTTCCCAAGTTTGACTCATGAAACATGAATGAGTTATGCTTGGTTAAAGGTGGAACTGTTGATTACTCGGCATTTATCAAGTTTGGATAGAAGTGTGTCTCGGCTAGCAGATGATATAATTGCTGCCTTATCTCGTAGATGTCAAGAACTTGGCATGAACATGGCATGCACAACTATGGTTTCCTCTTACTATGGTAGGAGTGCAGAGCTTGAAGGTCCGCAACTTGAAGTGATGCTTAACTACTGCATGTAAGAGAGCATCCAGGGAGATATCTGCAAGGGGTAGTTCTGGTAACCTGCAAATCTTTGTATGTATACTGGATGAGAAGACTCCTGCTTATGGTGAACTAAAGAGAATATGTGAAACTAAGTTTGGTGTAGTTACCCAATGTTGTTTGTCAAGGAATATAAAGAAATTCAATTCTCAGTACTTGGAAAATGTTGCTTTGGCAAGAGGAGACAGGATGAGTCACTCAAAGAATTTCATCAGTGAACCATCCACACGGACATTCATCGACAATGAAAGACTAGCTGACGGTCCATCACAAATGCCATGAGTACAACACGAGGAGATAAACATCGATCGATCCTTCACCATGGTAAGTATCTTTACTCTGGAAACACTAGGAAAACTCTTCGTCGGCATACCCTTGAGAACTTAGCTCAAGACTCCCAATTTTTGCACCATACTTATTCCAATGCATTTTCCAAGTAAGCATGCATAGGGCTACATTACACGGCCATGCACGAGGCAAATACTTTCCTCAACCCATGCACAAACTCACTTACCCATCAGTCATTATGGGTACTTGGCATGATTACTATGAACATCATCTTAACAAGATCTAGAGGCCATCAATGGCGACTCACAACGACACAATCATGCTGGACTCCAAGGAAGGAGCGCATACCAAGGGACAACAACTTCCAAAGGCATTAGTGACAAATGAAGAACAGGACAACCAACCCTGCCACATTTGGAAGGAAGACGGCTCTTGTTCCTACCAAACACACACTACCTCTCAAAGCACTACATGGAACAACCATTACAACAAGGGTCTGTAAGGGACGACAGACTCGAGAGGGGGGGGAGTGTTGAAGCTGAAGGTCAAGGACAAAGCACAGGAGCACATCAAAGAGGTGGACACACAAGTAGAAGGAGCAAGTAGGGAGCTCCAAGAAGTACATGTCAAATTTTCAGAAGAATCCCCTACAAAAATAGTGATTTTTCATCACTAAAAACCATTGTAAATACCATTTTCTATTTTTGTAACTCCATTTTGTTCAAGCCAAGGAGTCCTTGAGCTTGAGGAGTATTAGAAGTATCATCCTACCAATTTTCATAATTTTTATACTTCGTTTGAGCCCTCAAATAAGCCTTGGAACCTAATTTTTAACTAGGCCGGACACTAGGTCTAGACAGGGCCAAAACTAGTCAAAAAACTATAAAAAGAGCTAGAGAGCTCATTTTTGAGGTTAGCTTGTGAGAGAATAGAGCTTTTGTAAGAGAACTCTTTTGCAATCAAGCTTTCCATTGGTCCTCTCTTTGATCTTACCTTGTGCGCATGTGTGTGTATGTGTGTGCATGTTTGTGTGCTTTCACTCATGCACTTGTGCCTTCACTTGCTCGTGGTCTTCATACCGGTCCTCATGTCTTCGCAGATTGACAAGTAAAGGAGGTGGTGCTTACGCTTGAGCTACAGCCTCTTATATGCCGGATTGTACTTGACTTCTCTGTCTCCATTTTGTAGGCCAACACATATTTTTGCAACTCCATTTTGTTCAAAACAAGGATTCCTCAAGCTTGAGGACTATTAGAAGTACCCACATATCAATTTTTTTTAATTCCATTTGAGCCCTCAAATAAGCCTTGGAACTTAACTTTTAACTAGGCCAAATGCTAGGTTTGGATAGGGGTAAAACTAATCAAAAAACTATAAAAAGAGCTAGAGAGCTCATTTTTTAGGAGAGTTACTTGAAGTTCTCATTTTTTAGGTTAGCAAGTTAGAGAGAGAGAGAGCTTCCTGAAGAGTGTAATCGAGTTATTGAGAATCAAAACTTCCATTGTTCCTATCTTTGTTATCTTGCCTTGTGTGTGTGTGTGTGCATGCATGTATGTGCTTGTCACTCATACTTGCTTGCCACAATCGCTCATGATCTTAATATCCTCCTCATGTCTCCATGGATTGACAACTAACAGAGGTGGTGCTAATGTTGGGCTACACCAAATTTTGGCACCATTGCCACGAATGCTTACAATCTCAAGTCACTTCTCCCTTGATCACACTTGAATGCTCAAGACATGCATTCCCAAGATTGCAATGCACTTGCAACCTTAGTTTGACACCCTTGAATGGCCCTCAATGGACCTATACAAGTCCCAAGTTTAGATCAAGCTTTAACTCTAATTTATTTGATGGATAGTTTGATTCGAGCATTTTTTAAGATCCATTTTTTTGCTTGTATTTTTGAAAATTTCTCTAGAGATTGTTTGGCTTCCTAAGCCCCACTTGAAGGTCAAAAAATGGATTTTCGATGAAAAATGTCAATTCAAGCTCTTGGGGGTCAAAACAGACAAACAGGATGTTATGAGAAAATTGCAATTTTGAGAGACAATCGTGATGTTGAGATAACCTGAAAATCATGATTTTGAGTGATAATGAAGATATTGAAAGACCCAAAAATCATGATTTTGGGTGACAATCGCTATGCTAAACAACCCAAAAATCACAATTTTTTGTGACAATCATGATGATGAACAACTTAAAAATCATGATTTTGGGTGATAATCGTGATGTTGAACAACCCAAAAATCATGATTTTGAGTGACAATCGTGATGTTGAACAACTTGAAAATCATGATTTTGAGTGACAATCACGATGCTTAACAACCCGAAAAACATGATTTTGAGTGACAATCACGATGCTGAGACAACCAAAAAAATGTGATTTTGAGAATGACCTAAAAATCATGATTTTGAGAATGACTTGAGAATGGAAATTTTGAGAATGATTTTAGGTGGGAGCTTTTGATACTAAGAGTGTCCACTTCTTTGATGCCTTTCCATGCCTTGTGCTTGACCTTGAGTGCCAACATCATGTGAAGGATGCCTTGAAGGAAAGCTTCATGAACTACATTTTAAGAAGCATGGATATATCACTGCCACAAGGAAGTTGGAGATCATAGATTCATATGTGAATGGTCTGATGACAATAGGTTCTATTCAAGGTTTCAAATACTTTGTTATCTTCATTGATGATTTCTCAAGATATTCATGGATTTATGGTCTTAAAGTGAAGTCAGAGGTTTTTCGCTATGGTTGAAGTTCTTCGCTATGGTTCAAAATGAAATTCAGTCAAGGATCCAGATTTTGAGAAGTGATAGAGGAGGAAAGTACATATCTAAAGACTTTAAGTCTTTTCTCGAAGACAAAGGTATCTCTCATCAAATCACTATTGCTTATACTCTAGAACATAATGGACTTGCAAAGAGAAAGAATAGGATAATTGTTGAGATGTTGTGTAGTATGATGTCATCCAAAAAGCTTTCTCCCAAGTTATTGTTTGATGCAATGCATACAGCTAATCACATTCTGAAAAGATATTCCACAAAAGCTTTGAAGATCATCACACCTTATGAAGCTTATTATGGGAAGAAACCCAATGTGAGTTACTTCAAAGTTTTTGATTCCCCAACTTATGTTCACATTGAGAAGAAGGATCATGGTAAGCTTGATGTAAAAGCCATTAAAGTCATCTTTATTGGTTATGCAATTGAAAGCAAAGGATACAGATTCTATATTCTAGATACAGGTGATACCATATTCTCACACAATGCATATATTGTAGAAAGTTAGATTTATGATACGAAGAAAGACATTCCAAATTTCATAAAAGCAAATGACTATGCATTTTTTAGAAGGAATTTGGATTCTTACATTCAGCCATACAAGAGGGGTGATGTCCCTTCCCAAAACTTAAGAGATAGAGGTGAAGAGAGAGTTTCATTACCTACATCTATACCTAGTCCATCATCAGTACATCTTGAAGTTCTGATTTATGAAGTTAGAGAAGGTCCAAGAATTATGTAAGAAATAGATATTACAGAAAGGATTCCACCACTTTTCAAGAATGCGCCAAAGCATTTATATCAAACCTTGAAGGACAATGGTATAAAGGAATACACTAAAAGAACCAAAAGTGAGATAAGGAGACAACAAACACACCATGTAAATTATGCACAACATTTTGAGATTCATAATATTTTAGCTCTTACTTCAGTTGAGAATGAGAAAGCTAGTGTTCAACATGCACTGCAAAGTGATATGATTATCACAGATCCCAAAGATTCAGATATTCAGTTATTTAAAGGACAAGTTAAGCTTACATTTGATGTAAATGACTTAGCTATTTTACATTATTATCTTGGGATTGAATTCATACACAAAGACGAGTGTATCTACATGACACACCAGAAGTACATTGAGAAATTATTGGAAAGATTTGAGATGACAGATTCCAAGCCTATGCAGACACCTATGGATGTCAATGTGTTGTTATAGTCAGAAGCAAATTCAGAAACATTTGATGCTAAATTATATAGTCAAGTAGTTGGTTGCTTGATATATCTATGTAATACACACCCGGACATTCAGTTTGTAGTTTCCAAGTTCATGCACAATCAGCTCAAGATTCAATGGAAATTAGTTAAGAGATATTTATAGACATCAAAAGTTTTACAGGTTATTGAAATTTGTACATTTATCATATGTTCCTCTTCAAGTAGTCATGTTGGGCGCCTTGGTCTATGATAAAATCATGAAAAAAAAAGTAGTGATCGACCATGATTCAATTCCCTACATCGCGGAGCAGCAATGTAAAAGCTTTTCACATTGTTTTTTTATTTTTGCAAAGTTGGCTTTTTTTTTTGCAAAGTTTAGGCATCATTTTTTTTCATGGTTATGATCACAAGACAAAGTTTTTCGATGTTGATCACATGCTTTTATGAAGGGTGCTTTTCACAAGGCTTAAAAACTATATAAGGGAAGCATAGCTTCATTATGTGATATCTTCTCAAGGAGCTCAAGCTCAATGCAAGGAGATCAAGGAGGTCCTCTCTTAGAGGAAGAGTTTCTACACTCTTGGAGGAGGTGTGCTCTACATCAAGAGATCTTGGAGGAGTGTGTGTCAGCTTACCATCAACATCAATTGCTAAGTTACTGTGAGTAACAAGTCTATTTTTGTTCCTACTTGTTAGTTCACTTGTTTTTTATTCAAGATCGTTAGAATTTGGATTTGCTATAGAACATCTCTAAACTATTCAAATTCTCCATATTTTCTTTCTCTCTCACACACACACAATCTTCATACCTCTTAGGCACACAATTTCTTGTATCTAGTTCCAATTTCTTCCTAGATTCAAATCTAGTCAGTTTGTATCATATTCACACATTGTAAGTTGACATTGGAATATAGATAGTGTAGGTGAGCACTCTAGCTTATTGTACACTTTAAAAAACTATATAATCTCTCTCTCTCTCTCACTCATCTTCTTTTTTAGTCTTAAGGTGTGTATGCTAAGTTTCATGTGTTGGAAGATCATGTAAACCTATGATTTATTGTTATTGAGGCCCACCCCACTTCCAACATTGTTGAAGATGATTACATTTTGTCTTTTGAAAGTTAGCTTTTCCAGATGTTAAATACTACATAATGAGACCATAGGCTCATTATCTGATCATCTTCTCAAGGAGCTGAAGCACAAGCTCAATGCAAGATTAAGGAAGATCTTTGGAGGTCCTCTTTTAGAAGAAGTGTTCAACACTTGGAGAAGGTGTGCTCTATATCAAAAGTTACTCAGAGGATTTTGTGTCAACCAACCATCAACTATCTTGCTGTTACTGTGAGTAAAAATTCCCGTCCTACTTGTTTGTTGAGAAAAGGGGAACAACAAACCCTAACCGCCTCACATGGAAGTGAGAGGTTTCTCCAAGTTGGGGCAAAGAATGAGAGGAGAGGTTCACCCACGCTCATGGAGCAATGGAAACAATGGCCAACGTCACAAGGAGCAAAGGGGAACATCCTCCCAACCATGCACACACACACATGCAAATCCAATACACCAAGACCAACGCCATTGCACACAAGGAGGCAAGAGAGTAACAAATGACACCTTCTTCCATTACCAAAATGGAGGCCAAGGCCATGGCCAAGGGACCCCCCTTTTACAAATGAGGCTCTTCTTTATATAGGGAAGAAGAGAGGCATATGTGAATAAACATGTGGTCAAAAGACCACATGTGCTAAATCAAAAAGAGAATCTTCATGTGATATGGGAATTTCAAAAAGGTAACAACCTAGAGAGAGAGGGAGGGAAGTTTGCGCACGTATACAAAATGTGCTCCCATTTTATGAATACCCAAAAAGAAGGTTTTTATAAAAAGAAGTGCACTAAACTCTAAGAAGGGGTTTTTATGTGACTTCCTAAGTAAATACAAAAAAAGGATATTTATTTGTTCTAGGGAGGGTTCCCATGCACAATTGTAGGTATGTGCATACCCTACAACCCAACACTCTCCCTCCCCTAGACTTTGTCGTCCTCGACAAAGCTAAGAGGAAAGGATCATACACAACTGAATTGGATCAAGCTTGAGTCTTCAATTCTGAGAAGCTCCAGGTCTTCAAATCTTCCATTCTACAATTTACAGTCTTCAGGTCTCCATACTCTTCATTGATCTTTGAACCTGCAGCACATCAATTTTCAATCTTCAAATCTGTAGCACTGCAAGCCCTCAGTCCGTCCTTTAGTCTGCAAATCTTCAATCTTTACAGCTTGGCGACACAATCCCCTTAGGGGGCAGTCAGCCCAACCGCCATCCAATGTGCCTTCTCTTCAAGGCTCCAATACCTGAAATTTAAACATACACAACAAGTAGACTAAATTTTGAAAAGAAGCAGCCACATAATGTGATTCTATGTTTAGTTTTCGCTTCAGGGAACATCTTTCACTTAGGACTTGCTCTTCTACTGGGAAGAGCTCCTGAAAACCTCATTTTTGTACTCCAAAAAATGATGCCATAATTTGTTATCTCCAAGTGAGCATGACATATTTCAATGTGAAACATGTGATTAATTGATGTGGTCATCCTTAACAAGTTTGCGAATTAACATAAGTGATGTGCTCATGAAATGAGTAAATAATGCAGCATTACAGCTCCTATTATTCAAATAGCTTACCCAGAGCTATTCCTACAAAGCACAAATTTTAAATCATCTATAGAAGTCAGGAAGGGTTAATGCGACACTCTCTGTGTTGTGGTCTTGCAAGGCCTTGAGAAAAATAATCGTTAAATGAGTCGTTTGTGAAACTAAAAAGATACTTCCTTAGCAAAAAACAAACGCTCAAACCTTTGTGAGAATTTATCATGAAGAGCAATCAAGCACTATCTTTGCATGAAAACTGCATACAGCCAAAAACTCAATAAACAACATTCATCTTATCTTATCAATCCTGAGAGTAACTTTTGAACCAGGCACCACTTCAATCTGATCCTTCTTAAATTCCTCATGCCTCTCATGACTAAGGAGAATTCCATATTCATACGAATATTTCATGAGCCCATTATCATTGAAAACAGTCACTTGCTGCAGATCCAAGTGCTGGCTGCAAAATCTTTATTCAAGAATTTGTAGCTAACAGTGCTTTTAACATACTCAGATATTAAATGTTATTAAGCTTATGATACTGGTTAGGCCCAATTATGAAATCCAACTCAGAATGTCATTGAGCAGTACTTTGCCCAGAGAGAAAAGGAACAAAAGAATTGTAGCTTCAAATAATAGCCTCTTATGCATGCATCAAGTCAGTCAAACCATATGGTTATGTGTTTGTATTCTTGTGGACTTCAAGAAACTCATTCAATGTTCCACAACCCTTCATGCATTTCTAGTATGAGCATGATCCCCCTGCGCATCTGAAAAAATCGCTTATCAAAGAACAGTACAACCATAAGTGCACAGCATCTAATACTACTTAGAGACATTCCACAATCAAAACTAGCATCAATTTTGCAACCTCAAATCCTGCCACCCTAATCATGGCATTAGATAGTCACAAAAAAACATTTCCTAGTACATACTCAAGACAGGTCACTCATCAATCATTTATCTCTCAAACTTTACTGGTCATATTAAGCAAGGCAAGGCAGTGAGTATTCTATTATTACCAATGCCCAGTGTTTTGGCACGTAGGCTGAGAGGAGAGATGTCCTTACAAAGACACAATGACATTGTACCCTTCAATTCCAAAGAGAAAAGCAGGCACATTTGGAACCATGATAACAAGTAAGAGTGGTACAAGAATATTTCTGTAGCAATCGACCATTGATAATTAAAACATCAAGTGTTGTGAAAACTGCTTCTAAACACCTAGAGATTTGCTAAGTCCTTTCATAGTTGGCGCCCAGATTCAATTCGACCAAGCAATGCTTTTACATTGTAAAAAAATTTTTTGCAAAACATAATCATTTTTAAATTGGAACTATTGCATGACCAAGAGATAATGTAGCTCGACCGAATGCCTGCAAAAGTAAGAGACAGACACTACAATTTCCTTTAGCAGAAAGTTTGGATAGAATCCTTGAATAGTGTAGTCACATACTTCATCCACATGATGCCATAGTTTGTAATACCCGATTTCTTGTAATGCAAATGAAGGTGAAAAGAAACAATTCTTATCCTCCACAGAGCCTACATTAGGTCCTTTCGCGACATACAATAGTTATGAGCATAATGCAATTATTACAGAACAATATAATTCCATTTGCTGAGACTGATAGCAAGAGGTGTGGCCAAGATCATTGAAACCCCCAAGTGCCTTGGGTACTAGAGCCTTCCAACCTAAAACACACATAAAACCAAGGAACCAACATTTTAAAGTCACGTGACACTACACAGGTCCAAAAAATGTGTGTAAATGTATTCCATGTTTCCCTCTGTGGTCGAGGACCTCAGCAATGTGTTTCTAGCTCCAAGCCACCTGTTAATGAAGATAAAGCATTAAGCATATAGTGAGGAAAATAGAGTCGTGCATTATTATACATTCATCCTTCTGATCATTAAGGCACAAACAGTCATACAAAACCTTGTATCAATTATTCTGGTGGAGTGGTCACACACAAAGCGAGTGGATTTAGGTGCTTTTAGTGGACAAGTGTCCACCAGTGGTTTCCCTTTGAGGAAGCTCATGTCATAACAAAACATTCGTGCAGTCATAGTCCCAAAGTAAGGACCGCACACACCACAAACCCATAATGAGTATTAGGAGCATCCATTTTAGCAAATTAACACATCCATAAGCATCTCATGAATTTCTCAGCAATGACTTGGTATAGTTATGGTGCCTACTTGCCAAGGAACTTGAAGCAAAAATTAGACACTTACTTCACGTGGTGAGTTCCTAGAAGTTCGAAGGGTAAATACATGGGTAAGATGTCATAACCACGTTGTGACTAGCACCATAGGTTTTCAGGCTTCCACACTGATATACAAGAATTGGGTCATTCAACCATGCCAGAGATTAAGGTTTGTAGTCTGAGTGCACAAATAGAAACAACAATCGAACACGGCACAAACTGATATAGGCAAGTGTTGGCAAATTGAAAGACCAAATCTATAATGTCTAACGTTGCAAACCATAGTTGACTATGAGCAGGAGGGAGACAACAGGAAGAAGCAAAAAGATGATGAAAGTATCAACTTCCTTCTTAATAAGGTATGAGTGTGACTTTGTTGCTGGTTATGGTCATCACTTAGCGGAGCATCCACAAACCTTTCCATAAATGTTTTGAAGCAGCAGCCCTATCAATGCTTGAAGATCAAGAAAATAAAACCTTCCATTCTAAAGCTTAAAAGCACCATTCCATGAAGCCCAAATCCACACTTGTCAGGAGATAATATGATACTAGCCATGAGTCGGCTAAGGTGTAGACAAAGCTCAGAGCAGCAAAACAAACAAGACAAAAAGGATAAGGTCCCTGAAGAAGAACTCAAGTGGTTTGGTCACGAGTATCAGAGTAGGTATCTCTCGTGCGTGACCCTCTAACCTTTGATGTGTTTAGCTTTTTACCTTAGAAGCTTCTTTACATAAGATATCATCCCTCAAAATCTACCCCAACTCTACAACGTTTATGCACAAAGTGCTTTCATGATTCTATGTTGGCGGCAACCTAACAAAGGCATAGTCAGCCAATAACATAAGTTCCTCTTGCCCGTTATTTAAGGGAGTTTGTTATACTAGCAGAACACCGTGGCTGCAGAAGACACCGATTCTCATGAGTACCAGTAGAAATCACAATGGGAATGCCAAAACCAAGCTTGATACTTCACTTTCAAGGGTGGGATTCAACCATTAAAAAGCTCAAGTTCCTTCCTAAAGAAGTGTAGAGGTTGTCCTGATTCTCAAGTGTGGTAGTCGGATAGCCACACACCATCGACTTTCTTTACTTAGGAATCAACGTGCATGGTTTCAACCTACCATTCTTGGATGGATCACAACATCAACACTATTAGCACGACAACCTTGAAACGTCTACATATGACCTCTGCAAAACAAGACAACATAGGTTCCAACATATTGTTTGTATAGTAAATTTCAGAATCATTCGCATGAGTGCATCCATTAGGTGTCATTAACAGACATTTGATATATCAAGAACTTAAGACCACCACAGCAAAGACAAAAATAAAGAGTGAACAAGATAGTACTTAATTACTATAACTGATAGCATAACATGTTCTGAAATGAGCAGCATTAGAGAAATACATATGGAGCTCTGTTAGCACAAAGGATGCATAGTTTTTGTACTGATAACAACAAGAGATAGATGATCGGTAAAAGAGGGCTCCAGAAGTGCAATATCTCAAGCACGCCGGGGTAGGAGGCCCGCCCTACCATAGCTTGGGGCATCAACCATTTGAAGACCTGGAGGAAAAAATGCTTTTTGAGGAAAACACAGAGGCTTGATGTGCAGCAAAACATGAACCGGTTGCCAACTCCTACTGAGGTCATATTAAGGGGACTATTGCAGTCCATAATGCATGTTGGAATAGAAAGAGGAAGCACACTCGGGCCCGCGTACATGTAATAGAATGGCACGGTTCGGGAAGCGCAACGAAGCCCAACCTTGCCGACGCCTGAGAGAGTGGACAAACAAGAGAATGCTTACCCTTCCCCACTCATGAGAACATAGAGGATGAGGGGAGATTGTGCAGGTGGCCGAGAAGGTCCGCGAGCCTGCTTCCTCCATAGGCATGGTGCATACCCAGGTATCTCGAGGAAACCAGTACCAGAGTGGAGAGAGCCACACGCATCCAGCTTGAACTAGCGAGGCTTCACTCAGACTTGCTCGAAATGATGATGAGAGGCATCACCGCAGGCCAACGCCCATCCCCGCTATTGCAGACATAGGGGGAGCAGGAGGACGCTCGACCCCAACGCACAGACGCGGGAGGGGGAGCAGATGAAGCTCAACCCCAAAAAATTTGGGCAGAACGGGGGGTATGGGGAGGTTAGGCTCCTCCAACCACCCTCCTCAAGAAATGAATGCAGGGGAGAACAAAACAACCAACGACAATATGCAGTACAAACAGCCCTATTGAATGCGCAAAGGTTCATCAATTAAGTCCGGCTTTGGAAAAGATGCCGTGTTCCCAAGGTATAATGGGATCCTATGTGCAAAGTTGGGTTTTCTTGGAAAGAGGGAGGACAAAGAGGGATGACTATCCTTCCCCCAATTCAAGACGGCCTCCTCACTAAGAGATGACGGAGATGGGAGAAAAGACCAATGAATGGAAGTGTGTAGGTGTGAGAGAGAAAGAGAGAAAAGGGGGTTGGGGGTTGTTTGTTTTTGTGCATCAAACAAAAATAATGAACTAAAACTACTCAAAAATTAAAAGAAAGAGGTACCCTAGGCCAACCGAAGGCCACACATATTCATCCTCCTCCAAGTGTCAAGGTGCATCTCACAAAGTATGGACACGCAAACTTGGAAAAACCAACGGCTAAAGGCCGACGTCCCCGGCAACGGCGCCAAATTGTTGAGAAAAGGGGAACAACAAACCCTAACCGCCTCACATGGAAGTGAGAGGTTTCTCCAAGTTGGGGCAAAGAATGAGAGGAGAGGTTCACCCACGCTCATGGAGCAATGGCAACAATGGCCAACGTCACAAGGAGCAAAGGGGAACATCCTCCCAACCATGCACACACACATGCAAATCCATACACCAAGACCAACGCCATTGCACACAAGGAGGCAAGAGAGTAACAAATGACACCTTCTTCCATTACCAAAATGGAGGCCAAGGCCATGGCCAAGGGACCCCCCTTTTACAAATGAGGCTCTTCTTTATATAGAGAAGAAGAGAGGCATATGTGAATAAAACATGTGGTCAAAAGACCACATGTGCTAAATCAAAAAGAGACTCTTCATGTGATATGGGAATTTCAAAAAGGTAACAACCTAGAGAGAGAGGGAGGGAAGTTTGCGCACGTATACAAAATGTGCTCCCATTTTATGAATACCCAAAAAGAAGGTTTTTATAAAAAGAAGTGCACTAAACTCTAAGAAGGGGTTTTTATGTGACTCCTAAGTAAATACAAAAAAAGGATATTATTTTGTTCTAGGGAGGGTTCCCATGCACAATTGTAGGTATGTGCATACCCTACAACCCAACATTGTTCATTCACTAGTTTTTTATTTAGGTTAATCAAAATTGTGGTTTACTGTCAAATATTTCTAAACTGTTTATATTCTCCATATTCTCACACATGCACTTTTCATAGCTCTTAGGCACTTTGCACACTATTTTTTGTATCTAGTTCCTATTTCTGCCTAGATTCAGATGTTGTTAGTTTGTATCATATTCACACATTGTAATTTGACATTGGAATATAAGATAGTGTAGGTGAGCATCTTAGTTTACCGTACACTTTGAAAGATCTTGTATATTCTCTCTCTATGTATCACTCATCTATTTTTTAGTATTAAGGTGTGTATGCTAAGGTCCATGTGTCGGAAGATCCTATAAACTTGTGATTATTATTGTTATTGAGGTACATCCCACTTCCAATAGTTGTTATCAAAGCATAGTTGACAACCCTTAACAAGATGAGTGACTATAGACTTGAGAATGAAGAAAAGCTTGAGGGAATGTCTAATTATCCAATGTGGCATTTTATGATGATGAGTCTGTTAGTATCAAAGGACTTATGGAATATTTTCAATGGCACTTATCCAATGCCAAGACAAGTCGGAGAAGATGTTGCTTCATCTTCTAGAAGACTTGTTGTTCCTATTTCTGCTCAATAGGAGGTTGGTGAAGAAGAAGAAATTCTTTCATCATCATCAAGAGTTCATACTACCGCTAGATTACTTCTTACAGAAGAGCAATTCAAATGGGATTCAAGGGATGCACAAGCACTTTCATATATTGCTATGGGAGTCAAGAGGAATATTATACCTCAAATCAGGTCTTTCAAAACCTCTCATCATGCTTGGTTGGAGTTAGAGAATCTCTATCAGAGTAGAAATCTTACTAGGAAAGCTCATCTTAGGAGACACATAGCCAACACAAGGATCAAAGTTGGTGAATTATTTCAATCACATATTTTGAAGCTCAAAGATTTACAAGATCTGTTACTCAATGTTGGAGTAAATATTTCATATGAAGAAATGGTAAACAAACTTCTAAACTCACTTCCATAAATCACATTTTTGTTACTTCTCCTACTACAAGAGATAGAGAACCTTCATTTGAAGAGCTACAGTTCTTGTTACTTCAAGATGAAGATCAACAAAAAGGTATAGAAGAGAATGATGAAGAGATGTTATCATCGTCGAAGGGAAAGAAAAAGAAGGAGACTATAAAGAAGGAGAAGAAGAGTCAGCAATCCAAGAAGAAAAGTAAGTCTTCTAATCCTTAGTCTTCCAGTCCTTCCCCTAATGCTTCCTCTACACCCAAAAAAAAGGTCTTTGACTACATGTGATTCAAAGAAAAGAGTATGCCATTACTGTAAGAAAGTACTCATTACATAGCAGAATGCAAAACAAGGATTTTTTAGAAGAAGAAAACAGTACGTTGTGGTCAGGATTTGGATTCATGATTGATAGTCAAGCAGGGAACACCATCTTATAGCTCTGCTAAAGGTACACTAAAATCAAATGAAATTGTTAAAGATGCTAACTTTCCTGATTGCAATGGCAAGATGGAAGCTACTCATTGGAAGGAAGTAAGGTGATAAGATGTTGAAGTCAAATCAAACATATAAAGAATCTAATAGACTCCGGTGATTTCTATCCTTTATATATAGCTTTTATTATGTGTGAGTGCTTTTAAGTGTTGTGTGTACTTACATTTTGTATGTTCATTTATGTATCTATGTATGTGTGTGTATGTATCTAGTAGTACATGTGTGTTTTGTAATTTTATGCATGTGAACCTATAAATATATGTAAGTGAAACTCCTTAATTGTAAAGCAAAAATACTAAAACATTATAAAGGCAAAATAAATAAAAACAAAAATAAAATAAATTAATAAGAAATTAATATGTACAGTACGAAAACATGTGTGTGATGTGTGATTTTAGAATATCTACGTGTATGTGGTATGTGTGTGAATAAAAATAGAATGCATGTGGTGAGTATGATCTACTAAAAAAGTACCAATGCGTGTGTGTTTTTGTTTATATATGTGTGTGACTTTTGTGTTAATGGGGGGCGAATGGTTCTTTTTTTGGCACGCATGCGAGAGGAGGACAGAGGGCTGTCGGAGATCATGCTGTGGCGGGCGACAGAGAAGAACAACGCTTCACATCCCAGAATATTAGGAGATCAGCGGGCATAAGTGTCCTGGAGGGCTTGGAGAATTCAATGTCTCGCCAGGATACAAGAACGTCTACGAGTATGTATGTACCACGGGGTTCTTTTTCCACAGCACGGAGAGGAGAGAACGATGCTACACTGAGTCAGGGAAACGAAGTTTTTTTCTATACGTAGTGAGAGGAAGCTCAGTGATGCTGGGGAACGTTAGTGATGCTGAAGCTGAATATCAAGGCAGAAGAGACTCATTCTGAAGATGGGAACCTGATGAAGGAGGAAAACAATGACAAATTGGAGGAGAGTCGGAGATCTTCGGGGCTACAGCGAGCTCACTTGGCTGGCAACAAGCTTCTGTATTCTTGGGGATACATAGGACAACAGATCTGTGAGTCGGGGAGGATTCCTAATACATAGAAATCGCAAGGAAGGGTTGTAATCGTGCACGTAACCCAGGCATCTGATATGTATCAAGGGAAAGAACGGCTGTATGAGGATGAGTGGCAGCCGAATTTCTAAGATGACATAGCCTGCGGGAAAGAATGAATAACTGAGGTATTCTCTCCTCCTTCTGTGTGGGAAGTACAAGGCTCAGCATGAAAAGGTATCTTCATTCCTCTACCCCTGCGAGCTCCTTAGATATGGCAAGAGATGTAGCCGTCACTACTGTATAAGCACAGAAGATGAGGGTCCATTTTGGAAGATGGGGGGGTCGCATGCCGACAAGGAAATATTGCAGGGAGAAGAAATACATTTGCAAGGATGGGGACGAAGTAGTACAGACTCAAGAAGGAGGACCATTGCGTAGGAAGAATCATCTCCATGGATGAGGGAATGCAAATTCTTCACTGTCAAGGTAACAGAGAGTAATATCATTGCTCTGTGTTTTTTTTCCAGGCTCCGGTTGCTGGGGATAAGCAAGTTCAAGAACGAAGAGTTTATGGACGCAATCATGGATTTCAGTTATGTGCTGGCATCATACATTTCTCACTTTGTCCCGGAACTGTAAGTCAGCCCTTGTGAACTTTCCGAATTGCATTACAAGAACAGAGTTACTAGATTTAAGGCAATGATCCATTAAACGTGGAGATGTCAACAAGGGATGGGAATGCAATGTACTTTCTCTCAATGGTTGACTGTTGTGAATGAATCGTCTTAATTGAACATTTTGTGAATGCATGCCATTGTGGGCACATGATTGAAGTAGTGATGTGTTCGAGGAGACTTACTAGGTTGGATTGTGAATGCATTAAGACTAATGATCTCTTTGCAGACGAAAATGTATCACTTATATGTACCGCTCAATTGGGTCGGGTCCTCAAGGAACTCTCGGCCGAGGAAGTCACAGCAAATATTTATGTCATGGTTGATGTTTTACTTGTGAATGTACAGTTATATGTGAATCATGGGCATTCAGTACAGGATGTTTTATTTAGAGTAAATACCACTCTTGCTAGCCTGGTGTGGGCCAGGAACTTTTTCCATTTGATATCCTACTTCTAGCTCTTGCTGATCGTGATGATGATCCATTCGCTCTTCATATTGTGATTTGGCTACTCCTTGAATGCAATGAGTTTGAACAGAGAGTGCAAACCTATTGCGAAGCTCGTGGATCCTGTGAACATTGGTTAAGTCATGGTCCATTTCAGCGTGCAGATCCACAAGCTGCACTTGGTAGTCATCTTGTGGGAAGAGACAGATTTCCTGTGTACTTCGACGACATATGTGTGCGGGTTCTGCCAGTCTTCACCCTACTTCTGTTTAGATTCATAGAAAACGAGGTATTTGAGATTGCAGAAAAGCTACTAGAGAAATATTCTACCCTTTTCACTTATCATCCTGCCCGTTTTAGCTTTGTTCGTGATATACTTGCGTACTTTTATGGGAACTTGCCCAGCAAATTTATCTACAGATTGCTGTCGAATCTTGATCTTGTTAAGATCCCTTTCTCAGACGCATTTCTTTCTGAGCGTCCCTCTTCAAGCTCAGGAGATTTTACAGAATACTTGTCCAGTCTATTGATAAATCTTGTCAATTTAGTGATACCATCATTGGGATCAAAATTGAATATCTGCAACCTTCTTTGAATCCAATTCGACAACTAAAGAGTACAAAGAGGATTACTTTATTGTCTATCATCGAGTTATTTCTTTTCTATCGAACTTCAGAAACGGAAATATCCCATCTTTCTCTTGGAGTTTGGTTTTCTCTTCAAGTTTCCATCTCTGACCGTTGCTTTCGCGCCGACATTACAAGAGGTTTGACTTTACAAGGCCTTAGGTTGACCCGAGAGAAATATCTCTCTCATACTTGATCGTAAATGGCTTATTAAGTGAGGTATAAATTTCTTTAAAGGTACTTTGTATACACTTCGAGAAAATTTTATCCTACTTTCCCCTCCTTTTGTTTAACTCGACGACATAGCTGGTGAACCCGACGTGAAAGGAGGGGGTGAGTGAGTTATAGAGCCACAAAGATTAGCATAATCAAAATGGAAGAGATCCTAGCTCAATTCCTACGATTTCAAGAAGAGGATAGGCGTCAAAAAGCCATCCAATCACTTCATGAACGTCTAGTCAATCGGTGTGGCTTTTTCAATGGGAAGAATGTCTCAAAATTCTGCGAAGAATATGAACTCGAGGCCAAATACCTAGGTGTCGGATTAAGTCCAATGACGGAAAAAGAACTATGCGAAAACTTTATCTATGTGTCGGATTACGACGTGCGAGACCAAATAATGCGAATAAATCAAACGACATGGTCCCAATACAAAGCGACACTCCTTAGGCAGTTCATGCTAGAAGACCTTGATAAAGTAACTCGTAGATCTTTCCTGAGGTGGGTTCATATGCCCAAAGACCAACCAATTCTTGAGATCAAAGAAGAGTTTGAGCGACAATATGATGATCTTTCTGAGCACGATAAGAGGTGCATAAGTCATGAAAGGGTTTCGTTGTTTCTTCGAACAATCGATGTTAATGCCCGAGAGGAGTTAATTCCACTTCTTCAAGATATAGACTCCGACTCGGGGCTCACAGAGGATTGGACACTTGTCCATGAAGCTGTGATGAGATATGTGAAGAAACAACAAACAATAGAAAAATTTTTAAACGATTGGCGAGCTGACATTTATGCAAATGAAGAAGATACACAAATTCCATGCATTTCAGAAAATAAAAATAATTTGCAATTCTATAGAATAATAGAAACCCAAGCTGGGCATAAAGAATATATGCGTGAAATACACGTACATGCTTATGAAGAGGATCACTATAAAGAACGTATAAACATAAGTGATGCAATCTCTGAGGATTCAAGGTACCAAGAGCCTGTAGATACTTTGATTACATCTACAAATACTGTATATGCAAAAACCCCAATGATGGGAGGAGCAAAGGAATATAAGGAAGCTAAACAAAACAAAATCAAACCAATATCAAACATACAACAAAATAAAAATAAACAAAACACACCAAGAAACCAACATGAGGCTTCCTATAATCTGATAGACTCCTCGCTTCTAAGGGATGATAATCAAACAAACAAAGAGGCAAGATATGATAATAACCAAGATTTAAAGATATCTACCGGAAGTCGAGGTAATCAGAAAGAGATTGCAAATAAAATAACTCAAAATAATCCAGTGAATCCATGTGATGATCAAGCACAAGATGGTTCCTTAAAAGACGAAATCAAGCAATACTTGAACTATTTGATACCATCTAAGAGTGAAATATCTCTTGAAGCATATGATTCAAATATGAATTATGGCCAAATGATTGATTCGCATAAAGAGAATGTAAGTGAGCAGGATGTCAATCAGAAGGACATGCAAATGATGAATCCTGTAGAGAACAGTATATATACCGATGGCGAAAAGCATGATGCAAAGCCTACTGATCGTTTAGATCAAGATCAAGAATGTGAAAAACTCTTGAGTGATACCACATTAAATGAGTCGTTAGAGGTTCAAGAGAGTGATCTGAATTATAGGTGTAAGAATGAGTTGTTGATTGAGCTTCAATATAATGATATGTATGTGAACGATATTGTACTCCATGAAGAAGGACATATGAATGATCATGAGAGCGATGAGGATACTCCACTGATTACTCCTCTTTACATTGATATGTATGTTAAGAATGATCATGTTGAGTTGAGTTCATATATCAAAGAAATCAAGCATGAAGTGGAAGATACAACGTTTAATGAGATGTATGATAAATATGATGTGTGCATAGCATCAAAGAATATTGAATGTGAAACCGTTGAGTCAAATATTTGCATTGATGAAGCTAGATATAAATGTTACCAGATGGATGAAGTTTCAATTGACTCAAGCGTCTATGATGAGATATTCAGGTATGAAGTATTTGAGCAAGATTCAATGATAAAAGAAATGTATGAGGAATGTGGCAAAAACACATCCTCTAAAGATAATAAACAAGAAATAATTGAGATAGATAAAGAATTTGATGATGGCATTTTGAATAGGGAAACGGATTTGACATCAAATTACATGTATATCTTTGAAAAGGATCAGGAGAATATAGATGAATGTAGATTTTCCAATGAATCTTACTTGGAGAAGCAAGAATTTAGTGATTTAGATGATCAAGATTTTCTTGATTGTGATGATATTGAGTTTCTTCATGATAATGGACAAATGAATCTGGGAAAAGAAGAAGATGAGGAGTTCTTGGAGAGATTAGAGATAGAAGCAGATTCTATAATTTGTAGCACTCAAGTAAGGAGGGATTATGATAGACTGAATCATGAAAATGAACATAATTTGCAGTCAAAGAATGATGAACCTTCCTATTCACAGTATAAATCTTATGAATGTATTCAAAACCTTAATTGCAATGAAGAAGAAAGTTTGGATAATCATAATGGAAATGATGAAATCCTTTCAAATGATTTCAACCTTAAAATGAATCAAAACATATGCATGATTGATTTGTTTGATGATATTCTAAATACTCCAAATTTTAAGAATCTATATACATGTGCTCATTTATCATGTGCATCTTCATATGATGCATTAGAGAGAAATGTAAATAAAAGCAACTATGCTCAAATGATTGAATCATGGATTTTTGAATTTTTCAAGAGCTATGTATGCCAGTCAAGCTTACAAGGAATGAACGAGCAAATGAAATGGCTTGTCCACATATCTAACTTGTTTAAGAATGCTACCTTGATTGATGCAGTTCAGAGATGGCTTCTTTTCAAGCACATTTTCTTTGGTGAGTATGTTTTAAAGAAGGTGAGATTGAAGGAAGAATCTTTTTCAATTAAATTCCATAAAGCTTAAAGGAATGTTTTTGTAAATAGGAATGTATATATCTTATGTTTTTGCTTTAATTTGAAGAAAGACACAGGAATCAAATCAATACATTGAAGATAGCGACTCAGAATGAAACAAGAAGAGGAGATTGGATGCGACCAGCTCAAGCGGCTTCTGACTTCATACTGGTGAGATGTTATCACTTCAGTTTTTTCTTCTCTCTTGTATATGTGTATATAAAAAGACTACATGATTAAGCATATAATGCATATAGAAATGTTTAAATCAGAAAATTAAGTAGACCAAAGATCTCGTGCCACTAATTAGATTACATGTAATGTATAAGGACCAGGATTATATGAGGAAGATTAGAAGATGGACTAGAACTTTCGAGAGCAAGACCTAGGAAGGTGAAGGGAAGACCTAGACTAAGTATTTGTATATACTAGTGTTTATGAGCACTTGATGAGTGAGACACTTCGACTTCTACTCTTGATCTCTCATCTGGCCTGATCTTCAGACAAATTATATCTTGAGAAAAGAATTCTTATACCAGCCAGCTTTTTATATGTATGTGTATGTGTTGTTGGGTGCTACGATGAGCTAGTAGGCGGGTGGAACTACCCTGGTCGGGTGATCAGGGCCACGAGCTGACGCTAGTTGTGTCGTATGGCCTGACCTATATGTTGTTACGCGCTCATACGGGTTGATAGGTGGGTGGAGTCACTCTGACCGGGTGGTCAGAGCCACGAGCTGACGTTGATTTCGTATGAGGCTGACATTGTGAATCGTGCGCTATGTCGGGTCGGTAGATGGGTGGGCTAAACCTGGCCGGGTGGTCAGGTCCACGAGTCGCATCCGATTTCGACATAGGCCGAAAAGTGAAAAATAAATAAAAATAAAAGCAAAGATATAAAGGTTGAGCTGGGATAAAGAATTAAAATAAAGAAAAACAGAATAAAAATATGAGAAAAATAAGAAAAGGGTCTGAAGGGGCTTCAGATGATAGAAGATCAATAGGGAAGCCAGAAGCGAGTTTCATAAATCGAGTTAGTAAAGACTGGTATATGCAAATGCTTCGGATAGGCTACTAGATCCGACCGGGTCGAGTTAACGAGAGAGCTAAGAAGTTTTCGATTTACTCATATGATTTCTAGTCTAAGTACATTAGTATAATCTGATATGTTGTATGAGGTGTTTTTGTCTACCTTCTTTTCGTGATTTATGCCAAATTTAAGACGTATTCAGGTTTTATGCATTTAGTTAAAATTCTCTTTACGTTCTGTTTATATGCTATGACTACTTGATCCTTGCTTGTGTTTGATGTTATGTATGCAGGTTGGTGCATCCAGAAGATGCACAGGTTCAGAGGGGGTGGATGTGGTCAGGATTTGGATTCATGATTGATAGTCAAGCAGGGAACACCATCTTATAGCTCTGCTAAAGGTACACTAAAATCAAATGAAATTGTTAAAGATGCTAACTTTCCTGATTGCAATGGCAAGATGGAAGCTACTCATTGGAAGGAAGTAAGGTGATAAGATGTTGAAGTCAAATCAAACATATAAAGAATCTAATAGACTCCGGTGATTTCTATCCTTTATATATAGCTTTTATTATGTGTGAGTGCTTTTAAGTGTTGTGTGTACTTACATTTTGTATGTTCATTTATGTATCTATGTATGTGTGTGTATGTATCTAGTAGTACATGTGTGTTTTGTAATTTTATGCATGTGAACCTATAAATATATGTAAGTGAAACTCCTTAATTGTAAAGCAAAAATACTAAAACATTATAAAGGCAAAATAAATAAAAACAAAAATAAAATAAATTAATAAGAAATTAATATGTACAGTACGAAAACATGTGTGTGATGTGTGATTTTAGAATATCTACGTGTATGTGGTATGTGTGTGAATAAAAATAGAATGCATGTGGTGAGTATGATCTACTAAAAAAGTACCAATGCGTGTGTGTTTTTGTTTATATATGTGTGTGACTTTTGTGTTAATGGGGGGCGAATGGTTCTTTTTTTGGCACGCATGCGAGAGGAGGACAGAGGGCTGTCGGAGATCATGCTGTGGCGGGCGACAGAGAAGAACAACGCTTCACATCCCAGAATATTAGGAGATCAGCGGGCATAAGTGTCCTGGAGGGCTTGGAGAATTCAATGTCTCGCCAGGATACAAGAACGTCTACGAGTATGTATGTACCACGGGGTTCTTTTTCCACAGCACGGAGAGGAGAGAACGATGCTACACTGAGTCAGGGAAACGAAGTTTTTTTCTATACGTAGTGAGAGGAAGCTCAGTGATGCTGGGGAACGTTAGTGATGCTGAAGCTGAATATCAAGGCAGAAGAGACTCATTCTGAAGATGGGAACCTGATGAAGGAGGAAAACAATGACAAATTGGAGGAGAGTCGGAGATCTTCGGGGCTACAGCGAGCTCACTTGGCTGGCAACAAGCTTCTGTATTCTTGGGGATACATAGGACAACAGATCTGTGAGTCGGGGAGGATTCCTAATACATAGAAATCGCAAGGAAGGGTTGTAATCGTGCACGTAACCCAGGCATCTGATATGTATCAAGGGAAAGAACGGCTGTATGAGGATGAGTGGCAGCCGAATTTCTAAGATGACATAGCCTGCGGGAAAGAATGAATAACTGAGGTATTCTCTCCTCCTTCTGTGTGGGAAGTACAAGGCTCAGCATGAAAAGGTATCTTCATTCCTCTACCCCTGCGAGCTCCTTAGATATGGCAAGAGATGTAGCCGTCACTACTGTATAAGCACAGAAGATGAGGGTCCATTTTGGAAGATGGGGGGGTCGCATGCCGACAAGGAAATATTGCAGGGAGAAGAAATACATTTGCAAGGATGGGGACGAAGTAGTACAGACTCAAGAAGGAGGACCATTGCGTAGGAAGAATCATCTCCATGGATGAGGGAATGCAAATTCTTCACTGTCAAGGTAACAGAGAGTAATATCATTGCTCTGTGTTTTTTTTCCAGGCTCCGGTTGCTGGGGATAAGCAAGTTCAAGAACGAAGAGTTTATGGACGCAATCATGGATTTCAGTTATGTGCTGGCATCATACATTTCTCACTTTGTCCCGGAACTGTAAGTCAGCCCTTGTGAACTTTCCGAATTGCATTACAAGAACAGAGTTACTAGATTTAAGGCAATGATCCATTAAACGTGGAGATGTCAACAAGGGATGGGAATGCAATGTACTTTCTCTCAATGGTTGACTGTTGTGAATGAATCGTCTTAATTGAACATTTTGTGAATGCATGCCATTGTGGGCACATGATTGAAGTAGTGATGTGTTCGAGGAGACTTACTAGGTTGGATTGTGAATGCATTAAGACTAATGATCTCTTTGCAGACGAAAATGTATCACTTATATGTACCGCTCAATTGGGTCGGGTCCTCAAGGAACTCTCGGCCGAGGAAGTCACAGCAAATATTTATGTCATGGTTGATGTTTTACTTGTGAATGTACAGTTATATGTGAATCATGGGCATTCAGTACAGGATGTTTTATTTAGAGTAAATACCACTCTTGCTAGCCTGGTGTGGGCCAGGAACTTTTTCCATTTGATATCCTACTTCTAGCTCTTGCTGATCGTGATGATGATCCATTCGCTCTTCATATTGTGATTTGGCTACTCCTTGAATGCAATGAGTTTGAACAGAGAGTGCAAACCTATTGCGAAGCTCGTGGATCCTGTGAACATTGGTTAAGTCATGGTCCATTTCAGCGTGCAGATCCACAAGCTGCACTTGGTAGTCATCTTGTGGGAAGAGACAGATTTCCTGTGTACTTCGACGACATATGTGTGCGGGTTCTGCCAGTCTTCACCCTACTTCTGTTTAGATTCATAGAAAACGAGGTATTTGAGATTGCAGAAAAGCTACTAGAGAAATATTCTACCCTTTTCACTTATCATCCTGCCCGTTTTAGCTTTGTTCGTGATATACTTGCGTACTTTTATGGGAACTTGCCCAGCAAATTTATCTACAGATTGCTGTCGAATCTTGATCTTGTTAAGATCCCTTTCTCAGACGCATTTCTTTCTGAGCGTCCCTCTTCAAGCTCAGGAGATTTTACAGAATACTTGTCCAGTCTATTGATAAATCTTGTCAATTTAGTGATACCATCATTGGGATCAAAATTGAATATCTGCAACCTTCTTTGAATCCAATTCGACAACTAAAGAGTACAAAGAGGATTACTTTATTGTCTATCATCGAGTTATTTCTTTTCTATCGAACTTCAGAAACGGAAATATCCCATCTTTCTCTTGGAGTTTGGTTTTCTCTTCAAGTTTCCATCTCTGACCGTTGCTTTCGCGCCGACATTACAAGAGGTTTGACTTTACAAGGCCTTAGGTTGACCCGAGAGAAATATCTCTCTCATACTTGATCGTAAATGGCTTATTAAGTGAGGTATAAATTTCTTTAAAGGTACTTTGTATACACTTCGAGAAAATTTTATCCTACTTTCCCCTCCTTTTGTTTAACTCGACGACAACGTAATAGTGTTGAAGATTATCCAAAACCTAAATCTTCAAAGGTAGATTCATATGCATGTGTCACTATTGAAGAAGTAGCTTTTGATCAGGCACCATTAAATGCAATCTCATATAATCCTTGGATTTTTTTTTTTGGAGCTACTAAGCATATGCTAGGTTGTAGAAACGTATTTTCTTCCCTTTCTAACTCTTCAAGTAGAAGAGTGACCATTGCAGATGGTCATGATTTAGATGTTGTTTGTGATGGAGAAGTGAACCTTAAGTCCAAAGTAGGTGGAAATTTCACAATTTCCAATGTTCTTTATGTTCCGAACATGAAGAAGAATTTGATCTCTATCTCTACTTTCTTGTCAAATGGTTATAAAGTTGTTTTTAAGGAAGATTCATGTCAGATCCTCTCACCTCATGAGGAGCATTGTCTACTTCAAGGTGAAAACAGAAGTGGCATGTTTGTGTTATCCAAAATTATTCATGCTAATATTTCTAAGTCTACTACACCTAAGGAAAACATGAAGTTATGGCATGCTAGGTTTGGTCATATCAATTACACAACTCTCAAGCATATCGAAGATCAAGGTATGGTGGAGATTTTACCTACTTTTGCTTTACTAGATGATCTAGAGTCATGTGAAGGATGTATTGAAGGAAAGCTTCACAAGCTACCTTTCAAGAAGCATGTATACATCATGGTCACAAGGAAGATGCAAAACATTCAGATGTGAATGGTCCGATGAGAAATGATTCTATTCAAGGTTTCAAGTACTTTGTTACATTTATTGATTATTTCTCAAGATATTGGTGGATTTACAATCTTAAAGTGAAGTGAAAGGTTTTTCCTAGTTTTAAGAAAATCTTAGTTATGGTTGAAAATGAAAGTCAGTCAAAAATCCAAATTTTGAGAAGTGATACAGGAGGAGAGTACATGTCTAAAGACTTTAAGTCTTTTCTTTAAGACAAAGGTATCTTTCATCAACTTACTATTGCTTATATGCTAGAATAGAATGGTGTTGCAGAGGGAAAGAATAGAATACTTGTTGAGATGATGTGTAATATGATGTCATCCAAAAACCTTTCTCCCAAGTTTTGATTTGATGCAGTACGTACAACTAATCACATTCTAAATAGGTCTTCCACAAAAGCTTTAAAGGTTATCACACCTTATGAAGCTTATTATGGGAAGAAACCTAATGTGATTTACTTCAAAGTATTTGGCTCCTTGGCTTATGTTCACATTGAGAAGAAGGATCATGATAAGCTTGATGTAACAGGCATTAAAGTTATCTTTATTGATTATACAATTGAAAGCAAAGGATAGAGATTCTATGTCCCCAAGTGATATCCTACTCTCACACAATGCATATATTGTAGAAATTCATATTTATGATAAGAAGAAAGAGATTCTAGAGTTCATAAGAGCCGATGACTATGCATTTTTTTAGAAGGAATTTGGATTCTTAAATTCAGCTATAGAAAGGGGGTGATGAAGCATCTCAAACCCTAAGAGATGCACTTAATAAAGGTGAAGAGAGAGTTTCATTTCCTACATGAGTACCTATTCCATCATCAATACCTCTTAAATTTCCAACTTATGAAGTTGGAGAAGGTTCCAAAGTTCCAAAAGAAAGAGATATGAAGAACCAAAAAGGATTCCACCACTTTTCAAGGATATGCTAAACTAGTTATATCAAACCTAGAAGGATAGTGGTATAATGACTGGAAGAACCTGAATTCAAACAAGGAGACAACAATCATACCATGTAAATTATGCAAAAAATTTTGAGATTCATAATATTTTAGCACTTACTTCAGTTGAGAATTAACCAGCTAGTGTTCAAGATGTGCTACATAGTCCTATATGGAAGAAAGTTATGCAAGTAGAGATCGATTATATTCATAAGAATCATGCATGGAAGCTTTGTGAGTTACCAAAAGGTAAGAAAGCTATTTTTCTTAAGTGGGTCTTCAAAATCAAAAGAAAAGCAGATGGTACCATAGATAGGTATAAAGCAAGATTAGTTGTCAAAGGTTATGTACAAAAGAAAGGTATTGACTATGATGAGATTTTTGCTCCTACATCTAGAATGATAGTATTCAAGACAATACTTTCTTTAGCTTCATTATTTGGTTGGAATGTATACTACTTAGATATCAAAATTGCACTTCTTAATGGTGATCTTCATGAAGATGTTTATGTTCAATAGCCAGATGGTTTTGACGAGACAGGTAAAGATCATTTAGTGTATAATCTTATCAAGTCCTTGTATGGACTAAAGCAAGAACCAAGAGCTTGGTATGAGAAGATACATGACTATCTTCTATCTATTGGTTTTTGAAAACTCAGATGCAGCTCCCACTCTTTATGTTAAAGTTGAGAAAGATGTTTTGATTATTATCATCATATATGTTGATGATATGATCATGATAGATCCCAAGGATTCAGACCTGCAATACTTTAAAACAGAACTTAATCATACATTTGATGTAAATGATTTAGGTATTTTGCATTATTATCTTGGGATTGAGTTCAGGTACAGAGATGAGTGTATCTACATGACACAATAGAAATACATTGAGAAATTATTGGAAAGATCTGAGATGACGAATTCCAAGCCTATGCAAACGCCTATGGATGTCAATGTGTTATTACAATCGGAAGCAAATTCAGAACCATTTGATGCTATGTTATATAGTCAAGCATTTGGTTGCTTGATATATCTATGTAATACATGTCCGAACATTCAGTTTACAATTTCTCAAGTATTTAAGTACATGCACAGTCTAATTAAGATTCATTGGAAAGCAGTTAAGAAATTTTTCAAATATTTGAAGGGGGTTCCAATTATGCTATGGTATTTTTGAAGTCATCGCATTTCTTACTTGAAGGTTTTTTAGATTCTAATTGGGCAAGTGATAAAGTCTCAAGAAGAAGCACAAGTGGTTATTGCTTCTATCTAGGAGATTTCTTATCTCTTGGTTATCCAAGAAACAACCAATAGTTGCTACATCTTCAAGTGAAGCAGAGTATAGGGCTTCTTTTATAGCTACACTTGAATCAATTTGGTTAATAGAAGATTCTGAGTTATCTTGATGTTCAAGTTCATCTTTGTGTTTAGATATTTTTTAGATAGTCAGAGTGTTATTGCTATTGCAAAGAACCCTATTCATCATGCTAGGGCAGATCATAGAGGTACATTACCACTGCATTTGGGAACAGTTATCTAAGAAGCACGTTGAGCTAGTCTACATACTACAAGTGAAAATGTTGCAAATATTTTTACCAAAGCATTGACCAGAGAGTGTCACATGAAATTTTGTAGGTTATTAAACCTTGCACCATTATGACACTGAAGGGGGATTGTTGGAAACAATGTCAATATCTCCAACATTTTGAACCTAGAGTAGGTCAAAGTTTATATTATGTACAACACTCTACTCAAAAAGCAAGTGGGCAGCATGGTCTACAACCAATCACTTGCAAAGTAGCCACCATGGTTCGATCCCACTAGTAGCTATAGCCCAGTGTGAACGTTCTTTTTAGAGAAAGCTACATCTTCATTCACTTCTCCTAACATCTTCACGAACTTCTACTTGTATTTGGAAAACTCATGGATCAACTTGGATCAAATACTTACAAGTTGTTTTCAATATCAAAGGATAAGATCATCCTTGGATATGATAGCAGATGGTTTCTCTCATGACATAAGAAGAGTTTTCTATTTTATTTAGGAACTTTTACATCTTCCAAATCTAACTTTTCTATATTTCAACTTGAGATGAAAACCTCTTTGAATGAAGGGAAAAAAAGTCTCTCACACTCTTCTTAGAAGAAGATGTTGTCAAAGTTTCATGATTTATTGGCACTATGCATGGTTATTATAGGTGCAAACATGAACTAAACACATAGTTGTTGAACTTCAAAGCTCAGTTTGTGTTTAAATTCAAAAATTCGTATTTGATTTCCATCACCTCTTGGATGGAATCAAGTGAGAGCTCTCAAATAAGTTTTCATGTCATGAAAGTTTGAGAACATGTTAAGTTACCATCCTATTTAGGATGCATGAGAAATTACACAATGAAGAGTAAAATATCTCTAAAACTCTTCTTTAGAACCTTTTCAAATGACTTAACTTCTTTGAATGTAACTTCCTAACTTGTTTCCTTACTTTTGCTTACTTTTTTCTAAGCAAGAAATATGTTCATACTTATTGTGATCTTTAAGGTAAATATTTGATAGATAAGTATCACCTTGGGAAGGAATCTTCTAGATACTTTTGCAAAATTTTAGCGAGTATGAAAATACAACTATCTAGCTTCACTTTTTTTCTTAGTGTTAGGTTTCAACTTTAAAAGTAAGCTAACTAATTAAAAAGATACTTTCAATTATTTACATTCATATCCTCAACAAAAAAAATCATGTTTACTCATGCAAATGTATAAGCTTACATGAAAATGCACGTTCTTGTATTCTTGTATACAAATGCATGTTCTTGCATGAAAATGAATGTTCTTTCATGCCATAAATGATTCAAATATTCCTTTTTCCTACGCTTGCTTGACTTTCATGCACTTCATATAATTAGTTTTATGCATAAACATCCTACCCTTTTCTTACCTTTTCTATATCAACATACCAATGCACATACTTTACTGTACCTAAAACTCTCTCTACTTAAAAAGAAGCTTTATAGATGCATAGAGTAAATCTTCATACTTAAGCTTGACTGAAATCCATTTTCTTGGAAAAATAAATGGACATACATCATTTATTTTCCATGCATGAAGTAGAGGAATTAACATGTGGAAGCATGCAAGTGCTTAATGTACTTGATTTTTTTCTCTACATCTATGCTTGCCTATTAACTTCTTACAATATCAAAATTTGAAGTCATTCAATATGATTCAATTATTACAATATCAAAATTTGAAGTCATTCACTATGACTGAATTATGAATCTATGTAAAATAAATGGAATTTATGGCAACCAAAAATTGAAACCAAACATAAGTTGAAAAATAATTATCTTATTGCCACGCTTCATCCTTCCTTTGCCTCTTAGAAAGATCCATCCTTATTTAACTTCAAACTCCATTTGTTGCTTTGAATCCCATACATAAGAGTGTGGAGACATCATTAAGGAGATGATAAGAGGAAGAAAAACACTTGGGTTGCTCCTTCTTCCATATCTTAGTTCTCTTATGGCCCATGTACTTGCTTCTATTCATGAAATTCAACTTGCAACAAGTGCAAATGACTTCCATTTTGGTTCTTGAACTCCATAAATGCAAAGAAATTAAAGATCACCCTCAAGGCCCACACAAATTCCAAGGAGAGGGGCTCAAAAAGGGTGATCAAGGATGATTGAAGTCAAGAAAGAAGGCTAGAAAGGTGTGCGAACAAAGAAAAAAAATAATATAGGCACATGTGAGCAAAAACGAGAAAAATAATCCCACACATTGGGTGGATGGTGATGGACAAGAGTGCATATAAGCTTCTATCCTCCTTATTCTTTCAACTGCTAGTGGAAGGAAAGATGAGAGCTTTAAGCTTCATCCCTCCAATGTGTAAACAACCATTGGATTATGCACGTTTTTTTGTGGTGGGGGGATCCCACCTATGGGCTTCATAAAACTACTTCTGCAAAAAATCCATGATCAAGAGTTCATACATATGCTAGGTTCTTTGTCTAGAACTTGAGGCATCTTGGATTTTGAGGTTTGTAAAGGCACATTGATAGCACAAGGAAGAAGAAGAAGAAGCTTAAAGCACAACACAATCCTAAATGTATTACCAAGAAAATGTACAAAGATGAGCGACCCGTTAGGGTTATAGGAATATATACAAGCCGGGGAAAAAGATCTCCTAGAGAGGGAAAAAAGTGCCCCAGTGGTCCTAGTGTGTTCACACACATCGCTACCAAAATATATCAACAAATCCTCCCTAAGAGTGATGCATTGAACAACGAGCTAGCACTCATGTATAAGGAAGTCCCAAGATATGTGGAATCAATTTACAAAAGGGAATAAGCCCAAAGCTTTGCGAAAAGCTTCAAAATTATCCCTAGGCAGAGCCTTTGTGAAAAGGTATGCAATGTTTTCTTGTATGGGCACATATGCAAAATTGATCTCTCCAACTGAGAACCTCTTCCTGACATAATGATGGTGCACCTCAATGTGCTTAGTGAGAGCATGGAACACAGGGCTCCTCGCAACTACCAATGCACTCTAATTGTCAATGAAGATGGTGGTGGCAGAAGATTGACCAACGACCACATCAGCCATAAGGCATTTGAGCCATGCACACTCAACATTCACTATGAAAGCTTCCCTACACTTAGCCTCACAACTAGAAGTGGCCACAATAGGCTATTTCTTGCTCAACCAAGATTTGCATGAACGGTCAAGCATCAAGCAACGACCACTAGTCGACACACAAGTGTCATAGCAACTAATGTGGTAGTGATCCTCCTTGGGATAAAACAATCCAAGTAGTCGAGCATCACTCAAGTAGAAAAAGATGTGCTTAACCGCCTAGCAATACTTGACACCTAGGCAATGCATAAACTTGCTCATATGTGAGACAACAAACTAAATATCAAGCCAAGTATGCATAAGTAAATCAAGCATCAAATAGCCTGTTGATAGAGAACAACATCAAATGCATCTCCAATATCATTAAGACTCAATCATAAACATGTCTTCATAGGAGTGGAAATATGTTTGTAGTCTTCAAGGCCAAAACATTACATAATGTGTCAATGTATTTTGTTTGACACGAACATATTCCTCCATCAACTTGCATAAATTGAATGCCCAAATAATGATATATGTTTGGGAAAAAGGACAAAATTCCCTACATAGGCATTGAGATAGTGGATTTGCAGGCCAAAACAAGTTCAGATCATGATTTTGACACCACAAAGTGAAGCGGTTTTTAACTCCTAATCACCCTCAATATGCTCACCAATTTTTGTGTGATTTTGAAACTATGACCAAAGGGGTATCGATGATGCCCTAGATGAAGCGGTGAACTTTTGTAATACCAATTGTTGGAGTTTGAGGTCTGGAGAAGCAAATGAACAACAAAAGGAAGAAGAGGAAGCTTGGAGCACAACACACAATACTGAGTGTATTACCAAGAGAATGTACAAAGATGAGTGACCCGTTAGGGTTATAGGTGTATACACAATCTGGGGGGAAAAACCTTCTAAAGAGGGAAAAAATTGCACCTTGTGGTCCTAATGTGTTCACACACATCACTATGGAAATATATCAACAAAGCGTTTATCCCACATTTGTAGTAGAAATGTGAAACGATGGCCTATATGAAGGGCACTAAAATGCCTATATGTGAAGGATTTGTGAGAGAGCTATCATATAGTTCCTCCACAAGTAGTCATAGATCTTGTTGGCAGCTTAACAACTCTAGGAAGCCTTGATTTGGGTGCAGATTGCATGTAAGATACTTGGGCTATCTCTATAACCTAGATGAGGCAAGGGGCTATGAAGTATCCATTTTTCTTTCATATTTTTCTTCAAGAAATAAGAAAAAATCATGGCCATCTATGAAAAATGAATAGAGATGTATTGCATGTTAAGAGCTTGTACTCCACAGTAACTCCATGGCTCCATAACAACATGAGAATAAGAAGAAGATGTGAAAAAGGTCTCCATGGAAGCATTAGTTCTAAACGAAGATGATGTACCCTTGAAGCTCTCCATGAGAACTTAGGTCTGGTATTGATGAGAAAAAGAAAAGAATTAGGACCATCACACTCACAAGAGATGACTCTCCTCCCAACCTTTCACCTCTATCTATAGATATCTCAAAGTGTCTGTCAAATCGGGTAGGATAATACTATCCATCTACACATTTTCCATGTTACTGAATGTGCCAAGTCTCCCAATAAATTGGAGTCAAAACCTTCTAGAAGCTTGGCCTTATGTTTGGGTAAAATATACACTAGTCTCCCTCCTACTTGCAAGACTGCAACCTGATACCTCCTTTGAGAGGCTTGAACAACTTGACCATTATGCCACACCACATCACTTGGTTTTAAGAGGAGAAGATCTTATACTTAAGTCCAACTTTAAGACTTTGGGCCAACACTAGACTGGCCAATTAATGTTCAATTTCAGATCTATTTGAACCAATTGGACACTCACATCATAAATTTACTTTATAGAAAAGGTCTCTCTAACTGATTAGGAAGGTCTCTATAAAATGATGTGGAAGAGTGGGTCTTGGATTTATTATTTAATCATAGTTGTTGTTTCTTTTTCATCATTAATCCATTTTTTTATTATTTGACTCTCTTTAGAAGAATAATCTTGAATAATCTTAGTGATTATACATCTTGGATTTAGTATACACATAGTCATTGATTTGCAATGGACTATAAAGTAAGAATTGATCCTTTAAGTTTGATAGCCACACCTCAAAATGAGTGGTGCGGATTAGGGCTAACTATGGGCTATATAAGTCTTAGTTTTAGTATCTACACAATCATTAATTTCCAAAATGTTATAAAGTAAGAGTCAACCCTTCACACATATGAGGGCCGCACCTCAAATGGAGTGGTGTGTACTAGAGTTAAATATGGGCTGAAATAGGTGAGCATGAGATTCATTCCATGGTGGGTCTCATAGAAGAGCATTGATGAATGTTCAAATGCCTCAATTTTTAAAGAAGTTCATAGAAATGGAACTAGCTTTGTTGCTTACAACATACATCCCTAGTTAGATAATAATTTTAGGATACCAATATGTAAGAGATCTAGCAAAGTACCAAGTATTGGTTTTTAAGGACTATTGAGGCTTGAGATATTCATGATGAAATGGTCATTAAAACCAAGATATCTTAATTATGGGATTAGAGGGTTTCATTGGAATCCACTTTGCTAAAGTATATGAGGGTCTCATCCTAGTTATGGAATTCATTTCATGTAAGCTTTTTGTGAAGTTGTAACCCGTATATTGGAGATTGAATCAATCATTATGGCATGGTGGAAACCTATTTCCCTTTTATGATTTTTTTTTCTATGATGAAGGCAAAACGGATTCATCATTCATAGGGACCAATTCTCATTAGATGTGGAGTAAGGATTTCTTTTGAATATGGTCTTGTGCTCCATATAATAATGAATTCTCATTCTTTAATTGAGTTATCTATCAACCAACATAATTGATGTAATATTTATGACTTCCAATATGGAGCAAAAGCAAGTGAACCCCCTAGGATCACTTTGATTTTCACGCATGTTTGCTTTTCAATTGTAACATCTTTCATATGGATAATTTGATGAATATGAGATTTTGTAAAAAAATAGTATATTATCTTATCTTTATAAATAGATTTCAATCTCTCCAATTTGTTTAGGTTATCTCTTAAGAATTTAATGCTAAACTATATATTATGCAAGCACTCTAATTGACTATGTAGTATATGATCACTTTATTTGATCAATTGCTCAAAGTACATAGAAGAAATTGAGATGATATTTTGAGAAATATAACTTGCCTTTGTAAGATCTATAATGACTATTAAAAACTACAATTGGATGCTTTATTGCATAGAACTTATCTCTACAAATGACTATTATAGACAAGGTTATGATTATAGAAAGATGATTAGGGTTAATGATCTAATTGTGTATACAAAGAGTCTAATGGATAAAGAGTGGATGTTTAATAGCTTGTTAACATTCTCCATACTTGGGTACATATTTTTCACTCTTCGAATTCTTGATATAAAAAGAATACTCATTGGAATATGCCTTGTGAATCTTCATTTACCTCTTATGACTCATGATGTTGCAAAGGTCCATTACTCTTCATTTAATAGCTTATTGGTGTTCCATTTTATTCAATTGCATAATCCCCAAATATAGGTGCATGTTAGGTCCTTGGAATTGTGTATGCCTTGACTTTGAGCTTTAGAATTATGATTGAGCTTTCCCATTGATTTGTGATTATGAACACTCCCTCAAGCTCAAGTTATCTTTGAATTTCACTCTATAACACTGAGTCACAACAAAGGAGAACAAAGACATGTTCTCTTTTTCTTTTTACCTAAAGACCATTATATGAAGCAAAAAAGTGGGCATTTTACAATATCTAGAAAGCATCACGAGTCTTGCTTGTAAATATTGTCACTAGAAGCTTGATCTCATATCCCAAGTAGTCAAGATAGATATACTAAAATTCTTGCTGCCATGAAAACTAGCTGTTGAGCATGACCAAGAATCCCACATCATGATCTTGGACAATAGATTAGAGTTGAAAAGGTACAAGTAAGAATTCGCGAAGCTCCTTCATTACATCTATAACCTCAACAAGCACAGATGATAGCTAATTAAAAGTTACTCGAAAATTAGAGTACATGTGTTGCAAAAATCAGAGCATTTTAACAAGGCAATTAAGATCATCCCCTTTGTATGGTTAAGATCCCCATTGAATGCCTGGCCATATTAACAGAATATGAAATACATTTCACAAAAGCATTCCCACGAGAAGATAATATTCAACAAAATTATACTAAGAAACATTCACACATGATCAGAGAAATGCTCAAGATAAATCAAGCTGAACACAAAGTGGAAGCAGAACTCCAAATTATATTTCCATTAAAATGATCTTTTACATTTCATGTGTTCTACAAGAGTAATGTGAATCTACAATAGAAGCTGATCATAGCTTTCCTCAGGCTCAAGGATATTGGGATCCTCTGGCACATTAGAACACCTATCTTGCCTCTCTTGCTCCAAGATTGGCTCTTCAAGGTCAGCCATGTCCCCCGGTTCATCTGCAAGTGGGGGAACAGGCTCCCTCGAAGCTGGTTGGAATCTCTCCGTATCTGCAATGTGCTTCCTTCCAACCTCTTGGTCTTCATCTGGGCATTCATTCAGCCCATTGATTCTCATTCTAATGAAGCTCACTTGAGCATCATCCTTCTCCACAGCTATGCAGTGCCTGAACATCTTTAAGGAGCAAGCCAGAGTCGTTCCTGAAACAGCAGAAAACCACTTAGAGGCTTCAATCAACCATGACTAATGAAAATTGTGAAAATTGAAATTACCTGTGCCCGAAAAGGTCTAGGACCCAGTCATCATCATTGGAGAATAGCTGAAGCAATCTCATTATGAGTTTTTGTGGCTTCTGATAAGGGTTAACCAATGTCATGTCCCCAGCTACATGACGAAGTTTCTTGGTAACGGCTGGGAACATGAGCACATTTGAGATCCCATTCTCATTGCAATGCTCCCTGACTCTCCTTTTGCTTACTTCATCATAATAGCCAACTGTAATGCATTCAGTGGCGCTCACAAACCGATGCAAAGGAGTGTGATTTAGGTTTGTCTTCACCCTGCAAAAAAGAACTATGAGTCATAGAGAGCATCATTAAAGCCATGGAGATAGAAAGAAGATTACTTACCAAGTGAGGCACTCCACAGCATGACATCTTGCCTTCAGAGCAGTTGAAACAGAGAAAGACTGGTCTCTGCTATGGAAAATTACTATCCTCCAAAGAGGAGACATAGTCAACTCTGCAAAATCAGTGACCATCTTCCGAATCTGAGGGTGTTTGAAGGGTTCATCATCATTTACTGATCCCAACATCCTAAATCCATAGGGTATGTCCGCTATGAGAAGGGAGAAATGTTTTCTAGGCACAACAGAACAAATATTATTTACATCACTACAGAACACATTGTAATATACAGGCCTAAGGGGGTCTAGGGGATTGGAGAAACATTTAAGATCAGGTTCATCATCAAAATCCATCTCCTTCGCTTTCAGTCTAGATTTCTCATGCCTTGCTCTTTGAATGTCAGCAAGGAATGCAGGGGGGCAATCATCTAGTACCTCTGTAGACTTACTTTTCCTTGGTTTCTGCAGAAAAAATTGGAAAGACAATTAAAAGAGCTCTTCAATACAGCAAACAGAACATAAGGAACGGATGCATGGCATCGATTTCTTGTTGGGGTAGATGCTAGGCATCGACCTTCTACTGAAAATCGATGCTTGGCATCGACTTTGGGACATAAGTCGATGCCTGGCATCGACTTTTGCCACGAGGTCGATGCCAGGCATCGACTTATGTTGAATGCCAGGCATCGACTTATGCCCCCAAGTTGATGCCAGGCATCGACTTCTGCCTGCAGATCGATGCCAAGCATCGACTTTTCCCTGCAGAATGATGCCAGGCATCGAATTTAGCTGTAAGTTGATGCCATGCAAGGCATCAAATTGGTTAGGTGAATCAAGCCATCTAACTTAATGGCAAACCAGGCACAACCTCAGAAAGAGAACCTACCCAATCACGAAACAGGATGAAATATTCTGATAAGGCTTTGTAGGATGATGTGGTTGGATAGTCTGCTTGGACCTCTGTCCAAGAAAAGCAACCCAACCTCTTCATCATCACCTCCTGAATCTTCATGTACACTTTATGACTACAGACACAGAAATATAAAAGAGACTAGGTTAGACCAGAAGCATGGGAGGAGGGAAAAAGGATCTGAGAATAACATACATACTTATTGAGCTCAGTCACCATCTCCTCCAGGCTTAACTCCTTCGAGATTACCCTTGACAAAGTTGATATGATCAATGTATCATCCTTGATTCCTTGAAGGGCCCTCCAAGGTCAACTTTCCTTCCCTTTCCCTTCAGATCAACTTGTGGGTCTGGCCTCGACTTTCGTTGCTTCTGGCCCTTGACCTCCTTGTTCTCCCACATTGTGAAAATTCTATCCTGTAGATCCCAGATCTCACCTGATCTGAATGCCAGTTGAAACCATGGATCATATTTCCTCAAAGCATCAGACTTTCTATTCTCATCCAATGCAATTCCAACCTCAATAAGGCATTGCTTTCGTAGATTGGGATGTATTCTTCCAGCTTCCTTCACAAGAAAATCTTCATATTCATGGTGGAAGAACCGAATTCTCTCTATGGAGGACATTTTCTGCCTGTAGTCATTGTCGTTGTTGTGATCCCAAGCAAGAAGCTTGGCTTCCTTAGTTGTAAGACCAGCATATATCTTACACTCTGCATACCTAAAGAAAAATGTAGTAGGGTGCTCCTTCACTAACTGTCTACGAGCCTCTGCAGAGTGTGAACCTCCAATCACATAATAAGTGTAATCCTCAAACAAACCCTCATTGAAATCGTCCACACAGCTGCACTCATTCGGATCCACCATGACAAGGAATGGCACAACAGTAGCATGAGGATTTATTTTCATTTTCTTCTTAAGATTCTGGACGTGCAAATTATGTGGCTCCCTGATCTCAAGGGGCCTCCTCCCTGTGACTGGATCTACGGGTGGCCTGTGGATGATATTGATTGGCAGGTGGAACAACTGCCCCTTCTTCACAACTTTTCTTCTAGCTATGTCCTCCCTCATCTTATTCTGCTCAGTACCAAGAACACCAGCTGCAAGCTCTCCACCAGGTGCAACAATTATGTCCCCAGAGCTAGAGCTTGAGTCAGAAAACTCCTCTTTTGAAATTATCTTCTTTTTCTTTTGGAGCTTTTTCTGCACGCTCTACTTACCCCTTGCCTTTACAGGGGTCGTCTTCTTCTGTTGTGTTGGCATGATTTTGCCCTGGATCCATGGCATCAGGTCCTTGATGAAATTCACTGAGTCTCTGCATATCTGAGCTAGCCCTTCTGGAACACAGCACTCTTGGCACAAGAAATCCATCTTGCATATGACATTTCTTAATCCTTTCGATGTCTCCACCAAGAAAAGCAGGTTGTCAGAATCTTCATCTTCATAATCCAGTTTGTAAACAAGGCCATACTGAAAACCTTGTGTTGTCGTGATCTTTCCTCTGCCATAAGCCCCTGCGAACACAAGGAGGACTGCATTCTTCTCTTCAACGTACTGAAGGCACCACTCTAGATTTGTCATGTCCCGAAGTGGACGATCTGTCCTCATGACCTCCGTCTCCCTAGACCTTTCCCTCATATTTGGATCCTCCTCAGGAATTTTTATGCTACTCTGTCCACCTGAGGATATTCCTAGTGGGTTGCTGGCCTTCTCAGAGGATAATGGTGCAATAATTTTCTTTGGTTTTTCTTGGTGACCAATGCCTTTGTCACGTTGCTGGTCACCAGAGCCCATGGTGACTCTGAGCTTCTTCATGGGCCTTTCATCCTTGTACTCCGCATCCCTGAAGGCACTTGGAAATATCAGATCAAACGTAAATGTGGTTTTCAAAGGCCCAAGTCCATGCCAGGCATCGATTTTGAGCTTCAGGTCGATGCCAGGCATCGATGTTTAAGTGCATGTCGATGCCAGGCATCGACTTTGTGTGCAAGTCGATGCCCGGCATCGACTTGAGGGTGAAAGTCGATGCCAGGCATCGACTTGGGGGTGCAAGAGTCGATGCTTGGCATCCACTTTTGGGCCCAAGTCGATGCTTGGCATCGACTTTTGGGTCAAGTCGATGCCTGGCATCGACTTTTACCCTCAAGTCGATGCCTGGCATCGACTTGCACACAAAGTCGATGCCTGGCATCGACTTGGGCCCAAAAGTCGATGCCAAGCATCGACTTGGGCCCAAAAGCCGATGCCAAGCATCGACTTTGCACCCTAAAGTCGATGCCTGGCATCGACTTTTCAGTGCATGTTGATGCCGGCAAGTCGATGCTTGGCATCGACTTTTGGGCCCAAGTCGATGCCTGGCATCGACTTGCAATCCTAAGTCGATGTCTGGCATCGACTTACACCTTAAAGTCGATGCCAGGCATCGAGCTGTACATGCTTTGGATCCATATTTCTAGAGGTAAGAAAAATAAATACCTAGAAATCAGACTTTTTACACAGACATACAGAGGGAATCTTTTTGGAATCTATATTTATGGTATGATTTTGTCTACCTCTTGGTACTTTTGCCAACATTCTTCTTCTCCATCAGACTTGGCTTGCTGGTATGCTGAGCTCTGTGCTCCATGGCTGTCTGTGCTCTGCTGCTCTCTCTTGCTCGTGGATTTTGAAAATGCGAATGATCTCCTCCTCTGGTATTTATAGGCAATTGGGTAACTTGAACCAGAGACTAACTGGATCTAACTGAATGAGTCCAGTTGCTAACTAAATCTGTCAACTTATCTAACCAGGGAATAGCACCCACACAAATAGGCTATTTCAGAGCCACTTTAATGAAATATTCATAGACCCTTGCAACTATTTATATACATTTGCATAGAAATTACATTTCAATGGCAAGAGTATGGTATGTCCATGAGGATGTCTAAACTCATGTAGAGATTTTTTTCTTAGAATCTCTTTCTTGGGAGAAAATCAAGTCAAAGTTGTGTTAAATGTGGGAGACTAATGACATCTTTATAGTATTACCCTCCTCACTTTAGTTCATATTCACATTTATCTTGTAACTCACTGTTGAAATGGAAAATCAATGTATGAATAAACATTCAAGTACAGAACCTTGCAACTATTTATATACATTTGCATGGAAATTAAACTTCAATGGCAACAGTATGGTATGTACATGAGGATTTCTAATCTCATGTAGAAGTTTTTTCTTAGAGTCTGTTGCTTGGGAGAAAATCAGGTCGAAGTTGTGAGATTAATGACATCTTTATAGTGTTATCCTCCACACTTTAGTTCATATTCACATTTATCTTGTAACACATTGTTGAAATGGAAAATCAATGTATGAATAAACATTCTGTGTACCTCTTTTACACATAATTCTTTTTTAATATACTTTTGTCTACCTCTTTGATATCTAGCCAAGACCACAATAAAACCTAATCCTTGAAATCTTAACCAAATGTAAAATTTCTTCTTGTATAGTGTTCAATGGCATAGCATATTCCAGTTAGAACTCAACTTGGATATATTCCAGTTGTAAAATTTCTTCTTGTAAAATTTCTTCTTGTAAAATTTCTCCAAACAATTTTATTATATATTCCTGTTGGAACTCAACTTGGATATATTTTGATTCATTCACAATGCTTAGACTCAATGACTCATATGTAGTTAGAAATCAATTGTGTTTCTCATTTGAATCAAAAGTGAATCAAATCTTTGGTTCCCTTATCAGTGTATATTTGAGTAATTAAGTGATTTGATGTAATTTGATGTTTAATGTTATTTAATGTACTTTAATAAGCTTTTGATTTCATATCTTCTTGATGTGACATTTGATGTGACATCTTCACTTGATCTCGGATTTCTACTTATTTAAAAAGGTCATTCATCTTCAGTCTTCTGTGAACTCAGTGAAGATGAGCTCAATCTTTTCAGTGGATGCTTGGGCATCAGCTTCCTCTGCTCATATTGATTCATTGTTCTCAGTTGAACCTTTCCAGAGAAGTGATGATCCCTATGATTTAGAACGTGCTGATGATTCCATGTTTTCTGTTGAGTCATTTAAGTTATCCAATTCACAGTGCAATGCTGCTCAACCAAATGCACCTCTTGATCTCCCATCTGATCCAACCATTGATCTCCCTTCTGACTCAAGTGCATGTGGAGCAACGAAAAAGCAAAGCAAGCTCAATCTATGATTTAAAAGAAGGTCTCGTGAAGTAAGTCGAAAAAGATTTAAATTTCTTACTTCAGATAGACAGATTGCATTGGATATTGTGAAGCATTGTTGTGGTTTGAAATGTTTGTATAATTTAGGAATGAAGAAACTAAAGCACATAAGAGAAAAATTCCTCCATTTAGATAGTGAAAGGCAAGATATATACCTTGTTTCTTGCATGCAAATGATTGAGGATAACATGTCAGTAACGCGTGTTGGTTTTGAATATTTCTTTACTCAAGGGATGCCATGCTGTAGGGCTGCATTTAAAATTGCAATGGTGGTAGGAAATTTTAGAATACATAGGGTTCAACAAGGGTTTTTGAATGGGGATCTCATTTTGGATACGTTCCATGTTGGGACCAAAGGATCTGTTGGACGTCATGCAATGAATTGGATGATGAACTATTTTAGCTTGCATTGTGAAGTTATGCCTACAACTGGAAGGTTGCACTTGTCAGATAACTTTACTCGTCGAGAGGTATTTCAAATATATAGAGAAGACATGGAAAATAGAAATGAGAAGTATGTGTTGTATCATCACTTTACTCGATTATGGAAGGAAGAGTTTAACAATGTTTCTATTCCTCGTAAAGTTAGAATGGGTGAATGTTCAGTTTGCGCCACTTTGAAAAACATGGCAAAAGGGGCTACAACACCATAGGAAAAGCATAATTTTAAAAACCTTCTTAACAACCATCGTGACAGTCAAGCATTAGAGAGAAAGAAAGCAATTCATCATCGAAGTAAGGCACTCAGAAATCCGGAGCGTTATATGTGTTTGTTGATCGATGGTATGGATCAAAAAAAAACTTGTTTGCCACATTTTTATCGCATCCCTAAGGACATTGGAGATGAAGTCCTTGTGCAAATGCATTTGGTTGGTGCTTTGGTATACAATGGAACTGTAATGTCCAAGGTTTTCTTCACATATCCGAATGTGCATAATGATCCAAACCTTACAGTTACTGTCATTCATCGTGTTTTGCAATCATGGAAGGGTCTTTTGCCACCAACTCTATATTTGCAACTAGATAATACTGCAAGAGAGAATAAAAATTCTACAGTCTTTGGATATTTAAGCATGCTTGTTGAAAAACAGGTATTTCAGAAGGTTAAGGTAAATTTTCTTCTGGTTGGCCACACTCATGATCACATTGATCAAATGTTCAGTACTTTCTCTAAGAAGTTGGCACGTAACAATGCTTTTACTCTTCCGATTTTATCTGAGCTGATTTCAGAAGCATATACTCCAAAACCAGAAGTTCAACACCTCACACAGATTTATGACTTTAAGCACTTTTGCTCAATGGGCCTTGATAACAGTGCTAAGGTTTTGGCTCCATTGCACAATATTAGTTTCAACCATGTATTCTTGATGAGGAGGGTTGATGAAATAACCCTTTTATTTGCAAAGCAGTATTCATCTTCTCTTGGGTGGGAGCCTAAAGAGGGATGCAGATTCTTATTGCAGGTGCCTAATTTGTCTACTGTAACAGTGTATGGTGCAGAACAATCACCATATGAAGATAAAAACAATACAGAAAGATGTGGAAGTGTGGTTGATCAAAGTAAAAGCTGGATGCATGCACTCATTGAAAAGAAGAGACATATTGAGCGTGCAAAAAAATATGCTGGAGATCAAGATGTATCTTGGTGGGAGGACTTTTTCAATCATCAAGAAGAGATTATATAGTATACAATTGCAGGTCACTGGCCAGTTGATGTTCCATTCACATGGGATTTTTGTACACAAAGATCCGTGAATGTGGCCCAAGCATGTAATGCAGATGCACTTCAAAGTTTTATACATCCACCAGAAAGAAATATTTATGTAGGCCCAAGGATGACAAAACAGGCAGAAGCAAGATGGCAAGGAAATTTAATAGAGATAAATGTTGGAACGCTTATTGCAGTACTTGCTGATGGTGATGAGGCTACCAGACCATTTTGGATTGCAAAGGTTTTAGAGATAACTAAAGATATTGATCAGAGAAGAATAGAGGCTTTGATGGTGCATTGGTATTACACTAAAAGTAGTAATGCATTCACAGGTAAATATAACTTAGAAATGGTGTGTGATACTAAACGAACAGGTTCAAAAAGGAAAAAGAATATTCGAAGCACATCCACTCTTAAAATGGATGATATAGATATTCTTGTTTATGATTTTTCCTTGACAAAAACTGGTCACTTGAGGAAAGCAACCATCAACATGATAAAACAAAAGCTTCCAGATGTATGTGGTACAGGAAATCATAGGAAAACAAGAAGAGTTGTGCATGATCCTGCAGAATTTGGTATGTACGTGGATGAAGATAGAGCTCTTGTGGATATAGAAGAAGAAGAAGAGAGCTCTCAACAGTATGAGACTGAATCAAGTGCATCAGATGATGAGGGTGTAGACATAGATCGACAAAGTTGTGAGTTGCATTGAAGCTCTCAGACATTTTTAGTGCTTATGTAAATGCCTCAAAGTAGTTTGGTTAATGAAACCATGTTTTGTAGCAATTTTGAATAACAATCAGATATCCACCCATTAAAGATATGTCTAAAATGTTATTTTTGTGTAAAAACTATTGATTTCTACATTCTTATATATATTTTAGACATGTCAATGTCTTATCATATAGATTTTGGACATGTCAATGTCTTATCATATACATTTTGGGACACGTCAATGCCTAATATAGTGAAATTTTGACTACATTTTGAGCTCTTTTTTTTTTTTGAGAAAATGACAAAAAATGTCAAAAACTACTTGTTTTCACCTCGTTTTTGTAATATATGTATACTGGTGTAAAGGAATTCCAAAAATGAGGTGAAAACATGTAATTTTTGACGAGAGTGTTCTCTTTTTACGACATAGTTCTCGTTTGTTACGACTCGCTGTTCTATGTCCTTTATTGAGATTGATTCTTCCAAATTTTTAATTTTGTTAGCTTCTAAGAATTTAGTGATCATTTTCACAATCTAGTCTTTGGTATCATATCACATCAACATCCTTAGACAAAACTTTCTCTCTTATAAAGTGATAGTGTAATCCTATATGTTTATTCCTTGCATGCTATATAGGATTGTTTGCTAGCCACATGCTAGAAATATATCATAAAATAATGGATAATGTTTTGAACTCAATATCTAAGTTCTTGAACAAATTCTATAGCCAGATACTTTCACATGCTACTAGAACTAAAGCCCTGCATTCAGCTTAATTTTAGGATAATTCCATTGTGGTTTATTTCTTTGAGCTTCAAGATATGACTTTTGTACATATATCCTTTACCTATTCTATCATCTTCTTATTATTCAAGTGTTCATGTATGGTTCATGCATAAATTTTATGATAAAGTCCCAAACCATACACCATAGATCTGATCTTGTGATTTTGGTACATATCAAAGAACTATTAAACTTTTGTATACCTATATGTGTTCAAGTTTCTTTCCTTCATTTTCACGTAGTTTGGAGTTCAAATCCATAGTTCAAGTTAGTGCTTTGTAACCACTGCAATCCAAACATATATAAATTCATTCTATGGATCAAAATAGATCCCATCTTATACATAGACAAATTATATGTACAAGATATACTTTCCCTCTTTAGGGCTAGGCATTTTGAGCCTCCTTCCAAACTTGTGATGTATTTTATACATGCAATGTCTTTCCCTATTCAAATCATATCATCTACATAGATACACCGGTTGGTAATCTTTTCCTTCTCTTTCTTTAAACGTAAAGGTGGATCATCTTTGCTTTGAAATCCACATTTGATTAATGCAATCAATTTCTTTGATTCCACCCACTTGGTCTATGTTTGAGCCCATATAGACCTCTCTTTAACCCACATACAAATATAGGGCTTTTCTTGTCTTTAGACTCAATAGGTTGGTTCATGTACACAATCTCATGCAAATCTCCATTAAGAAAATCACTCTTTATTTCCAATTTAAACATAGGAAATCTCCTAGAGTTAGACTTTTGGTAGGACATTTTTGATATTGTACTGAATGTTTCATCATAATATATACCTTGAGTTTTAGATGAATTATTTTTCTACTAGTCTTACCTTGTGTGTCAATATGGTATCATTTGTGTGATTTTACAGATCCAAATTTTTTAAATGGATCTTCTCACCTTTTGATTTTATAGTTTCATTTTGATTTTATGTATCCATTTGTTTCTGAAGATCCATTTTTTATTTTACATATTTAATATATCATTTGATTGTAAACAATATTCACACCTACTTTTTTAGGTACAAGATCCCATGTCTTATTATCCTCCAAAGCTTCCACTGCCATTTGGAACTCCTTGCTTTCTCTTGCCTCTTCAAATTTTGTAGATTCCTTTTCTTTGATCAGGTGTGTCATATATGCATAATGCATTGCTATAAAAGCTATCATAGTTAGATTTTGAATAGGGTACTAGTTCTAGAATCCTTTCATTTTTTTGTTTATGAATATGTGTTCCATTTCCTCATCTTTTCTATCTTTAGTGTAATCACTTTGTCAGGCTCTTCATCATCTTCATCCTCGCTTTCAATAAGAACTAACCCTTATTTGCTTTTGGGTTTGCTCCACTTTGATGATGCATTTTTTGATAGATTTCTTAAATTTTTTCTCCATTGTGACTTTCTTGAAGATCCACTTGAAGCACAAGGTCCATTGAGTTCCATGCTTTATTGTTCCATCTTTTCATGAATTATATCTGCATCCTCTAAATCTTTAGAATATAATTCATCATTAGGACCATACTAGGCTTCAATTCATCAAATACAACATCCTTAAACACTTTTAGTTATTTTGTGTTAAGGTTATACATTTATAGCCCCTTTTTAAGTGAATAACCCTAGAACATGAACTTATCTACCTTGGCATCCAATTCAGACATGAGTTCATAGGGTAGATGAACATAACAAACACGAGCAAATAATTTAATGTCTGATATATTAGGTTTCCTACATTTCATACTTCCTCATGTGATAATTTATGTATAATTGGTGTTAGGCATGTGTTCATGATACATATGAACATACAATCTACAACATCCCAATAAAATAGCGGCATATTCATCTCATTGAGTAAACACCTAGTCACATCTACTATTGGTCTATTATTCCTTTTTTCAAAGCCATTTTGTTGAGGGTGTCCCTACATGTAAATTGCCTTCTTATCCACTCATCTTGTAGAAACTTTGAGAATTAATGGGAGAAGTACTCCCCCTCCATTAGACCTCAATGTATTTATATGGCTACCTATTTCTCTTTCAACTTGTGCTTTAAATCTTTTAAAATCTTTAAACAAATATCAAATTTTCTTTAGACAATAATCCATATTTTTTAAAAAATATTATGTATGAAAGACACATAATACCTTGGGGTACGCACTCTTCCTAAAAGGAATCCTAAATTGTTTCCAATTTGTCAAGATTCACAAATTTCCTGAATATATTGAATTGGGAAATGAGACATAACATTGATTACCTTAATCTTGACCATTTCCTTTCATTTTTGAGCGTTTAGATGTCCTATTTTTTTTGTGCCAAAGATCCTAATGTGAAAAATTCATATCACCACGACTCACATATAATGTTTTGATGCTTGAAGAACCTATATGAAGTGTAAACATCCTTCATTCATTCTTACCTCTACCAACTAACTTATATCATTGCCTTGAATGTTATATAAAACAAATTTATTGACTCAACTCAATTTGGTATCCTCTATCAATCATTTTTCCAATGACAGTACGTTTGTTGTAATTGTGAGAGAAAGTAAAACATGTGAGAGATAGTTTTCTTTGCTTTCTCTTTCAGTCTGTATATCTCCAATGTGTTGGATAGGATGCTTTGTGTTGTAACCTAAAAATTAAAAAGATAAAAACCCTTTACATGACATACGATTAGATCAACCAATATCTATATATCACTTCTAGTAATCTCGATTCTCTATGTTTTGATCATGCCTCATAGGAAAATATTGGTTATTACCATATTGATTAGATGAGCTAGGTTCTTTGTCTAGAACTTGAAGCATGTTGGATTTTGAGGTTTGTAGAGGCACATTGATAGCACAAGGAAGAAGAAGAAGAAGCTTAAAGCACAACACACAATCTTAAATGTATTACCAAAAGAATGTACAAAGATGAGCGACCCGTTAGGGTTATAGGAATATAGACAAGCCGGGGAAAATGATCTCCTAGAGAGGGAAAAAAGTGCCCCAGTGGTCCTAGTGTGTTCACACACATCACTACCAAAATATATCAACAAATCCTCCCTAGGAGTGATGCATTGAACAACGAGCTAGCACTCATGTATAAGGAACTGCCAAGATATGTGGAATCAATTTACAAAAGTGAATAAGCCCAAAGCTTTGCGAAAAGCTTCAAAATTCTCCCTATGCAGAGCCTTTGTGAAAAGGTATGCAATGTTTTCTTGTATGGGCACATATGCGAAACTGATTTCTCCAACTGAGAACCTCTCCCTGACATAATGATGGTGCACCTCAATGTGCTTAGTGAGAGCATGGAACACAGGGTTCCTCGCAACTACCAATGCACTCTAATTGTCAATGAAGATGGTGGTGGCATAAGATTGACCAACGACCACATCAACCATAAGGCATCTGAGCCACGCACACTCAACAATCACTATGAAAGCTTGCCTATACTTAGCCTCACAACTAGAAGTGGCCACAATAGGCTATTTCTTGCTCAACCAAGATTTGCATGAACGGTCAAGCATCAAGCAACAACCACTAGTCGACACACAAGTGTCATAGCAACAAATGTGGTAGTGATCCTCCCTGGGATAAAAACAATCCAAGTAGTCGAGTATCACTCAAGTAGAAAAAGATGTGCTTAACCGCCTAGCAATGCTTGACACCTAGGCAATGCATAAACCTGCTCATATGTGAGACAACAAACTAAATATCAAGCCAAGTTATGTATAAGTAAATCAAGCATGAAATAGCATGTTGATAGAGAACAACATCAAATGCATCTCCAATATCATTAAGACTCAATCATAAACATGTCTTCATATGAGTGGCGATATGTTTGTAGTCTTCAAGGCCAAAACATTGCATAATGTGTAAATGTATTTTGTTTGACACGAACATATTCCTCCATCAACTTGCATAAATTGAATGCCCAAATAATGATATATGTTTGGGAAAAAGGACACAATTGCCTACATAGGCATTCCGATAGTGGATTTGAAGGCCCAAACAAGTTCAGATCATGATTTTGACACCACAAAGTGAAGCGGTTTTTAACTCCTAATCACCCTCAATATGCTCACCAATTTCTGTGTGATTTTGAAACTATGACCAAAGGGGTGTCGATGATGCCCTAGATGAAGCGGTGAACTTCTCTAATACCAATTGTTGGACTTTGAGATCTGGAGAAGCAAATGAACAACAAAAGGAAGAAGAAGAAGAAGAAGCTTGGAGCACAACACACAATACTGAGTGTATTACCAAGAGAATGTACAAAGATGAGTGACCCGTTAGGGTTATAGGTGTATACACAATCTGGGGGGAAAAACCTTCTAAAGAGGGAAAAAAGTGCACCTTGTGGTCCTAATGTGTTCACATACATCACTATCCAAATATATCAACAAAGCATTTCTCCCACATTTGTAGTAGAAATGTGAAACGATGGCCTATATGAAGGGCACTAAAATGCGTATATGTGATGGATTTGTGAGAGAGCTATCATATAGTTCCTCCGCAAGTAGTCATAGATCTTGTTGGCAGCTTAACAACTCTAGGAAGCCTTGATTTGGGTGCAGATTGCATGTAAGATACTTGGGCTATCTCTATAACCTAGATGAGGCAAGGGGCTATGAAGTATCCATTTTTCTTTCATATTTTTCTTCAAGAAATAAGAAAAAATCATGGCCATCTATGAATAATGAATAGAGATGTACTGCATGTTAAGAGCTTGTACTCCACAGTAACTCCGTGGCTCCATAACAACATGAGAATAAGGAGAAGATGTGAAAAAGGTCTCCATGGAAGCATTAGTTCTAAACGAAGATGATGTACCCTTGAAGCTCTCCATGAGAACTTAGGTCTGGTATTGATGAGAAGAAGAAAAGGATTAGGACCATCACACTCACAAGAGATGACTCTCCTCCCAACCTTTCACCTCTATCTATAGATATCTCAAAGTGTCTGTCAAATTGGGTAGGATAATACTATCCATGTACACATTTTCCATGTTACTGAATGTGCTCCAAGTCTCCCAATAAATTGGAGTCAAAAACTGATTAGGAAAGTCTCTCTAAAATGATGTGGAAGAGTGGCTCTTGGATTTATTATTTCATCATAGTTGTTGTTTCTTTTTCATCATTAATCCATTTTTTTTTATTTGACTCTCTTTAGAAGAATAATCTTGAATAATCTTAGTGATCTTGAATAATGATGAAGAAGAATAATCTTGAATAATCTTAGTGATTATAAATCTTGGATTTAGTATACACATAGTCATTGATTTGCAATGGACTATAAAGTAAGAATTGATCCTTTAAGTTTGATAGCCACACCTCAAAATGAGTGGTGCGGATTAGGGCCAACTATGGGCTATATAAGTCTTAGTTTTAGTATCTACACAATCATTGATTTGCGAAATGTTATAAAGTAAGAGTCAACCCTTCACATATGAGGGCCGCACCTCAAATGGAGTGGTGTGTACTAGAGTTAAATATTGGCTGAAATAGGTGAGCTTGAGATTCATTCCATGGTGGGTCTCATAGAAGATCATTAATGAATGTTCAAATGCCTCAATTTTTAATGAAGTTCATAGAAATGGAACTAGCTTTGTTGCTTACAACATACATCCCTAGTTAGATAATAATTTTAGGATACCAATATGTAAGAGGTCTAGCAAAGTACCAAGTATTGGGCTTTAAGGACTATTTAGGCTTGAGATATTCATGATGAAATAGTCATTAAAACCAAGATATCTTAATTATGGGATTAGAGGGTTTCATTGGAATCCACTTTGCTAAAGTATATGAGAGTCTCATCCTAGTTATGGAATTCATTTCATGTAAGTTTTTTGTGAAGTTGTAACCCCTATATTGGAGATTGAATCCATCATTATGGGATGGTGGAAAACTATTTCCCTTTTATGATTTTTTTTCTATGATCAAGGCAAAACGGATTTATCATTCATAGGGACCAATTCTCATTAGATGTGGAGTAAGGATTTCTTTTGAATATGGTCTTGTGCTCCATATAATAATGAATTCTCATTCTTTAATTGAGTTATCTATCAACCAACATAATTGATGTAATATTTATGACTTCCAATATGGAGCAAAAGCAAGTGAACCCCCTAGGATCACTTTGATTTTCACACATGTTTGCTTTTCAATTGTAACATCTTTCATATGGATAATTTGATGAATATGAGATTTTGTAAAAAAGTAGTATGTTATCTTATCCTTATAAATAGATTTCAATCGCTCCAATTTGATTAGGCTATTTCTTGAGAATTTAATGCTAAACTATATATTATGCAAGCACTCTAATTGACTATGTAGTATATGATCACTTTATTTGATCAATTGCTCAAAGTACATAGAAGAAATTGAGATAATATTTTGAGAAATATAACTTGACTTTGTAAGATCTATAATTACTATTAAAAAACTACAATTGGATGCTTTATTGCATAGAACTTATCTCTACAAATGATTATTATAGACAAGGTTATGATTATAGAAAGATGATTAGGGTTAATGATCTAATTGTGTATACAATAAGTCTAATGGATAAAGAGTGGACGTTTAATAGCTTGTTAACATTCTCCATACTTGGATACATATTTTTCACTCTTCGAATTCTTGATATAAAAAGAATACTCATTGGAATAGGCCTTGTGAATCTTCATTTACCTCTTATGACTCATGATGTTGCAAAGGTCCATTACTCTTCATTTAATAGCTTATTGGTGTTCCATTTTATTCAATTGCATAAGTCCATAAATATAGGTGCATGTTAGGTCCTTGGAATTGTGTATGCCTTGACTTTGAGCTTTAGAATTATGATTGAGCTTTCCCATTGATTTGTGATTATGAACACTCACTCAAGCTCAAGTTATCTTTGAATTTCACTCTATGTCCTTTATTGAGATTGATTCTTCCAAATTTTTAATTTTGTTAGCTTCTAAGAATTCAGTGATCATTTTCACAATCTAGTCTTTGGTATCATATCACATCAACATCCTTAGACAAAACTTTCTCTCTTATAAAGTGATAGTGTACTCCTATATGTTTATTCATTGCATGCTATATAGGATTGTTTGCTAGCCACATGCTAGAAATATATCATAAAATAATGGAAAATGTTTTGAACTCAATATCTAAGTTCTTGAAACAATTCTATAGCCAGATACTTTCACATGCTACTAGAACTAAAGCCCTGCATTCAGCTTAATTTTAGGATAATTCCATTGTGGTTTATTTCTTTGAGCTTCACGATATGACTTTTGTAACAACATGAACATATATCCTTTACCTATTCTATCATCTTCTTATTATTCAAGTGTTCATGTATGGTTCATGCATAAATTTTATGATAAAGTCCCAAACCATACACCATAGATCTGATCTTGTGATTTTGGTACATATCAAAGAACCTATTAAACTTTTGTATACCTATATGTGTTCAAGTTTCTTTCCTTCATTTTCACGTAGTTTGGAGTTCAAATCCATAGTTCCAGTTAGTGCTTTGTAACCACTGCAATCCAGACATATATAAATTCATTCTATGGATCAAAATAGATCCCATCTTATACATAGACAAATTATATGTACAAGATATACTTTCCCTCTTTAGGGCTAGGCATTTTGAACCTCATTCCAAACTTGTGATGTATTTTATACATGCAATGTCTTTGCCTATTCAAATCATATCATCTACATAGATACACCGGTTGGTAATCTTTTCCTTCTCTTTCTTTATAGGTAAAGGTGGATCATCGTTGCTTTGAAATCCACATTTGATTAGTGCAATCAATATCTTTGATTACATCCACTTGGTCTATGTTTGAGCCCATATAGACCTCTCTTTAACCCACATACAAATATAGGGCTTTTCTTGTCTTTAGACTCAATAGGTTGGTTCATGTACATAATGTCATGCAAATCTCCATTAAGAAAATCACTCTTTATTTCCAATTTAAACATAGGAAACCTCCTAGAGTTAGACTTTTGGTAGGACATTTTTCATATTGTACTGAATGTTTCATCATAATATATACCTTGAGTTTTAAATGAATTATTTTTCTACTAGTCTTACCTTATGTTTCAATATGGTATCATTTGTGTGATTTTACAGATCCAATTTTTTTAAATGGATCTTCTCACCTTTTGATTTTATAGTTTCATTTTGATTTTATGTATCCATTTGTTTCAAAAGATCCATTTTTTATTTTACATACTTAATATATCATTTGTTTGTAAACAATATTCACACCTACTTTTTTAGGTACAAGATCCCATGTCTTATTATCCTCCAAAGCTTCCACCGCCATTTGGAACTCCTTGCTTTCTCTTGCCTCTTCAAATTTTGTTGATTCCTTTTCTTTGATGAGGTGTGTAATATATGCATAATGCATTGCTATAAAAGCTATCATAGTTAGATTTTGAATAGGGTACTAGTTCTAGAAGCCTTCCATTCTTTTGTTTATGAATATGTCTTCCATTTCCTCATCTTTTCTATCTTTAGTGTAATCACTTTGTCAAGCTCTTCATCATCTTCATCTTCACTTTCAATAAGAACCAACCCTTATTTGCTTTTGGGTTTGCTCCACTTTGATGATGCATTTTTTGATAGATTTCTTAAATTTTGTCTCCATTGTGACTTTCTTGAAGATCCACTTGAAGCACAAGGTCCATTGAGTTCCATGCTTAATTGTTCCATCTTTTCATGAATTATATATGCATCCTCTAAATCTTTAGAATATAATTCATTGTTAGGACCATACTAGGCTTCAATTCATCAAATACAACATCCTTAAACACTTTTAGTTATTTTGTGTTAAGGTTATACATTTATAGCCCCTTTTTAAGTGAATAACCCTAGAATATGAACGTATCTAGCTTGGCATCCAATTCAGACATGAGTTCATAGGGTAGGATAACATAACAAACACGAGCAAATAATTTAATGTCTGATATATTAGGTTTCATACATTCTATACTTCCTCATGTGATAATTTATGTATAATTGGTGTTAGGCATGTGTTCATGATACATATGAACATACAATCTACAACATCCCAATAAAATAGGGGCATATTCATCTCATTGAGTAAACACCTAGTCACATCTACTATTGGTCTATTATTCCTTCTTTCAAAGCCATTTTGTTGAGGGTGTCCCTACATGTAAATTGCCTTCTTATCCACTCATCTTGTAGAAACTTTGAGAATTCATGGGAGAAGTACTCCCCCTCCATTAGACCTCAATGTCTTTATATGGCTACCTATTTCTCTTTCAACTTGTGCTTTAAATCTTTTAAAATCTTTAAACAAATATCAAATTTTCTTTAAACAATAATCCATATTTTTTTAAAAATATTATGTATGAAAGACACATAATACCTTGGGGTACGCACTTTTCCTAAAAGGAATCCTAAATTGTTTCCAATTTGTCAAGATTCACAAATTTCATGAATATATTGAATTGGGAAATGAGATATAACATTGATTACATTAATCTTGACCATTTCCTTTCATTTTTGAGCATTTAGATGTCCTATTCTTTTTGTGCCAAAGATCCAAATGTGAAAAATTCATATCACCACGACTCACATATAATGTTTTGATGCTTGAAGAACCTATGTGAAGTGTAAACATCCTTCATTCATTCTTACCTCTAGCAACTAACTTATATCATTCCCTTGGATGTTATATAAAACAAATTTATTGACTCAACTCAATTTGGTATCCTCTATCAATCATTTTTCCAATCACAGTACGTTTGTTGTAACTGTGAGAGAAAGTAAAACATGTGAGAGATAGTTTTCTTTGCTTTCTCTTTCAGTCTGTATATCTCCAATGTGTTGGATAGGATGCTTTGTGTTTTAACCTAAAAATTAACAAGATAAAACCCCTTTACATGACATACGATTAGATCAACCAATATCTATATATCACTTCTAGTAATCTCGATTGTCTATGTTTTGATCATGCCTCATAGGAAAATATTGGTTATTACCATATTGATTAGATGAGCAAGGTTTGTCTAGAACTTGAGGCATGTTGGATTATGAGGTTTGTAGAGGCACATTGATAGCACAAGGAAGAAGAAGAAGAAGCTTAAAGCACAACACAATCCTAAATGTATTACCAAGAAAATGTACAAAGATGAGCGACCCGTTAGGGTTATAGGAATATACACAAGCCGGGGAAAAAGATCTCCTAGAGAGGGAAAAAAGTGCCCCAGTGGTCCTAGTGTGTTCACACACATCACTACCAAAATATATCAACAAATCCTCCCTAGGAGTGATGCATTGAACAACGAGCTAGCACTCATGTATAAGGAAGTGCCAAGATATGTGGAATCAATTTACAAAAGGGAATAAGCCCAAAGCTTTGCGAAAAGCTTCAAAATTCTCCCTAGGCAGAGCCTTTGTGAAAGGGTATGCAATGTTTTCTTGTATGGGCACATATGCGAAACTAATTTCTCCAACTGAGAACCTCTCCCTGACATAATGATGGTGCACCTCAATGTGCTTAGTGAGAGCATGGAACACAGGGTTCCTCGCAACTACCAATGCATTCTAATTGTCAATGAAGATGGTGGTGGAAGAAAATTGACCAACGACCACATCAACCATAAGGCATATGAGCCACGCACACTCAACTGTCACTATGAAAGCTTCCCTATACTTAGCCTCACAACTAGAAGTGGCCACAATAGGCTATTTCTTGCTCAACCAAGATTTGCATGAACGGTCAAGCATCAAGCAACAATCACTAGTCGACACACAAGTGTCATAGCAACTAATGTGGTAGTGATCCTCTCTGGGATAAAACAATCCAAGTAGTCGAGTATCACTCAAGTAGAAAAAGATGTGCTTAACTGCCTAGCAATGCTTGTTACCTATGCAATGCATAAACCTGCTCATATGTGAGACAACAAACTAAATATCAAGCCAAGTTATGCATAAGTAAATCAAGCATCAAATAGCGTGTTGATAGAGAACAACATCAAATGCATCTCCAATATCATTAGGACTCAATCATAAACATGTCTTCATAGGAGTGGCAATATATTTGCAGTCTTCAAGGCCAAAACATTGCATAATGTGTCAATGTATTTTGTTTGACACGAACATATTCCTCCATCAACTTGCATAAATTGAATGCCCAAATAATGATATATGTTTGGGAAAAAGGACAAAATTGCCTACATAGGCATTGGGATAGTGGATTGGAGGCCAAAACAAGTTCAGATCATGATTTTGACACCACAAAGTGAAGCGGTTTTTAACTCCCAATCACCCTCAATATGCTCACCAATTTTTGTGTGATTTTGAAACTATGACCAAAGGGGTGTCGATGATGCCCTAGATGAAGCGGTGAACTTATCTAATACCAATTGTTGGAGTTTGAGGTCTGAAGAAGCAAATGAACAACAAAAGGAAGAAGAAGAAGCTTGGAGCACAACACACAATACTGAGTGTATTACCAAGAGAATGTACAAAGATGAGTGACCCACTAGGGTTATAGGTGTATACACAATCCGGGGGGAAAAACCTTCTAAAGAGGGAAAAAAGTGCACCTTGTGGTCCTAATGTGTTCAAACACATCACTATCGAAATATATCAACAAAGCGTTTATCCCACATTTGTAGTAGAAATGTGAAACGATGGCCTATATGAAGGGCACTAAAATGCCTATATGTGAAGGATTTGTGAGAGAGCTATCATATAATTCCTCCGCAAGTAGTCATAGATCTTGTTCGCTGCTTAACAACTCTAGGAAGCCTTGATTTGGGTGCAGATTGCATGTAAGATACTTGGGCTATCTCTATAACCTAGATGAGGCAAGGGGCTATGAAGTATCCATTTTTCTTTCATATTTTTCTTCAAGAAATAAGAAAAAATCATGGCCATCTATGAATAATGAATAGAGATGTATTGCATGTTAGGAGCTTGTACTCCACAGTAACTCCACGGCTCCATAACAACATGAGAATAAGAAGAAGATGTGAAAAAGGTCTCCATGGAAGCATTAGTTCTAAACGAAGATGATGTACCCTTGAAGCTCTCCATGAGAACTTAGGTCTGGTATTGATGAGAAGAAGAAAAGGATTAGGACCATCACACTCACAAGAGATGACTCTCCTCCCAACCTTTCACCTCTATCTATAGATATCTCAAAGTGTCTGTCAAATCGGGTAGGATAATACTATCCATCTACACATTTTCCATGTTATTGAATGTGCTCCAAGTCTCCAAATAAATTGGAGTCAAAACCTTCTAGAAGCTTGGCCTTATGTTTGGGTAAAATATACACTAGTCTCCCTCCTCCTTGCAAGACTTCAACCTGATACCTCCCTTGAGAGGCTTGAACAACTTGACCATTATGCCACACCACATCACTTGGTTTTAAGAGGAGAAGATCTTATACTTAAGTCAAACTTCAGGACTTTGGGCCAACACTAGACTGGCCAATTAATGTTCAATTTCAGATCTATCTGAACCAATTGGACACTCACATCATAAATTTACTTTATAAAAAAGGTCTCTCTAACTGATTAGGAAAGTCTCTCTAAAATGATGTGGAAAAGTGGGTCTTGGATTTATTATTTCATCATAGTTGTTGTTTCTTTTTCATCATTAATCCATTTTTTATTATTTGACTCTCTTTAGAAGAATAATCTTGAATAATCTTAGTGATTATAAATCTTGGATTTAGTATACACATAGTCGTTGATTTGCAATGGACTATAAAGTAAGATTTGATCCTTTAAGTTTGATAGCCACACCTCAAAACGAGTGGTGCGGATTAGGGCTAACTATGGGCTATGTAAGTCTTAGTTTTAGTATCTACACAATCATTGATTTGTGAAATGTTATAAAGTAAGAGTCAACCCTTCACATATGAGGGCCGCACCTCAAATGGAGTGGTATGTACTAGAGTTAAATATGGGCTGAAATAGGTGAGCTTGAGATTCATTCCATGGTGGGTCTTATAAGAGCATTGATGAATGTTCAAATGCCTCAATTTTTAAAGAAGTTCATAGAAATGGAACTAGCTTTGTTGCTTACAACATACATCCCTAGTTAGATAATAATTTAGGATACCAATATGTAAGAGGTCTAGCAAAGCACCAGTATTGGTTTTTAAGGACTATTTAGGCTTGAGATATTCATGATGAAATGGTCATTAAAACCAAGATATCTTAATTATGGGATTAGAGGGTTTCATTGGAATCCACTTTGCTAAAGTATATGAGAGTCTCATCCTAGTTATGGAATTCATTTCATGTAAGTTTTTTGTGAAGTTGTAACCCGTATATTGGAGATTGAATCCATCATTATGGGATGGTGGAAAACTATTTCCCTTTTATGATTTTTTTTCTATGATCAAGGCAAAACGGATTCATCATTCATAGGGACCAATTCTCATTAGATGTGGATTAAGGATTTCTTTTGAATATGGTCTTGTGCTCCATATAATAATGAATTCTCATTCTTTAATTGAGTTATCTATCAACCAACATAATTGATGTAATATTTATGACTTCCAATATGGAGCAAAAGCAAGTGAACCCCCTAGGATCACTTTGATTTTCACACATGTTTGCTTTTCAATTGTAACATCTTTCCTATGGATAATTTGATGAATATGAGATTTTGTAAAAAAATAGTATATTATCTTATCCTTATAAATAGATTTCAATCGCTCCAATTTGATTAGGTTATCTCTTGAGAATTTAATGCTAAACTATATATTATGCATTTTTGATAGATTTCTTAAATTTTGTCTCCATTGTGACTTTCTTGAAGATCCACTTGAAGCACAAGGTCCATTGAGTTCCATGCTTTATTGTTCCATCTTTTCATGAATTATATCTGCATCCTCTAAATCTTTAGAATATAATTCATCGTTAGGACCATACTAGGCTTCAATTCATCAAATACAACATCCTTAAACACTATTAGTTATTTTGTGTTAAGGTTATACATTTATAGCCCCTTTTTAAGTGAATAACCCTAGAATATGAACGTATCTACCTTGGCATCCAATTCAGACATGAGTTCATAGGGTAGATGAACATAACAAACACGAGCAAATAATTTAATGTCTGATATATTAGGTTTCCTACATTCCATACTTCCTCATGTGATAATTTATGTATAATTGGTGTTAGGCATGTGTTCATGATACATATGAACATACAATCTACAACATCCCAATAAAATAGGGGCATATTCATCTCATTGAGTAAACACCTAGTCACATCTACTATTGGTCTATTATTCCTTCTTTCAAAGCCATTTTGTTGAGGGTGTCCCTACATGTAAATTGCCTTCTTATCCACTCATCTTGTAGAAACTTTGAGAATTCATGGGAGAAGTACTCCCCCTCCATTAGACCTCAATGTCTTTATATGGCTACCTATTTCTCTTTCAACTTGTGCTTTAAATCTTTTAAAATCTTTAAACAAATATCATTTTTTCTTTAAACAATAATCCAATTTTTCTTTAAACAATAATCCATATTTTTTAAAAAATATTATGTATGAAAGACACATAATACCTTGGGGTATGCACTTTTCCTAAAAGGAATCCTAAATTGTTTCCAATTTGTCAAGATTCACAAATTTCATGAATATATTGAATTGGGAAATGAGACATAACATTGATTACCTTAATCTTGACCATTTCCTTTCATTTTTGAGCGTTTAGATGTCCTATTTTTTTTGTGCCAAAGATCCAAATGTGAAAAATTCATATCACCACGACTCACATATAATGTTTTGATGCTTGAAGAACCTATGTGAAGTGTAAACATCCTTCATTCATTCTTACCTCTACCAACTAACTTATATCATTCCCTTGGATGTTATATAAAACAAATTTATTGACTCAACTCAATTTGGTATCCTCTATCAATCATTTTTCCAATGACAATACGTTTGTTGTAATTGTGAGAGAAAGTAAAACATGTGAGAGATAGTTTTCTTTGCTTTCTCTTTCAGTCTGTATATCTCCAATGTGTTGGATAGGATGCTTTGTGTTTTAACCTAAAAATTAAAAAGATAAAAACCCTTTACATGACATACGATTAGATCAAACAATATCTATATATCACTTCTTGTAATCTCGATTGTCTATGTTTTGATCATGCCTCATAGGAAAATATTGGTTATTACCATATTGACTAGATGAGCTCAAATAATTTTTTGGACTCTCCTCATTTTTGTTTCCATACCTATAAATTTTTTCATAGCATTCATTAGCAAAATGACCAATCTTTCCACATATGTAGCAAGTTTTTACATGCAAAATTGAACCATTTCTTTATAATCATATGAAATCGAAAGTATCTTTGACCATGCCATTTGATAATAGAGTTAGTATTCTCATACTAGATATTATTTTTGACCTAACTAGGCATATGCATCAAAGGATAGAGTCATGGTGGTCAATCATAAGCTTAGCTAAATGCATATTCCAGAGTAGTGATATTTAGAGTTTCTTTCAACCCATTTATCTTTTCTCTTTTCCAAGTATGCCTCAAAGAGTTACAACTATTTCCTTTTGAAGAAACTCTTTTAAAACTCCAAATGGATCATAGTTCTTGTAAAAAAATGGAGAACTTTATTGGGAATAAACGAATGTCAAAAAGATGACATGGTTCAACTATATCCTATTCCAACATGTCATTTGATGAAATTTTCTTCCTACCTTGGTTTATCATTGTCCTCAATTATCAATTTTTGGAACTTCCAAGGGACTTTGAATCTTTCATGATTATGAAAGATTTGTTTTAGACTAACCCATCAATTTGTGTAGGGTTTCACATAGTCCTTAGTTTCTATTTTGGATGTCTTTCAATCCGAATTCTTATTACCACTAAGTTATGGTTGATAAGAAGAGAAACATTTTGATGAATTGTAGCCTAAGTCCTTGGCATTACTCATTAGGGACGCCATGGGTTTTATGGAAAGGACTTGAAGCTTAAGGCTTTTCTATTTGCATTGAATTCTTTTAACTTTTCTTATTAAGCCAACATATAAAAAGCATAAAATTGAGCCACCTCACATCAATGTACTATAACTATTTTTTCCTTTTGACTTCATATAAAGAATTCATTTCCTATCTTAAACATTGAATTTAATCCCTCTCTCATTCCATGAACTCATGCATACACGATTCAATCCATTGTTATGCATGCATAGTGTATGCCAAGAACACATACATATGTGATTGAAGATGTTGAACATTCATGAGGTTCAAAAATTGAACCCCCTCTTTTGAGCATGCATGGAATTTTCATCTCGAAATTCCATTTTATGCATAAATTTATATTCCACATAAGCTCTTGATTTTTGTATGCCATTCTATGTGAACATTACATGTTCAATTTCTAATAATTTCATATGGTGAGTCCATTCCACCCGTATGAAAACCTTTTGTCATTAAATTATGCTTTAAGTGCATTACTTATATGATTGTACTATTTCTATGTGCATATAGATCTCACAACCTTTTGTCATTAAAATATGCTTTAAGTGCATTACTTATATGATTGTACTATTTCTATGTGCATATAGATCTCACCCATGTCTTTTGATATGCCTTCTTAAATGCATTACTCTAGCATAGCACAAAGAAAACATATATGAACAAGAATGGAAATAACACTTACCTCTATCATTGATATGTCCATCCTTTGATCCATTGCATGACATGGCTTCTCTATTTGGATACTTGGACTTTGAAATTGCAAAGTTGGGTCATTCCATATCTTCTACTTTCAAAGTTCTTCCTTGGACATTAATATACTTACTTCTATGTCCAAAGTATGCATCTATCATTAAAACTTTAGAGATTCCTGAATTCATACTTGCATTAATATATAGAACCCTTTTTATGATTTGTCACATCAAATATGAGATGAGATCAATACATCTTCAATGTATACCACAATTTCTCTAATGTTTATGTTCATGTTTACAAATGAAAATAAATTCTATATCCAAATGATCATGCATAACCAATTCTTCTATTCTATTGTCTGATTTCATGAAAATTGGATATGGTTCATGCTAACTTCAAAAGATGTTCGATCCATAATGAGATCATATGCTTTCTCCTTTGATGTAGAGAACCAAATTTCACATACATCAAAAAAGTGAAGAAAAATTCTAATGAAGGAAGCTAGTGTTTGACTTCTTTGGCTTTGAGATCTCCTCTATGTATTGAGAAGATCATTGTACCAAAAAACAACTAATGCAACTATAGTTAGATATGGCAATTCATGATGGGCAAGTGGCTGGTCACTCGCAACTCATGGGTATTATCCAATATGCAAGGCCAAGAGCATATCCACACGCTATACATTGAAGAGGCTCTTCATGTTCACTTCCATCAAGTAAAAAAGTGAGAGGGAGCTACCATACGCGCCCCTCTTTCTTTTTCCACCCTTGCAAGTGCACATGTCTAAGGTTGCTATGATCCTTCACTTGGTTGCTTGGGGCTAGTTGGGGGGGGGGGGTCACATTATAGTACTTTCGCAACCCATAGAGATGATATGAAGCACCTCTAGGTGGAATCTACTCATGAATAAAGGGTTGTTCATGGGTCTTCGTGAGTTGAAACATAATCCTAAGAAGTTGAAGCATAGTCTAAGAAGATCAAGCTAGCTTTGAATACCAATGTCGCATAATCAAAATTAGCTATGGATACCAATGTCGCATAATCAAAATTTTTATAAGTAAACTAACTACCAAGAGTTCATAATCAACTACACTAGACTACTCAAGAGAAGAGAAGGCATGTATCCACCCATATATGTACCTCTAGTCTAAGGGGGTGCATGTGCTTGGGTTTGGACAAGTGTCTCTCATGTGGAAACTTTCTCAAGGATGATCACATGCCTTCTAATTTTGCAAGGTCCATCACATGCCTTCTAAATCAAATGAGGATTCTTCTCTCATGTACACTCCAAGGTGGAACTTAGAGAAGCTTCTCCCAAGTCTAAGGTTCCCACAACACATCTTAGGATAAATCAATCCTAATGCTCATAACCATTTGATTGGAAGCTCATAGGAATAAATACTCCAAGGAACTCAACATATCAATCCATAAAACTAATTTTAAAAGAAATATGAGAAAATATTTGAACATGTGGAGTCCCTCCTATGGCCTTATGATTATTGAAGGGGAAAGATCCAAAATACAAAACAAATAAGTAACATGTATAGAATACGAGCCAATGAGAGAAGCATGCCGAGGATACAATTTATCTCTCTCATGCTTATGAAGATTCCAAAATGAGAGAGATTATTCTTCTAGTGGTTGAGTTGAAGGGAGGAGCCCATCTCTCTCTCTACCATTTGTTTAAAGAAGTGGCACCTATGGAGCTGATTATAATGCACTACATAATTCATCCAACTTGTAGAGAATGATATTCCTTCAATCATAATCACCTTTAATAGTTCATTTCCAAAACCCAATGTAGGCTCTCTTTTTCCTCATGGACTCTTGTTGATATAGAAACCTATGGGGTGCATGGTAGAGAGATTTTTGGATGAGAAAGCTTGTACAAGCACTACATGATAAGGAGGCACCATGATGTTTTTGTGCCTTAGTACTGGCAACACACTTCTCTTTTTCTCTCTCTTCCTCTTTCTAATCTATCTTTCTCTTTCTTCAAGACTATGGTCCATGTTATGGGCATCTCATTCGAATTGGGTGGTACCTTTGCGAGTGCAACTATTTGCATCCTCTATTCTTCTTTGATTATGCACTGGTCTAGTTGCATCATAGTCCCTTCATGGTTGCTTTACATTCTTCTCAATCTTCTCTCATCAGGAAATACAATTCTAGTGTATTTTTTTAGAAAATTGTGGTAGCTGTTGGAACATCAAGCTTACACTATGCTTGAGGAGGATTTGATCTACATCAAAGGCTATCGCATCGAAAGAATATCCGTTGGAGAGTTCTTTTTCATATGCTCATTTATTGTATTTTTTGAGAGATTTTTTGATGGTTCATTTACCATTGTAAAAGCCTTAAGCTTTACACTTGTAAAGGTAGAAAGATAGAGCCCAAATCCCACGAGTTTGTGGTGGTTGAAGTTGCATTCAATCAAGCAATCAATCACCTAAAAGTAGATCAAACTAGATCTTCACTTTTCCTAGATTGTAGGAAAGTGAATTGATTCCCTCCAACAACCATTCCCACCTTCATTTGAATTCAAATTTCACTTTTGGAAGTTGTGGAACACTCCTATAGTCTATATAAAGACTTGAAATCACTTTTACATTACATGGAAGCAATATACATACACGTGACCATCATTGTCTTGCTCCTTCAATTCTCTGCATCATCTTCTTCGCCAACAGTAATCTTGTAGAGGCTGCTGCTCTCTCTCCAGAGCTCAAAATTGAGTAGAAAATGGCTCATTGGAAAGGTATTAGTGTCTAGTTTATGCCTATAAATTTTCATAGCATTTGATTTAGTATATTGGGAGAAATCTGAGTTTTTCTATCTCAAGGTCAATCTCTACGTATTCCTAAAAAATAGGAAGTACCGGTGAATGTCGCATTCATTCCTATAGCATATTTTGCTTATTCCTTATACGTTTGTGCATTCCATACACTCAACCCTATGTGTATCACTCCCATAAAAGGATTTTTTCTAAGTATAATCACGCTGGTCGCTATGGGCATTTGAAGTTCATTGTCTCTTCCATAGATAATAAATTTTCTGAGCTAGTCGACCCGCGAACCTATCTGTTTTGTATCGACTCATTCTCCTTGATGCTCCAAAGCACATAGTGTGTTTCTTTGCACTTATTGCATGCCTATAAGGTCTATTTGAGTCTCCATAAGCTCAAGGGCTGGTCTTGTGCCGTTTGGCTAGACCAAACTTCGTCGCTTCGAAATGCACTTTTCTACCTTCTACAAGCTTCTCCAAGTTCTTTCGGTGGTATCAAAGCTAGATCAAGATGGGTGATGGATTTCCCTCAATGATTGAGAAGCTTGATCAACACAACTATGCGGCTTGGCAAATCAGAATGGAGGCCTATTTGCAAGGTAGAAATCTTTATGGAATTGTAGCAACTGATGAAGCTATACCTATTCCAAGATCCAAAGGAGGACCTACACAAAAGGAGACAGATAAGCTCACACTTATGGTGCGCAAGGGATGCTCAAGCAAGGTCATACATACTAAACTCTATCTCTAACTTTCTATTACCACATATTAGAGGATGCAAGACATCTCAAGAGACTTGGGATGCCCTCGAGACTTTCTTTTCTGCTAGTACCAAAGCAAGAAAGAATCATCTTTGGAACGAGTTCAAAATGAAGAAGACACCTAAACAAACCATCACAGAGTTTGTTACCAAGGTCAAGGAGGTTGCGGATCAGTTAGCATCCATTGGAGAGCTGATTGAAGAAGAGGTCATCATGAGGCAAATTCTCAATGGCATTCGAAGTGATAAGAAATGGCACTCCTTCACGACGGCTTACAATCTCATCATGGATGTGAAGACTCCAGACTTCAACATCTTTCTTGGACAACTCTTCAATCAAGAAGCCAACAATAGCATAAAGGAAGGTCACTCTTATCATGGTAATTCAACTAGTGCTCTATATGCATATAAGAAGGATAAGAAGCAGAAAGGCAAGAAGAAGGAAGAAGATGAAGAAGAGACTTCCCAAGCCAACTTCGCAAGCAAGAGCAAGTGGAAAGGGAAGAAGAAAGGACCAAAGCAAGACAAAGCCAAAGGTCAGAATGTTCAACCTTGTGCCATATGCGATAAGACCAACCACACCACTCAGAATTGTTGGTTCAATGGGAAGACCCAGAAAGGAAGTGGAAGAGGTGGATATGGCAGCAATGGAGGCAGAGGTGGACACAACTTCAACAATAAAAATAGAAGCTATAATAGAAGGGACTACAACAATTATTTAGAAGATCAACCACATGACTCATTGCTTCTCATGAATCTAAGCCACAAAGAAGGTAAGAAGATGATCATTTGTTCTGCATAGATTCAGAATGTTCGAATCATGTTGTAGGCAACAATGCTCTTCTATCTGATTTGGAAAGTCCAAAGCATAGACATGAAGTGCAAATAGGGGATGACACAAAGCACAATGTGGAGAAGATTGGTAATGTCAAAGCTTCCAATGGCAAGACAAACATTTTGAGTAAGGTTCTCTATGTACCCACTATCACTAAAAACCTAATAAGTGTAGGCCAAATAGTTGAAAAAGGCTTGCAAGTTAGGTTCACCCAACATGGAGCTTTTGTGGAAGATCCATGTCAAGGCTTCAAAAAGATAGCCCAAGGTGAGAAGCATGGTAGGCTCTTTACTTTTGAAGTAGGAGAAACCATGAACATAGCTCTATTCAACTTTGGGTCTCAAACCCTAAGTGAGCTTGAAGTGTGGCATAAGAGACTTGCTCATGTGAATGAAAGAACCTTGAAGGATATATGCAGGGATCAAAGTGTTCTAGGACTACCGAACATATCAAAGCAACACATGATCAACAGGTGTGATGCATGTCAGATTGGGAAGGCACAAAGACAACCATTCAACCACAAAGGCTACATCCACAACAACTTATTGGACTTAGTACATACAGATGTATGGGGACCAAGGCAAGAGCCTTCATTGGCAGGATCAAGGTATTATGTCTCATTTATTGATGACCATAGTAGATGGACTGTTCTATACTTTATCAAAAGTAAGAATGAAGTGTTTGATTGCTTCAAGGAGTATCTTGCACATGTGGAGAACCATACAAGTAGATCACTAAAGAAGCTCAGATCTGATGGAGGGGGAGAATACTTCTCCAAAGAGTTTGATGAGTTCTTGCAGGAAAAAGGTATCAAAAGGGAAGTGACTACTAGGTACTCTCCTCAACTAAATGGAATTGCAGAGAGGAGAAACAAGACATTGGTTGGATCAGCCCGAACAATGCTTGAAGAGAAGAAGTTGCCACATTATCTATGGGCAGAAGCTATTTCAACTGCTGTGTACCTTGTCAATCGACTACCATCCAAATCACTTCAAGGTATGACTCCTTATGAAGCATGGCATCGAAGAAAACCTAGTCTTGGACATTGCAAGGTTTTTGGTTGTTTAGCTTATGTTCATGTACCATCACAAATAAGAGGTAAGCTAAATGAAAGGGCAACAAAGGCAGTGTTTATTGGATATGATTCAACTCAGATGGGTTACAGGTTCTTCAATCCTTGAACCAAGCAATTCACTACAAGTAGAGATGTTGTGTTTGAAGAACACAGGTCTTGGTATGATGAAGACAAACAAAAGGTAACACTACCATATGATCTTGATTCTGACTCTCATCAATTAGGAAGCAAGCATGATACACAGGTCCAAGATCCAAGAAGTGATACAGACGATGACCAAGATGAAAGAGAAAGGGATTACAAGCTATGGAAGTCAAGAGGCAAAGCAAAGATGCAAGAGGTTGGAGAATGCTCAAAACAATCACCTAGAAGATCAGCAAGAGAGAAGAAACAACCAGAAAGGTATGGATATGATTCCACATTTGTTACGAAGCATTCAATATACTTGGCAAAAGACTTTATTTCAGAGGAACCCTCAACCTAGGAAGAGGCAAATGGAAACCCTAATTGGGAAAAGGCCATGAACAAAGAGATAGATGCATTGAAGGAGATGGACACTTGGGATTTGGTTCCAATGTCACCAAATCAAAAGGTAATTGGTTGCGGATGGGTATATAAAGTTAAAAGAAATTCAAATGGATCAGTTTGCAGGTACAAGGCAAGATTAGTTGCCAAAGGATGCTCACAAACTCATGGTATAGACTATGAGGAAACATTCTCATCCCTTGCAAAGATGACTACAATAAGGACATTGATAAGTGTAGCTGCTGCAAGGAATTGGAGACTCCTCCAACTTGATGTGAAAAATACATTCTTAAATGGTTGGATAAGTGAAGAGGTATACATGTCACAACCACCAGGTTTTGGAAACCCTAATCATCCATCTTATGTTTGCAGACTTAAGAAAGCATTGTATGGATTGAAACAAGCTCCTAGAGCTTGGAATTACAGGTTGGTTATATGTCTTCAAGATCAAGGGTTCAAAGCTAGCAGCTCAGATCCTTCTCTATTCATCAAAAAAGATCACAATGAGGTTATCTATCTACGTGTATATGTAGATGATATTATTGTGACAAGTGATGATCTAAATGGCATTCAAAGGATCAAGAGACACATGCAAGAGGAGTTCAAAATTAGTGACCTAGGTGAGCTCATATATTTCCTCGATATGCAGGTGATATACACAGATGAAGGAATGTATTTGACTCAAAGAAGATACATTCAAGATCTTCTTCTCAAGTTCAAAATGGAGAACACTAGACCTGCAGGTACACCTTTGGAGATGAATCATAAACTAAGTGTTTATGAAGGTGAGAAAATTGAAGACCTTAAAGAATATCAAAGCTTTGTAGGTAGCTTGATATATGCTACTCATACAAGGGCATACATCTCATATAGTGTGGGAGTGCTTAGTCAGTTCATGCACTCACCGAGAAGACCACACATGGATGCGGCTAAGAGAGTACTTAAGTATCTCAAAGGTACAATCAATGAAGGTATATTCTATCCTTACTCTTCAGATTTTGATATCAAAATCTACTCAGATGCAGATTGGGCAAGAGCTAAGGCTGATAGAAAAAGTACATCTGGTTTCTTAGCATTTGTAGGTTCGAAGCTAGTGTCATGGAGTTCCAAGAAGCAACCAACATTTGCTTTATCTTCAACTGAAGCAGAGTACAAAGGTTTGACCATAGCAACTCAAGATGCAATATGGTTAAAAACATTGTATACAAATTTGGGACTAGTGAGTTCCAAACCTCACATATTTGGAGATAATGTAGTTCCATGCATCTCGCAGCAAATCCTATTTTCCATGCGAGAACCAAGCACATAGAAGTCCATTACCACTTCATCAGGGAGAAGCTCATGGCAAAGGAGATTGACATTTGTTTTGTTCCGACTGAAAAGCAAGTAGCATATATGATGACGAAGGCACTTGATGGAATAAAGCTTTGTAGATTCAAAGCAATGGCAGGTATTCAACCTATCAGAGAATGAAGACTCAAGCATACTTTAGCTTGAGGGGGAGCTGTTGGAACATCAAACTTACACTATGCTTGAGGAGGATTTGATCTACATCAAAGGCTATCGCGTCGAAAGAATATCCGTTGGAGAGTTCTTTTCCATATGCTCATTTATTGTATTTTTTGAGAGATTTTTTGATGGTTCATTTACCGTTGTAAAAGCCTTAAGCTTTACACATGTAAAGGTAGAAAGATAGAGCCCAAATCCCACGAATTTGTGGTGGTTGAAGTTGCATTCAATCAAGCAATCAATCACCTAAAAGTAGATCAAACTAGATCTTCACTTTTCCTAAATTGTAGGAAAGTGAATTGATTCCCTCCAACAACCATTCCCACCTTCATTTGAATTCAAATTTCACTTGTAGAAGTCGTGGAACACTGATAGAGTCTATATAAAGACTTGAAATCACTTGTACATTACATGGAAGCAATATACATACACTTGTGACCATCATTGTCTTGCTCCTTCAATTCTCTACATCATCTTCTTCGCCAACAGTAATCTTGCAGAGGCTGCTGCTCTCTCTCCAAAGCTCCAAATTGAGTGAAAAAGGGCTCATTGGAAAGATATTAGTGTCTAGTTTATGCCTATAAATTTTCATAGCATTTGGTTCAATATATTGGTAGAAATCTGAGTTTTTCTATCTCAGGGTCAATCTCTACGTATTCCTGAAAAATAGGAAGTACCACCGGTGAATGTGGCATTCATTCCTATAGCATATTTTGCTTATTCCTTATACTTTTGTGCATTCCATACACTCAACCCTATGTGTATCACTCCCATAAAAGGATTTTTTCTAATTGTAATCACGCTGGTCGCTATGGGCATTTGAAGTTCATTGTCTCTTCCATAGATAGTAAGTTTTTTGAGCTAGTCGACCCGCGAACCTATCTGTTTTGTATCGACTCATTCTCTTTGATGCTCCAGAGTACATAGTGTGTTTCTTTGCACTTATCGCATGCCTATAAGGTCTATTTGAGTCTCCATAAGCTCAAGGGCTGGTCTTGTGCCGGTTGGCTAGACCAAACTAAGTCGCTTCAAAATGCACTTTTCTACCTTCTACAAGCTTCTCCAAGTTCTTTCAGTAGTGCCATCCGTGGTCCTGTGACACAATGAACTTTCCTTCTCATCTCTGTTTCTGTAGGTTACAATGCATCATTTTTCACATAGATGGAAGCAATTTTTTCATGGATAAAAGCATGTCCTAGTACTATGCCCATCAAAGCTAGTAGCCTTCATTATTTCCTCATGGTTGAGCCTCTTGAGGCTTCCATTGATTAGTGTTGTCAACATTGATTTTCCTTGCATTCATTCTCTCACTATATGTCAAGTGAAAGTTACCTTATTCTCGTCGCATTGAGGGTTGCTAGTTTTAGTAAATAGAAGGAGCTCCAACATCCATGTGAATCATGTTTATAAGTGTGGAGAGATGTCTTCATCTTTGTGATTCAAAGTTTCTAGATTCTTGATGCATCCTTTGTGCTACCTATTCTTCTTATTATCACCTTCCTTGTTTAAAATAAAAGGCTTCTTCTTAGGTATAATTTCTTCCCCACAAAACACTATTTCACCTCTCTTGGACTTTCTCATATGATACACACAAAGGCATGCATACCAAGCTTTGTTGATTTGATTTGCATTGGATATATATATTTTTCTAAAAGCCATTTTAGGAGATGCTTTGTCTTTATAAAATGTAGACATTGAATTATCCTTGAATGTAAGGCTTTCTCTCAGCACCTTGATCTTAGTATCTGTTGTCCATTAGCTTTGTCATAAGCATCAAGAATGTGCCACATGCTGTTAAACGCTATTATTCTATCTATCAGAAGTGCGTTTAAGCGATTCTTGGGTTCTTGGGAGTGGAAGGGGTCTGTTAGACAGAGGCTCTATACTTAGTTCCCAAACTAACTACTTACACACAGCAATATACTGATGCTGAGAGCTCTATCAAGAATCTGCTGTACTTAGACATTACAGTTCACAATTTAGCTCAGCCACGTGTACCGAATACGCTAAGATGCTATGTTGCATCTGCACATAACTTACTGAAAATACCAGAACAAGGGTAATCGTCAACCTTTATCGAATGGGTACCACAATCCTACCAATGTTCGAAGACACAGAGAATCCAAGTCCAAGTGTTCAGATACACCGTACTGAAGGTTCAGTACGCAACCCAAGAAATCCTACTGTAGCTTAAACTTTGCCGTATGAACCTGGACCTCGATACTAAGACAACTTAATACAACTCGGATACCAGAAGCGCTACCACAACTGCACAGACTTCGCCACACACTTGCAGAACCTTCCAAGAAAAGAGACAACACGATACGCAAACTCACTGATACTCACAACCGCAATGGATACCAATAGATAACAGACAAGACGAAACACAGATAAACACAGAATACTCAGAAATTAGACAAGATACTCTGAATTAATCAACTCGACACACAGTAATGCTACAGACAAATCACCCAGACAGACAGTCTGGTGATCTCTCAAACGTCTATAAAGTTAACAAACAGAACAGATGTCGACAGCAGAGAAGACAAGAGGCGAACGTAAAACTCAGAATACTTGAAATTATGCAAACAAACACTACAGTAACGCCCCGCTCAGTCACCCAGACAGACAGTCTGGTGATCCACCACGGAACGTCACTGGCGCGTCTTTCTTTGATTTATATAACTTTTACAAACTGTCTGTAACAACTTTTCGCTCGTGCGAACAGGATTCAGTTATACATTTCCAATCCGGCGGCCGCTAACACTCTAGCATGCACGGTGGACTCGAACCCGCAGGTTTTACAAAACTACTGCTCATCTATAATGCCTTCTAAGTACATATTTCTAGCTAATCTAAAGGTGCGGGCGATCTTTTTCTTTAGAGTTTCTAATAATTGTTTGAGGGTGTCCGGTTCTATTAGCTGTGCATCTATTCTTACCGAACTTAAAGCTATGGCTTCGGTGAGCAAAATCTCTGCTTATGTTTGCAAAAAAGCTTCTTGTAGGTAGAATTCGTTGGATAAAGCCGCATCTCTGGATGTCTTCATGTCTTCGACCTGTTTTTCCATACTGTTTACTCTTTCTTTTTGATTGTCCAATTGATTTTCCCGTCTCTCGATCTCTTGATTCTGGAACTGGATCGTTCTGGAGTATGCGTCCCTTTCTTTGCGTAGATCTGTTATTACCTTCTGTGTTTGAGCTTCTTTTGACAAATATCGTTTGAGCATATTGTTTACATCAGCTAATTGATCTTTGTATCTTTGTAGTTCTTTCGTTGTCTTCATTGCCATATTGTGCTGTTCTTGGCCTTTCTGTACCACTTCATCGAGTTGCACTCTGGTCTCTTCTAATAGATTACCTAATGCTACTCTGGCGTCTTCTTTATCCTTTAGATTGATCTTCAACTCATTGATTTCGGCCTCTGCTTCGCTTAGTAACTTGTCCTTTTGGTTGAGATGTGCCAGTGCGGTATCTCTTTGATCGGCAATTGTTTGTTGTTCTGCAAGCTAGGCTTGGAGATGGGTAATTCGAGCGTGCAGCTGATGGTTTTCTGCTTTGACCGCATCTATTTCTTCTTGCAGAGGCGTGATATCTGCTTCTAGTATGTCCACCTTGTGTTGTAATTCATTCCGAATATTATCGGTGACTTCTCTCATTCGGATTGGCAATTGCTGTGATAATTGAATTAACAATTGGCCCATGTTTGCAAGTTCAGAGATTGTAGGGATTGAAGGAAGTGGCAGTTGAGGTCGTGGTTGGGATGAGGAGGCGGTGAGCAGTTGCTGGGAGTTCGGTGGAGAGTAGTTGGGGGATGAGGATGAAGAGTCAGTGGGTTCGTTGGGTTGGATGGCTTGGATAGGGATAATGGGGTCGAGTGGCGGCTCCGGTGGGGGAGTGGTAAGGACAGTATGAGATTGCATTACCTTATCTACGTTTTGTTGGGCAGTGTCGGCGGTCTCAGCAATGGTGGATTCTACTGCTCTGAGCAGTTCGTCGAAAATATCCTTAGCTACCTGTTCATCATCTGTTTGTTTTTCCGGTTCCGATTGTTGTTGTGATGCCTCTTCTCACGAGCTTGTGTCGGTTTTTGTGTGATCCTCCTGTTCTTGTTGCCCTTGTGAAGATGACTCCGCGGAGGATTCATGCTGCATCGATGTGGCGGTGTCGTGGAAGGTTTCTTCGTCATTCTTTTCTTCTTCCTTGTCATCATCCTTGTTTCCTTCGGCTGATCCCTGTGCTTCACTCTGAGAAGAACTGATTCTTATTCTCTTCCGGCAGAAGAGTTGGTTTAGCTCCTCTTCATCTTCTTCATCATCGTCCCATAATTGCACAGATTCTTCATCTCGTAGGACTGGGCCTCTGGGTGGTGGTTGTGCTGCAAGGATGGCCGGAAACAGGAATGATATGATATGGGGGAGTCTCAATCTTGGCATTCCTCCCTTGTTTACTTGTTTGATGATTGCTACGCATTCTTTGTGAATGCGATGGAAGAAATAGGACGCAAAATTTACTGGTTCTCGGGCGGCTAAGTCTATGGCGGAGTAGAAGCGACGTGATATTCCATAGGTGCGTTTCTGTAGGTTGAGAATAGCTACTAAGAATTGGAGGGCTGATCTATCAGGTTCTGGTCGACAAAGGATCGCGTATTCGTTTGATGAATACCTAGGAAATAATTGGGTCATTGTTGCTACGGGGAGGTTTGGGCCATTTTCCCGACCTTGCGAAGGGAGTCGGAATGATTCAGCGAATGTTTGAAAGGTGATCAGCGTACGGGATGGTAGGGAGGTGATCGGCCAACTCTGCTCGGTGGCAGATGTGTTGGCGATGGCGGAGATGATGTGGGCAAAGAAGGGGTGGGATTCCATTGAATGCCAAGGCAGTTCAGCGAAATTGGATAGCCCACGAATGCGCAGGAACTCTCCTACGTCGACAGGAAGTCCATCACGAAAGGCGGTATAGTTAGCCAAAGCTTCCATGGCGCACACAGAGACAGCAATCACAAGTACACAAAGCACAGGGTACGCACAATAACACAAATCACACAAACACAATAGCGATTTTCGGCGAAACAGAAAAGGTTAAGTAGATGCGTTGCAGTGGAGAGCAATCAAGAATGACTAATCATCGCGCGGTATTGAGATGATAATTCTTAACTTTGGTGTGCATGCATGAGTAGCTGGAAAGGGCAGGCCGGCTGTGGACATAATTAGGTATCAAAACACGGATATTTACAGACTTATTTTATTAAGCACGCCAAAAAAAGAAAAGAAAAGAAAATAAAAGAAAAGAGAACGCCAAAAGACGCGGCCAACCGCGAAACGTTTCAGTGTGGATTAGATGCTTGTTGATACGGCCGCAGCTTTGATCCATTTATCACCTTTGGAAGAGGAATTCCGGTCAAAGTGGTCAACCAAAAAGTTGTTGGGCCCACTTGTTCAGCAATCCGGTAGGGACCAAACCATCGTAACTTGAATTTGCCAGCAGAGCGATTCGACTTTGCATTGTAAAAGAGTACAAGTTGTCCCACCGAAAAAATTGGGGTCTTTAGATATCGATCATGTGTTCGAGATTGTCTTAGTTGTACTTCCTGCATAGTCAAAAAACTGTGCCATTGATGCTCGTCTAATTCTCTGAGTGTATCCAACCGACATGACAGTGATTCTTCCGGTAGCAGTTTCTGAGCAATTGCTACTCGTAAACTTGGCATAACTATCTCCATCGGTGCTATTGCTTCCAATCCATAAGCTAGTCTGAAAGGGGTTAGTCCTGTTGCTACCTTGTATGTAGTTTGGTATGCCCATAATACTGCAGGTAACAGTTGATCCCATCTTTCCGGTGCTTCCAAAATGAGTTTTCGAAGCATATTCAACAAAGTCTTGTTTGTACTCTCAGCCAAACCATTTGCACGAGGGTAATATGGTGAACTGAATTTATGTGTGACCTGAAACGAATGTGTGAGTACTTTCATTAAATTGTTGACAAAATGAGTGCCTTGATCTGTAACAAGTTCCAGCGGTAAGCCAAAACGTGGAAAGACATCTTTCAGTAGACATTTTGCTACTGCAACAGCTGTGGCAGACCGTAAAGCCCAGGCTTCTGCCCATCTGGTAGCATAATCAGTACATGTCAAAATATAACGATTATTACTGAGGATTTCTGGTGGTGTAATAGGGCCAATGAAATCTAGACCCCACTTCTGAAAAGGCTCTAATGGTAAGATAGGTTGTAGAGGGAAAAGATGACGTTGCAGGGGTTGTCCCGATCTCTGACAATTATCACGTTGTTTGACAAACTGTGATACATCCCTGTACATAGTAGGCCACCAAAGACCACTTTGCAGAATTTTCCGGTGTTAGTAATCCCTTTAGACGATCAAAAGCAGTTTGATAGTCCGAGGTCCAGTCAAATTGTCGAGGAGTGTTGATTATTAATTTGTTCAGTGGTATTGCCAAATGAGCAAGCCACCGTAAGTGTCGACCATGCCATCTTACTTGGCCCATGAAGCGCATTACTTCCTTAGGTGTAGTGGGTATAGGTGCTTCTAACACAGCTGTGATTTTATCTGGATCCACCTGTATACCATGTGCAGATACAATGTGACCAAGTAGCTTTCCACATGAAACCGCAAACACAAATTTGTTTGGGTTCAAACAGAGTCTGTATTCTTTGCACTTTTCAAAGCAGCACCGTAAATGGAACAGGTGTGCTATCATCTTACCGAAAATCGAAAAATCATCAAGATATACTTGCATAAAAGAGGTAAGGTAAGGAGAAAATATTTCCTGCATACACCTTTGGAACGTATTCGGGGCATTTCTTAATCCAAACCACATAACAGTGCATGTGAAAACACCCCAGTTGGTAATGAAGGTGGTCTTCGGTATATCCTGTTCAGCCATTCTAACTTGATTATACCCACTATACCCATCTAAGAATGAATACATTTCATGTCCTGCTACTCTATCAAGCATTGTATCAAGAAAAGGTAGTGGAAATGGATCAGGCACCGTAGCTGCGTTCAGTTTTCAGTAATCTACACATATTCGTAACTGCTTATTCTTTTTAGGGACAATAACAATTGGTGAGATCCATTCAGCATGCTCCACTGGTACAATAAATCCGACTTTGAGTAGCCTATCAAGTTCTGCCTTTACCTGTGCTGCATAGTTTGGATTCATCCGGTAGCTGGGTTGCTTAAGTGGTTTTGCTTCCGGCTTCAGCACGACCCTATGTTGATAGATGCGCGGGTCCAAACCCTTCATATCTTTGTAATCCCATGCAAATACATCAAAAAATTCTCGAAGTAGTTGGATTAAATCGGCTTGAAATAACTGAGGTAAGCTCTCCTTTATCTTAATAGGTCGTGGATTTTCTTCATCCCCTAAATTGTAAGTGGTCAGTTGATCTTCTGGAACCTAGAATTGTCGAGGCTTCTCTGTATCCTCAGCTGGCTTAAAAAGTTGTTGTAGATCAGTGTCATCTATGGTAGCCTTATCTTCTTTCATATCTTTTTCTGTTACAGACATCACCGTGCAAACTGCAGGATTCCAATTATCTACAACAAATTGTAGATCAACAGTTCCTAGGGAGATCAAGTCAATGTTATTTTTCAAAAACTCTTCTTCTTCATCATCTGACAATCCATCTAGCATATGGACTGGTTCTGCAAAATACGATCTAGCATGCAACTCGTAGTGTTGCATAGCATCTAATTTTACAACGTACTTACGATTATTATCTTTGAAAGTGAGTTCCTGTGCAGACCAATCTTGTATCACCTTAGCGTGCTTCAGCCAAGGTCGGCCAAAAAGGAGATTATAATCAAGGGTGGATTCCGGTAATTCTAGTATGAAAAAGGTCATTTTAAATGTTGTACCTTGTAAAGTTATTGGTACATTTCGTACAAGTCCTACGGGATGGACTCTTGATTGGTCGGCCATTTTGACAAAAAACTGAACTGGTTTGATTTTGTTTCACCCTAACTTTTTACACAGTGCAGCAGTAGCAATGTTGACACCAGATCCTCCATCAATTAGTACCTGTGTGATTTTATGATTTTTATACCATACCGTAATTAAAGGAACTGAATGATCGATCGTAGAATCAGGTTCCGGTTGCACTGTTGCTGTTGCTGGAATGCAAGAAGGCACAGGACTGAACTGTTGTTGGAATTGTTGTCGAACTCCTGGTACTAGTGCAAGTAATTGGCCCAGAGGAAGAGTGATGGATGCTTTAGATAAAATTTCCCAGGCCTTTTGTGATTGGATTGTATTTTCCACAGATTTTGAAGATGATGCGCCTGCTGAAGATGATGTGCCTGCTGCTGAATTAGAATCATGTTGTTGTGTTCCTTCCTCTGTTAACGGAGTCTGGGTCACCGAAATAGGATCTGGGAACACTGGAGGTTCTGCGGTGGTCCATTGACTAGCTTTATCATACATCCTTTGTTGCTCACGTATGGCTGGTTCAAATATTTCTGCTGCTGGTTGCAGTTGTTTACCGGATCGGGTCTGAATTACTGCAGCGTGCATTTCTACTGGTGTGATTTATACCATATTAGCCATTGGGTTTTGACGTTCTTTCTTCTTCTGATCATACTCAGCTACATCCTTACAAAATCTTCTAATGTGACCAAATTCACCACAAAAATGACAGCGTGGTGGTGGCAAATTGGGATTTTCCGGTGCTTGTCCGGCCTACCAGCGGTTTGCATTGTAGTTATTATTTCTCTGTCCTCTGTAATTTCAATATCCTTGTTGCTGGTTGTTTCTCATTTGCGGAGGTACATAGTGATTGGCTGGCTGCCCTGGTTCCTGTATAATTACATTGACAGTTGCTGGTCCCTGTACTTTGGCGTTATATGCGTAGTTTTCGGTGGTGTGTCCGGTAGTGTTGCAGATAGCACAAAACAACTGATTAAGTGCACAAGTGGCACTAGTATGGCCTGAATTCTTGCATGTAGTGCAGTACATCTATCTGGTCGGGTCTTTGGCGATATTTCTATTTGCTTTTAACCACTCCAGATCTTCTGTAAATCCTCCAACCTTGTTTTCCAACTGCAAAGCCATTGCAATCACGGCATCTAGCGTCATAGCTCCTACACAGCGTATGATCATAATCTGTTTGAGTTGTGGAGTCAATCCATTGATAAACCATTGAGTAATAACGTCATCCGGTAGGTTGGCATGTGCTGGTGGTAACTGCCTCAAATGAGTTCTGAATAGAGTGGCGTAGTCTTGTATTGTTTGATTTATCTTCTGTCTATTGTTTTGCAGGTAGTCAAAAATTTCGGCTGGATTCTTCTTTAGCCTGAATCTCTGCAAAAAGGCATCCCTTACTGCTTCATAGGTGCCGAAATGGTTAATATCATATTCTGTAAGCCATGTAGCTGCTTCGTTAACCAATGTCGATTGGAAAACAATAGCCTTATACGCCGGATCAGGTGGATGGTTGAGCACTGCGTAACTTATCTCAAATATGCGTACATGAGCATCTGGGTCATCTCTTGGGAATCCACCAAATTTGGTGTACGTTACTCCTGTTGGAGTCGGCCTGGGAGGGCATAGTTGTTGTTGCTGCTGATGCTGATGCTGCTGCTGTTGTTGTTGTTGCCCGTTCATCATGCTGATGGTTGTATCGTGACTATCTTCTGTATCTCGGGGCTGAATATCTGAACTATCAGAATCTGTATCGTCGGCTTGTGCACTTTTTGGTTCGATAATCTTGTTCAGTATGTTTCGAATCTCGACTTCGAACAAGCTACCTTCCTGCTTGATGTCAAATGTAGGGAAGCTTACTCCCAATAGCGGTGACTGGGCTGAAGATTCACCAAAAAATGGTAAACCGTCGCCGAAAAATTGCGATCCTTCAGCAACTGTTACCGAAATATCACCGAAATGTGTCGAATCTTCACCAAAACAAGGTGCTTTTTCTCCTTCACTAATTTCTTTGGTTAAGGTGTTTATAATCGTAAACAAATTTGAATATTTACCCAATGTTGTTAAACTAACTTCAGGCTGCGTCCTGGTAGATTCTGGAGTTACTATATCTTCGATAGACTGTGCCGAAATCGTACTGGAATTTACCAGAGGCGTAGCACGTTCCACCGGAATATGACCGGAATCACTACTAACGTTCTTTACTTTCTTGACAATTGGGTTAGACCTAGCTGTACTTCTACCTCCCGCAGTCGTCCTTAGTAAATTGAGTACCCCAGGCTGGCGGTTCTTTGGATACATTTCACCGGATCGAGTAACCGGCATGTATCATCTTTGGTACTAATCGCGTACTATTACTGTCGATTTACAATTTACAATCACGTTTCCACAACTGGTTTGCAACAATCTGATCTGTTGCCACCTTCCCACAGACGGCGCCAGTGTTAAACGCTGTTATTCTATCTGTCAGAAGTGCGTTTAAGCGATTCTTGGGTTCTTGGGAGTGGAAGGGGTCTGTTAGACAGAGGCCCTATACTTAGTTCCCAAACTAACTACTTATACACAGCAATATACTGATGCTGAGAGCTCTATCAAGAATTTGTTGTACTTAGACATTACAGTTCACAGTTTAGCTCAGCCACGTGTACCAAATACGCTAAGATGCTATGTTGCATCTGCACATAACTTACTGAAAATACCAGAACAAGGGTAATCGTCAACCTTTACCGAATGGGTACCACAATCCTACCAATGTTCGAAGACACAGAGAATCCAAGTCCAAGTGTTCATATACACTGTACTGAAGGTTCAGTACGCAACCCAAGAAATCCTACTGTAGCTTAAACTTTGCCGTATGAACATGGACCTCGATACTAAGACAACTTAATACAACTCGGATACCAGAAGCGCTACCACAACTGCACAGACTTCACCACACACTTGCAGAACCTTCCAAGAAAAGAGACAACACGATACGCGAACTCACTGATACTCACAACCGCAATGGATACCAACAGATGTGCTTCCTCCATATATACCTTTATTTGAGTTTCAATCAGTTTACTTCTAGCATTCATTCTTGCTTTCTTTGCTTCACTTGCTTCATATTTGCTTTGTAGCTCTTTGAGTTGATCTTGGAGCTTCTGGTTCTCCATTGTTAATGTGGTGCACTTCTCCATGGCTTCTTTACCTTCTAGCTCCTTGTTTGAGAGTGCCTGTTGAGCTAGAATTAATTGTGCAAACAAGTTTTCACTCATTACCTGGACTTGGATTTTCTCTCTTATAGCCTTGTCATAGTCTGCATCGGCCTCGAGCATTTGTTGTTGTGTGTCCATCGTTGTTTGTATCATCTGCTTTACTACTGGCTTTAACTGAGCCACATCTACATTCAACCATGTTTTTGGGATACTTGGTTCTTTCCCCATTCGTACATCCTTTCCTTTATCAACATGTATGGTGTCATTATGTGGTTTTCTTATTTGAAGATGCACTCCTTGCTCTTTTTCTTCCTCCTCATGTGTGGTTGATTTTGTAGCACTACCTTGAAAAGTAACATCTAATGGAGAGGGCTCTACTACAACCTTGATTTCCCAACTCTCTATATCTATGGACTTTTATCACCCTCTTTCTTTTCTCAGTGTCTTCATGAGACTGTTGGTAATGATACCCTTGTACTGTCAAGTTGACTTGACCTTCCATGTACTGGTGGGTAGCCACCATTTCTTCTTATAGCTCTTCGTCAGTAAAGGGGTTGGGATCTTGAATCTTCGTCCTTGGAAGCACATGTATCCTCTTTGAAGCTGGACGTGCTTCTTCTGCCTTCATCATCTCCCTTAGTCTCTTGGATCCTCTCATCCTTGGTTGCGAGCTTGATGCGGCTTCTTCCACCATTGTTACTCCCTTCTTTTTCCTTGGAACTATGACTAATTTTGCATACTTAGCCATCTCCGTAGACGATGGCATTTCTCTCAAATGTTCCCAGATACCCAGTGCATGGTAGATAAGTATGATCAGTGCTATACTCCCGTTCAAGAATTTTTTATGGTTCCATTGCTTCTTAGCTTCAAAAAGATGTTGTTGGATGTATGGCATCATGTTAACTTGATTACCAATCTGCTTAATAGCATGAGATAGCATCTACACTATGATTTTTTGCGGTGATGTGTATCAATGCATATTCGGAAAACAAAAATGTTGATGAATCAAACGGACTTCTTCTTCTATATCTATGCGATTCATATCCATGAATGTTTGGGTCTTCATCCCTCGGCTTTCATCTTTCAAGACTATGTGTCCATCCTTTTCCCATCCGAAAGCTTCTTTGATCAAGTCATGTGTGAATTGGATGATCACCCATTCTCTTGCTGCATCTAGAACTCTTGCTTCTGGCACTAACAGGTTGTGTAAGGCTTGTTGGAGGGTATTCATCACCTGGGTGCATCGTTGGAAGTTTGGCTTGTAAATTGGTAGTTCAAAGTATTTCTGAATACGTGTCTTTTTCATTATATCCACGGTTGATGGGAGTTGATGTATGACTTTGAAATCTTGTGACATAACTGGGAATTGATAGTTAGTGTCCATAATCTTGATTGTTACTAGGAAAAGATAATCTCCAGTAGGTTGGTCCTCTCGAAACCAATGACCTTTCTGATACGCTCTAAGGCTTCTTGGCGTGCTTCTCAAATCCTCTCCTCTTCTTTCTTCTAATTTTGTGCTCCTACGAGTCCTGTTAACATCTAGTCCGTTAATGGCTCCATATATCGTTTCACTCTACAACTACTTATGTAATTAGGAAGTATTTCTCCATCTAAAGTGGCTAGATCCACTACTCCGCTCTTTGAGATTCTATTAATTAGTTAGGGTCAGTATCCACGTCTCTGCAGTTTCTTGGCATGTTGTTTCAATGTGTATACTAGGACCAAATCTCCTTCTCTCAAACCTTTATCTTTGATGTGTGTGTTGATATACACTTTTTGTCTCCTCTTAGCTGCATAAATTCCCGCAATTGCTTGTAGTCTTGTTTCCTGCGATTTCTCAATGTGCTCTAGTTGATTGGATAGCTTATGTCATGTCCACCCATACTGTTGTGCTACTCACAAAGTAGGTACCAAAAAGTCAATTGGTAAGATTGCATTTTGTCCATAAACTAGGTTAAATGGAGTAGTTCCAATGGCTCTCTTGTAAGACACACGGAAGGCCCAAATTGCATGATGCAATTGCTTGTCCCAATCTGACCTTCGATTATTGACTATCTTTGTCAACATCGTACATAACACTTTATTGGAACTCTCTGCTTGATCATTGGCTTGAGGGTGATATGGGGCTGATTTTTTATGGATTACTAAGAACTCATTCATCAAGGACTCTATTACTTCGTTAATGAAGTGTGTTCCTCTATCACTCACTATCTCTATGGGTAGTCCAAATCGTGTAAAGATGTTCTCAAAGAGGAACTTGGTTGTGGTTTGAGCATCGTTCTTTCTAGTTGCTTTCGCTTCTACCCATTTAGTTAAATAATATGTTGCCACTATTATGTACTCAACGTGCGATCCTTTGGCTGGTGGGTTAATAGGTCCTATGAAATCAATACCCCATTTGGAAAAGGCTCTCACACAAACCATGGGTCTTAGAGGCATATCATCTCTTCTGATAGGATATTTGGCTCTTTGACATACTTCACAACTCCGTACGAAATTTTTGCATCCATATGTAGATTTGGCCACCACAAGCCTGCAAAGAGAATCATTTTTATAGTTCTTTCAACTAAAAAATGTCCCCCTCCAGCACCTGCATGCGGCATTTCTAATATAGGTAAGTACTCTCCTTCATGAACGCATAGTCATAGCCGATTGTCCTTCCCTCTTTTGAATAGTTGTCTTCCCAATATGACATAATCCTTGCTCATTTCTTCTAGGGATCACTTTCTTGCTAGAATTGTTCCTTCCTCATGCTCTCGTGTTTTTAAAAATTTCCTACTCCAGTATGGTGCTATTGTAGAGAATTGTAACGAGGTATAGTCTTCTGGAGTATTTTCTTGATATACCATGCAATTGCTAATATACTCATGAACATCCTTAGGCATATTTGGCCAATAAACTCCCATTTGTTTTAACTCCCTTAGTGTTCCATGGGTTCCCTTATGCATTCTCCATCTGTTTCTATGAGCTTGTTCCATTAAGTTCTTCTGTTCCGCTTCTTCCACACATCTTCACAATACACCATTAGGTTCTTTATGATACACACTTCCTGCCACAATGTGCAAGTTGCACGATTGCAAAAATTCCTTCCTAGTATCCTTGTTGATTTGATGTTGTGGTCCATGGGTGAGTATCGGGATAAACTTTTCTTCCCACTTAGGATACTTCCAAGTTGAACAGATATGTGTCTGGTAGGTCATTTGCTACTCCGTTAGGTGTTTCTCAATTAGTTAACCTAGACAGATGATCGGCTCTCACGTGGCTATTTCTTTTTTTGACCACTACTTCGAAGTCGAACTCCATTAGTAACAGAAACCATCGTACTAGTCTTCCCATATTAAAGGGCTTATTGACTAGGTACAATAAGGCCTAATGGTCTATGAAGAACTTGAACTTGTTGGCTAGAAGGTAGTGTCTAAATTTCTTCACTGCATACACCATTCCTAAACCTTCTCGTTCCGTAGTTGTATAGTTTCTTTCAGCTTGATTCAGTTGTCTGCTCGCATAAGCAATAGGATGGTCCAATTTTCCTTCATCTGCAGGTTGAGCTAATATGCATCCTATTGCATAGTTGGATGCATCTACATGGATGTGGAATGGCTTATTCCAATTGGTTATCTTCAAAATTGGTGTTGTACTTAGTCGTCTTTTTAGTTCCTCAAACGCTTTCTAGCACTCATCCATCCATGTAAATTGAATCAACGATCCATATAATGGCTTTGCAATTATGGCATACATGTGAATAAAATCTACAATAGTATCCACAATGACCCATAAAAGCTTGCACTTCCTTAGCATTTTTGGGTCTTGGAAGCTCTAGGATTACTTTGATCTTATCTTCATCAATGGAAATTCCGTTCTGAGATACGATGTGTCCTAGGATTTTTCCTTGTCTCATTATAAAGATGCATTTCTCAAGATTCAGGCACACTTTATATTGTTGACACTTATCGAATATGCTACGTAACTCCGGAATGTGTTCATGTCTCTGGCCTGAGTATGTGCATAAGTGGTCAACATATTACCTCTATACTTTTCCTTAGAAACTCTTTAAAGACGTGACACATCAACCTTTGGAAAGTAGCAGGGGCATTTGTGAGTCCAAAGGGCATCACTCTAAAACCATAGACTCCCCATTCAGTCGTAAATGCAGTCTTATGTTGGTCTTCCACAGCAATTGCTTCTTGGTTGTGTCCAGAGAATCCATCAAGGAAGCTATAGACTTCCTTACCTGCAACTCTTTCCAAGAGATGATCAGTGATAGGTAATTGGTAGCTACCACGGATTGTGATTGTGCTTACTTTCTTCAGGTTAAAGCACACTCTTAATTTCCCATTCTTTTTTTGTACGACCACTAATGGTGACACCCATTCTGTATGCTCTATCTCGTAAATGAACTCGGCTACTAATAGTTTATCATTGGGATTCGATGAGAACAGATGGATGGATCCACAGCTTTGAGGTCATTGTAGGTCCATGCAAACACATCTCGATATTCTCGAATTAAGCTTATCATTTCTTCTTCCTCTTCTAGCGACACATCTTTTCCAATGTAAGTACATCTTTCTTCTCCATCTTCCATGGTCACTATTACTTTCTTCATTTGTTCCTTGTTGTCATATGCTTCTCATCCTCTTTCCTCTCTCTTAGGCATCTTAATAGCTACATTCCTCTCCTCTACTTCATATCTTTTGAAGTGCTATGGGACTTCAAATAAGTCTGGGGTTGGTTCAACCTTATCTAAGGTTTCTTCCTTATTTGGTCCTGTCTGAGCTACTTCTATTGCTAACACCTTTGGTGTTCCTTTTGTTTCATTGGTTTGAATAGCTTCTAAGTATCGTTCCTCCGAATCAAATTCTGGTTCCATTTCTATGCTCTCATACTCTTCCTTCCATTCTTTTTCTAGCAGTTCTCCTGTCTCTACTTCTTGAAGGACTACCATGTAAAAACATACATCATAATCTTCTTCGTCCACACATTCGTTCATGGATAATACCTCCTCATTTGCACATACATCTAATGTGGCTAGAATCTCCATCCAACTGTGTGGTTCAAAAACTTCATCTGAGAAAACTTGGGGCATATACATCGGATCCTCTATAGGTCGATAATTTTGATGTCCCACAAACCATATTTGAGTTCTTTTCTCTTCCCGCTTTGCATAGTTGAGCATCTTCGTGTATCCATGACTTGTCACTTGAGCCCGTACTATGAATTGAGAGATCATCTTCTTCCTTGTGTATGGTATTCCATTGTAGTTGGGGTACGTCCCTATACAAAATGTATGTAAATTTATCTTGGTGGTAGTTCCCTGATGTTGTAGGTATAAAGAATCTCTCCCCCAATCTTGTACTACCCTGAGTTATCTCATGAACGGTCGACCTAATATCATTTCATAGTTATTTGCTTTTCCAAATTGGAATGCGACTAGTGTGTGCTCAAATTCTACTCCACAGGTAGTCAACTTAATCTTCTCCACTATCCCTAGGGGTCTCTCTACATGGCCATCTACTAATTGAAGCTTCATACATGTTGGTCGCAGGGTTGGTTTTCCCCATTTCTCCCAAATTTCTTTGGTGGCTATGCCTACACCTGCTATTGTGTCTAAAATGGCTTTAGTCATGTATGCATTATATGCGATGAGCAAACATGTGTTACCCTCATCTCCCTCACTGAATCCTCCAACTTTATCCACAGGGATTTGTATAGTAGTAGGGACTTTAGTTTCTTTATTTTCCTTTTTATTCTCCTTATTCTCTAGCTTCAATTGTCCTACTAACTGTCTCCATAATTGCGGCTTGGATCGTAGTAACTCTTCCACAATCAGCTCACATTGTACCTTGGTCTTCGATTAAATTGTGACATTGTACCTTGGTCTTCTTGAGTTCTACTAAATTGTGAGGTTTCACCTAAAGATCCCTTTTCCTTGCCTCGAATTGTTGGAGCATGGAAAACTACTAATCCTTTCTCGTAGTCTCCCATATAGTTTGGTAGGGCATAAATGTTGTGTACTTCTTCCCTATTTCGGTCTAACATGGGAACTTCTTCATATACTTCATCCAAATTTGGAGTCAGCTGGTTTTCCTCAATGCCGAATTCCTCAAAGGGTGGTCTTGAACTCCCGTTCTTTTTCCAACGGTCTTCTTGAATCTTAGCCCACAAATTTTGTGGCCAATCAGCTTCTATCTCAGGGATTATAGAAAGTGATTTGCCCAGAGTGCTCTATTTCTCTTCCTTACTTTCTTTCTCCTTAGGTGTTCCTATTAATTTTTTATCATTCTCTTTAAAACACTCATTGTATTCATCCTCATATATTCTTGTCTCTGAGAGGATTGGGATAGTCTTCTCTAGAGTGTCTTGGGCTACCTCTATGAGCTTCCTACATATCGCCAATCTCTCCTTCTCTAATTCCCCTTGTGGGTAGAGTTTCTCGCGCTCCTCTATGTTTGGTCCAGTCATAATTCTAGCTTGATAACCTTTCAACTACATATCTAGGTCGTTTGGTCTTGGATCCGCTAAAATTGATCCAGGTTTATCTAGTTTCTGGGTGTGGGATTTAGGTGGTGTATTCTCTTGTGCTTCCAGTTCCTTAAATTTATTACCAATTTTTACATCCTTCTTGTCCTCATTATTCATATTTTTCATCCATTTGTTTCTAAGTTTTTCTCTTCTATCCTTCCAACTTTGTGTCTTCTTGTTTTGGGTACTCTCATGTTGGTCTTCTGAAACTTCCACTACCTGTATTTCGGGTTCTAGATTTTTATTATTTCCTTGTTCAGAGTCTATTTTCTTTCTCTCTTGTCCTTTGGTTTGCGCTCATGTTGTGACGAGTTGTGTTTAATGCCTCTCTTGGTGAATTAAACAGGTAGTCATCTTGAGGTATCAAATCCCCTCTCAAGACTCGAGTCACTACAGACTTACCTCTCGACGTAGTTACTAACTCTTCAGGGTCAGGTCTCCCTGGGTTTCCTTGTCCCTCTAATTCTCCTCTCTCATTGATCTGGTCTGGGTTTTCTGTCATTATGTAGATGTGACCTTATTTATCCATGTACACTCCTCCCTCATACTTGACTGCAGGGGGGCATGTAGAGTTTACCATCCTTGCAACGGACCTATTCAAACCATCAAGGTAAATAGGGATCCCTTGCATATTGATGGACACGTATTGTAGAGAGGTGTGATATTCACCCTCCACGATTGACATTCCCTAGGGGCAGAACCATGCATGTCCTCTGAGGCCATGGGTAGCTCCTCCTTTGAATCACTAGAGGTGTTCGTATAGATTGAGTGTTGGCTTGCTTGGGTTGCACTTCCTACCAATGAGATGACACTCCTCCAGCTACTTAGCACCCGTCCTAATCTTAAGTTCATTCACCCCTTTGGGCTTATGTGGACTTCCTACTTCCCCTCAATCAGCTCCTTAGTCACTTCAAATTTTTCCCTTAAATAGCTTGTGGTTCTGGACGATACTACTCTTAGCAATGCCACACACATGATAGGATACCGATTTTCACACGATACGATACCAAGAATCTTTGGTGATACGATACCACGAAGTGACACGATACAATACCAAAATTTACACGGTACAATACCTTTGCAGTTGACGATATGATACCTGAACAGTCGACGATACGATACTGCTCGATGCACGATATGATACCAAAAGATTTACATGATACGATACTAGTAAAAATCACGATACGATACCAAGGTTACGGGCGATACGATACCAGAATTCACGTGATACAATACTAGATTGCTCGCGATATGATACTGAAGGGTCGGACGATACGATACCATGTGGGCGATATGATCCCACTTATTTGCACGATACAATATTAGAGCATGTGATGATATGATACCAAAATTTTTGGCGAGACGATACTGCTCGGTCGACTATACGATACCATGACCAAGATGATACGATACCACGGTGGACCGCGATACGATACCACTAAGCAGCCACGATCGCGATACCAACACTTGACAATACGATACCAGAATGGTATCGCAATACCTCAAGTGTGTATGCACGATACGATACCAGGCGAATATCGTGATACTAGGGAATTTTGGTATCGCGATACCAAAACTCAACAGATTGCGATACTATAGCCAAATTTACTCAACTTAATTTTTCTATGTGCAAAGTGTTTATTCCTCTCACCTCTTCACTCTTGACCTCCTATATCACTTAAAAGCTCTCAAAAAACTCTATGTTCTACTCCGCGATACTGAAAACCATTTTAATCACGTGCGCATGTGTTTTGATGGTGTTTCTAGGATCAAAAACTTGTACAAGTCACCTTTTAGGATTCCTTGCCTAAGCTTTGGGCTCACTGGAACTTTTCCTTGCTTGCAATGCACAATACCACTGCTTCGATGTCGGTCGCTGCTCTCATACGATACTTGCTCTCACAAGTGCTCAATTGAATTGATTTTTTGGGTTTTTGTAGTTTTTGAGTTATTTAATGCCTAAACTAAACTAATTTGGACAAATTTTTTTGGATTTTTTTCTTGGTGTAATCTACTTCTTCCTACTCTACTCCTCTCTCTTGCCTAACCCTAACTCTTCCCTTTC